>JAUPMV010000047.1:0-391963 GCA_030848855.1 Branchinecta sandiegonensis | reverse complement strand
TAGTCTGTCCACTTTAGTCTTTCCACTTTAGTCTTTCCACTTTAGTCTGTCCACTTAGTCTTTCCACTATAGTCTGTCCACTATAGTCTTTCCACTTTAGTCTTTCCGCTTTAGTCTGTCAACTTAGTCTTTCCACTTCAGTCTTTCCACTAGTGTCTGTCCACTTTAGTCTTTCCACTTTAGTCTGTCCACTTTAGTCTTTCCACTATAGTCTGTCCACTTTAGTCTTTCCACTTTAGTCTTTCCACTTTATTCTGTCCACTTCAGTGTGTACACTTTAGTTTGTCCACTGAGTCTTTCCACTTCAGTCTTTCCACTATAGTCTGTCCACTTTAGAACTTTCCACTATTCTCTGTCCACTTTAGTCTTTCCACCGTAGTCTCCACTTTATTCTGTCCACTACAGTCTTTCCACTATAATTTTTCCACTATAGTCTGTCAACTTTAGTCTTTCCACTTTAGTCTTTCCACTTTAGTCTGTCCACTTTAGTCTTTCCACTATAGTCTGTCCACTTTAGTCTTTCCACTATTCTCTGTCCACTTTAGTCTTTCCACTTTAGTCTTTCCACTATAGTCTCCTCTTTATTCTGTCCACTACAGTCTTTCCACTATAGTCTTTCCACTATAGTCCGTCCACCTTAGTCTTTCCACTTTAGTCTTTCCACTTTAGTCTGTCCACTTTAGTCTTTCCACTATAGTCTGTCCACTTTAGTCTTTCCACTATAGTCTGTCCACTTTAGTCTTTCCACTTTAGTCTGTCCACTTTAGTCTTTCCACTATAGTCTGTCCACTTTAGTCTTTCCACTTTAGTCTTTCCACTTTATTCTGTCCACTTCAGTGTGTACACTTTAGTTTGTCCACTGAGTCTTTCCACTTCAGTCTTTCCACTATAGTCTTATAGTCTCTCCACTTTATTCTTTCCACTACAGTCTTTCCACTATAGTCTGTCCACTTTAGTCTTTCCACTATTCTCTGTCCACTTTAGTCTTTTCACTATAGTCTCCACTTTATTATGTCCACTACAGTCTTTCCACTATAGTCTGTCCACTTTAGTCTTTCCACTATAGTCTCCACTTTATTCTGTCCACTACAGTCTTTCCACTATAGTCTGTCCACTATAGTCTTTCCACTTTAGTCTTTCCACTTTATTCTGTCCACTTCAGTGTGTACACTTTAGTCTGTCCGCTGAGTCTTTCCACTATAGTCTGTCCACTTTAGTCTTTCCACTTTAGTCTTTCCACTATAGTCTCCACTTTATTCTGTCCACTACAGTCTTTCCACTATAGTCTTTCCACTATAGTCTGTCCACTTTAGTCTTTCCACTATTCTCTGTCCACTTTAGTCTTTCCACTATAGTCTGTCCACTTTAGTCTTTCCACTATTCTCTGTCCGCTTTAGTCTTTCCACTATAGTCTCCACTTTATTATGTACACTAGAGTCTTTCCACTATAGTCTTTCCACTATAGTCTGTCCACTTTAGTCTTTCCACTATAGTCTCCACTTTATTCTGTCCACTACAGTCTTTCCACTATAGTCTTTCCACTATAGTCTGTCCACTTTAGTCTTTCCACTTTAGTTTTTCCATTTTAGTCTGTCCACTTTAGTCTTTCCACTATAGTCTGTCCACTTTAGTCTTTCCACTTTAGTCTTTCCACTTTATTCTGTCCACTTCAGAGTGTACACTTTAGTCTGTCCACTGAGTCTTTCCACTTCAGTCTTTCCACTATAGTCTGTCCACTTTAGTCTTTCCACTTTAGTCTTTCCACTATAGTCTCCACTTTATTCTGTCCACTACATTCTTTCCACTTTAGTCTTTCCACTATTCTCTGTCCACTTTAGTCTTTCCACTATAGTCTCCACTTTATTCTGTCCACTACAGTCTTTCCACTATAGTCTTTCCACTATAGTCCGTCCACCTTAGTCTTTCCACTTTAGTCTTTCCACTTTAGTCTATCCACTTTAGTCTTTCCACTATAGTCTGTCCGCTTTAGTCTTTCCACTATAGTCTGTCCACTTTAGTCTTTCCACTTTAGTCTGTCCACTTTAGTCTTTCCACTATAGTCTGTCCACTTTAGTCTTTCCACTTTAGTCTTTCCACTTTATTCTGTCCACTTCAGTGTGTACACTTTAGTTTGTCCACTGAGTCTTTCCACTTCAGTCTTTCCACTATAGTCGGTCCACTTTAGTCTTTCCACTTTAGTCTTTCCACTATAGTCTTATAGTCTCTCCACTTTATTCTTTCCACTACAGTCTTTCCACTATAGTCTTTCCACTATAGTCTGTCCACTTTAGTCTTTCCACTATTCTCTGTCCACTTTAGTCTTTTCACTATAGTCTCCACTTTATTATGTCCACTACAGTCTTTCCACTATAGTCTGTCCACTTTAGTCTTTCCACTATAGTCTCCACTTTATTCTGTCCACTACAGTCTTTCCACTATAGTCTGTCCACTATAGTCTTTCCACTTTAGTCTTTCCACTTTATTCTGTCCACTTCAGTGTGTACACTTTAGTCTGTCCGCTGAGTCTTTCCACTATAGTCTGTCCACTTTAGTCTTTCCACTTTAGTCTTTCCACTATAGTCTCCACTTTATTCTGTCCACTACAGTCTTTCCACTATAGTCTTTCACTATAGTCTGTCCACTTTAGTCTTTCCACTATTCTCTGTCCACTTTAGTCTTTCCACTATAGTCTGTCCACTTTAGTCTTTCCACTATTCTCTGTCCGCTTTAGTCTTTCCACTATAGTCTCCACTTTAATATGTACACTACAGTCTTTCCACTATAGTCTTTCCACTATAGTCTGTCCACTTTACTCTTTCCACTATAGTCTCCACTTTATTCTGTCCACTACAGTCTTTCCACTATAGTCTTTCCACTATAGTCTGTCCACTTTAGTCTTTCCACTTTAGTTTTTCCATTTTAGTCTGTCCACTTTAGTCTTTCCACTATAGTCTTTCCACTATAGTCTTTCCACTTTAGTCTTTCCACTTTTGTCTGTCCACTTAGTCTTTCCTCTATAGTCTGTCCACTATAGTCTTTCCACTTTAGTCTTTCCGCTTTAGTCTGTCCACTTAGTCTTTCCACTATAGTCTGTCCACTATAGTCTTTCCACTTTAGTCTTTCCGCTTTAGTCTGTCCACTTAGTCTTTCCACTATAGTCTGTCCACTATAGTCTTTCCACTTTAGTCTTTCCGCTTTAGTCTGTCCACTTAGTCTTTCCACTTCAGTCTTTCCACTAGTGTCTGTCCACTTTAGTCTTTCCACTTTAGTCTGTCTACTTTAGTCTGTCCACTTTATCTTTCCACTTTAGTCATTTCCACTATCGTCTGTCAACTTTAGTCTTTCCACTTTAGTGTGTCCACTTTAGTCTTTTCACTATATTCTGTCCACTTTAGTCTTTCCACTATAGTCTGTCCACTTTAGTCTTTCCACTTTAGTCGTTCCACTACAGTCTGTCCACTTTAGTCTTTCCACTATTCTCTGTCCACTTGAGTCTTTCCACCAAAGTCTCCATTTTATTCTGTCCACTACAGTCTTTCCACTATAGTCTTTCCACTATAGTTTGTCCACCTTAGTCTTTCCACTTTAGTCTTTCCACTATAGTCTCCACTTTATTCTGTCCACTACAGTCTTTCCACTTTAGTCTTTCCACTATTCTCTGTCCACTTTAGTCTTTCCACTTTAGTCTTTCCTCTATAGTCTGTCCACTTTCGTCTTTCCACTATAGTCTTTCCACTTCAGTCTGTCCACTTAGTCTTTCCACTTCAGTCTTTCCACTATAGTCTGTCAACTTTAGTCTTTCCACTATTCTCTGTCCACTTTAGTCTTTCCACTATAGTCTCCACTTTATTCTGTCCACTACAGTCTTTCCACTATAGTCTTTCCACTATAGTCTGTCCACTTTATTCTTTCCACTATTCTCTGTCCACTTTAGTCTTTCCACTATAGTCTCCACTTATTTATGCTTTCCACTTAGTGTGTCCGCTTTAGTCTTTCCACTATAGTCTGTCCACTTTAGTCTTTCCACTATAGTCTGTCCACTTTAGTCTTTCCACCATAGTCTCCACTTTATTCTGTCCACTACAGTCTTTCCACTATAGTCTTTCCAATATAGTCTGTCCACTTTAGTCTTTCCACTTTAGTCTTTCCACTATAGTCTCCACTTTATTCTGTCCACTACAGTCTTTCCACTTTAGTCTTTCCACTATTCTCTGTCCACTTTAGTCTTTCCACTATAGTCTGTCCACTTTAGTCTTTCCACTATAGTCTGTCCACTTTCGTCTTTCCACTATAGTCTTTCCACTTCAGTCTGTCCACTTTAGTCTTTCCACTTTAGTCTTTCCACTATAGTCTCCAGTTTATTCTGTCCACTACAGTCTTTCCACTATAGTCTTTCCACTATAGTCTGTCCACTTTATTCTTTCCACTCTGTCCACTTTAGTCTTTCCACTATAGTCTCCACTTTATTATGTCCACTACAGTCTTTCCACTATAGTCTGTCCACTTTAGTCTTTCCACTATAGTCTCCACTTTATTCTGTCCACTACAGTCTTTCCACTATAGTCTGTCCACTTTAGTCTTTCCACTTTATTTTTTCAACTTTAGTCTGTCCACTTTAGTCTCTCCACTATAGTCTGTCCACTATAGTCTGTCCACTTTAGATTTTCCACTTTAGTCTTTCCACTTTAGTCTGTCCACTTTAGTCTTTCCACTATAGTCTGTCCACTTTAGTCTTTCAACTATTCTCTGTCCACTTCAGTCTTTCCACTTTAGTCTTTCCACTATAGTCTCCACTTTATTCTGTCCACGACAGTCTTTCCACTATATTCTTTCCACTATAGTCTTTCCACTTTAGTCTTTCCACTTTAGTCTGTCCACTTTATTCTTTCGTCCACTTTATTCTTTCGTTTAGTCTTTCGTCACTTTAGTCTTTCCACTATAGTCTGTCCACTTTAGTCTTTCCACTTTAGTCTGTCCACTTTAGTCTTTCCACTATAGTCTGTCCACTTTAGTCTTTCCACTTTAGTCTTTCCACTTTATTCTGTCCACTTCAGTGTGTACACTTTAGTTTGTCCACTGAGTCTTTCCACTTCAGTCTTTCCACTATAGTCTTATAGTCTCTCCACTTTATTCTTTCCACTACAGTCTTTCCACTATAGTCTGTCCACTTTAGTCTTTCCACTATTCTCTGTCCACTTTAGTCTTTTCACTATAGTCTCCACTTTATTATGTCCACTACAGTCTTTCCACTATAGTCTGTCCACTTTAGTCTTTCCACTATAGTCTCCACTTTATTCTGTCCACTACAGTCTTTCCACTATAGTCTGTCCACTATAGTCTTTCCACTTTAGTCTTTCCACTTTATTCTGTCCACTTCAGTGTGTACACTTTAGTCTGTCCGCTGAGTCTTTCCACTATAGTCTGTCCACTTTAGTCTTTCCACTTTAGTCTTTCCACTATAGTCTCCACTTTATTCTGTCCACTACAGTCTTTCCACTATAGTCTTTCCACTATAGTCTGTCCACTTTAGTCTTTCCACTATTCTCTGTCCACTTTAGTCTTTCCACTATAGTCTGTCCACTTTAGTCTTTCCACTATTCTCTGTCCGCTTTAGTCTTTCCACTATAGTCTCCACTTTATTATGTACACTAGAGTCTTTCCACTATAGTCTTTCCACTATAGTCTGTCCACTTTAGTCTTTCCACTATAGTCTCCACTTTATTCTGTCCACTACAGTCTTTCCACTATAGTCTTTCCACTATAGTCTGTCCACTTTAGTCTTTCCACTTTAGTTTTTCCATTTTAGTCTGTCCACTTTAGTCTTTCCACTATAGTCTGTCCACTTTAGTCTTTCCACTTTAGTCTTTCCACTTTATTCTGTCCACTTCAGAGTGTACACTTTAGTCTGTCCACTGAGTCTTTCCACTTCAGTCTTTCCACTATAGTCTGTCCACTTTAGTCTTTCCACTTTAGTCTTTCCACTATAGTCTCCACTTTATTCTGTCCACTACATTCTTTCCACTTTAGTCTTTCCACTATTCTCTGTCCACTTTAGTCTTTCCACTATAGTCTCCACTTTATTCTGTCCACTACAGTCTTTCCACTATAGTCTTTCCACTATAGTCCGTCCACCTTAGTCTTTCCACTTTAGTCTTTCCACTTTAGTCTATCCACTTTAGTCTTTCCACTATAGTCTGTCCGCTTTAGTCTTTCCACTATAGTCTGTCCACTTTAGTCTTTCCACTTTAGTCTGTCCACTTTAGTCTTTCCACTATAGTCTGTCCACTTTAGTCTTTCCACTTTAGTCTTTCCACTTTATTCTGTCCACTTCAGTGTGTACACTTTAGTTTGTCCACTGAGTCTTTCCACTTCAGTCTTTCCACTATAGTCGGTCCACTTTAGTCTTTCCACTTTAGTCTTTCCACTATAGTCTTATAGTCTCTCCACTTTATTCTTTCCACTACAGTCTTTCCACTATAGTCTTTCCACTATAGTCTGTCCACTTTAGTCTTTCCACTATTCTCTGTCCACTTTAGTCTTTTCACTATAGTCTCCACTTTATTATGTCCACTACAGTCTTTCCACTATAGTCTGTCCACTTTAGTCTTTCCACTATAGTCTCCACTTTATTCTGTCCACTACAGTCTTTCCACTATAGTCTGTCCACTATAGTCTTTCCACTTTAGTCTTTCCACTTTATTCTGTCCACTTCAGTGTGTACACTTTAGTCTGTCCGCTGAGTCTTTCCACTATAGTCTGTCCACTTTAGTCTTTCCACTTTAGTCTTTCCACTATAGTCTCCACTTTATTCTGTCCACTACAGTCTTTCCACTATAGTCTTTCCACTATAGTCTGTCCACTTTAGTCTTTCCACTATTCTCTGTCCACTTTAGTCTTTCCACTATAGTCTGTCCACTTTAGTCTTTCCACTATTCTCTGTCCGCTTTAGTCTTTCCACTATAGTCTCCACTTTAATATGTACACTACAGTCTTTCCACTATAGTCTTTCCACTATAGTCTGTCCACTTTACTCTTTCCACTATAGTCTCCACTTTATTCTGTCCACTACAGTCTTTCCACTATAGTCTTTCCACTATAGTCTGTCCACTTTAGTCTTTCCACTTTAGTTTTTCCATTTTAGTCTGTCCACTTTAGTCTTTCCACTATAGTCTTTCCACTATAGTCTTTCCACTTTAGTCTTTCCACTTTTGTCTGTCCACTTAGTCTTTCCTCTATAGTCTGTCCACTATAGTCTTTCCACTTTAGTCTTTCCGCTTTAGTCTGTCCACTTAGTCTTTCCACTATAGTCTGTCCACTATAGTCTTTCCACTTTAGTCTTTCCGCTTTAGTCTGTCCACTTAGTCTTTCCACTATAGTCTGTCCACTATAGTCTTTCCACTTTAGTCTTTCCGCTTTAGTCTGTCCACTTAGTCTTTCCACTTCAGTCTTTCCACTAGTGTCTGTCCACTTTAGTCTTTCCACTTTAGTCTGTCTACTTTAGTCTGTCCACTTTATCTTTCCACTTTAGTCATTTCCACTATCGTCTGTCAACTTTAGTCTTTCCACTTTAGTGTGTCCACTTTAGTCTTTTCACTATATTCTGTCCACTTTAGTCTTTCCACTATAGTCTGTCCACTTTAGTCTTTCCACTTTAGTCGTTCCACTACAGTCTGTCCACTTTAGTCTTTCCACTATTCTCTGTCCACTTGAGTCTTTCCACCAAAGTCTCCATTTTATTCTGTCCACTACAGTCTTTCCACTATAGTCTTTCCACTATAGTTTGTCCACCTTAGTCTTTCCACTTTAGTCTTTCCACTATAGTCTCCACTTTATTCTGTCCACTACAGTCTTTCCACTTTAGTCTTTCCACTATTCTCTGTCCACTTTAGTCTTTCCACTTTAGTCTTTCCTCTATAGTCTGTCCACTTTCGTCTTTCCACTATAGTCTTTCCACTTCAGTCTGTCCACTTAGTCTTTCCACTTCAGTCTTTCCACTATAGTCTGTCAACTTTAGTCTTTCCACTATTCTCTGTCCACTTTAGTCTTTCCACTATAGTCTCCACTTTATTCTGTCCACTACAGTCTTTCCACTATAGTCTTTCCACTATAGTCTGTCCACTTTATTCTTTCCACTATTCTCTGTCCACTTTAGTCTTTCCACTATAGTCTCCACTTATTTATGCTTTCCACTTAGTGTGTCCGCTTTAGTCTTTCCACTATAGTCTGTCCACTTTAGTCTTTCCACTATAGTCTGTCCACTTTAGTCTTTCCACCATAGTCTCCACTTTATTCTGTCCACTACAGTCTTTCCACTATAGTCTTTCCAATATAGTCTGTCCACTTTAGTCTTTCCACTTTAGTCTTTCCACTATAGTCTCCACTTTATTCTGTCCACTACAGTCTTTCCACTTTAGTCTTTCCACTATTCTCTGTCCACTTTAGTCTTTCCACTATAGTCTGTCCACTTTAGTCTTTCCACTATAGTCTGTCCACTTTCGTCTTTCCACTATAGTCTTTCCACTTCAGTCTGTCCACTTTAGTCTTTCCACTTTAGTCTTTCCACTATAGTCTCCAGTTTATTCTGTCCACTACAGTCTTTCCACTATAGTCTTTCCACTATAGTCTGTCCACTTTATTCTTTCCACTCTGTCCACTTTAGTCTTTCCACTATAGTCTCCACTTTATTATGTCCACTACAGTCTTTCCACTATAGTCTGTCCACTTTAGTCTTTCCACTATAGTCTCCACTTTATTCTGTCCACTACAGTCTTTCCACTATAGTCTGTCCACTTTAGTCTTTCCACTTTATTTTTTCAACTTTAGTCTGTCCACTTTAGTCTCTCCACTATAGTCTGTCCACTATAGTCTGTCCACTTTAGATTTTCCACTTTAGTCTTTCCACTTTAGTCTGTCCACTTTAGTCTTTCCACTATAGTCTGTCCACTTTAGTCTTTCAACTATTCTCTGTCCACTTCAGTCTTTCCACTTTAGTCTTTCCACTATAGTCTCCACTTTATTCTGTCCACGACAGTCTTTCCACTATATTCTTTCCACTATAGTCTGTCCATTTTAGTCTTTCCACTTTAGTCTTTCCACTTTAGTCTGTCCACTTTAGTCTTTCCACTTTAGTCTTTCCGCTTTAGTCTGTCCACTTAGTCTTTCCACTTCAGTCTTTGCACTAGAGTCTGTCCACTTTATTCTTTCCACTATAGTCTGTCCACTTTAGTCTTTCTACTTTAGTCTTTCCACTTTAGTCTTTCCAATATTCTCTGTCCACTTTAGTCTTTCCACTATAGTCTCCACTTTATTCTGTCCACTACAGTCTTTCCACTATAGTCTTTCCACTATAGTCTGTCCACTTCAGTCTTTCCACTTTAGTTTTTCCACTTTAGTCTGTCCACTTTAGTCTTTCCACTATAGTCTCCATTTTATTCTGTCCACTACATTCTTTCCACTTTAGTCTTTCCACTTTAGTCTTTCCACTTTAGTGTGTCCACTTTAGTCTTTCCACTATTCTCTGTCCACTTTAGTCTTTCCACTATAGTCTCCACTTTGTTCTGTCCACTACAGTCTTTCCACTTTAGTCTGTACACTTTAGTATTTCCACTATAGTCTGTCCACTTTAGTCTTTCCACTATTCTCTGTCCACTTTAGTCTTTCCACTTTAGTCTTTCCACTATAGTCTCCACTTTATTCTGTCCACTACAGTCTTTCCACTATAGTCTTTCCACTATCGTCTGTCCACTTTAGTCTTTCCAATTTAGTCTGTCCACTTAGTCTTTCCACTATAGTCTGTCCACTATAGTCTTTCCACTTTAGTCTTTCCGCTTTAGTCTGTCCACTTAGTCTTTCCACTTCAGTCTTTCCAGTAGAGTCTGTCCACTTTAGTCTTTCCACTTTAGTCTGTCCACTTTAGTCTGTCCACTTTAGTCTTTCCACTTTAGTCATTTCCACTATCGTCTGTCCACTTTAGTCTTTCCACTTTAGTCTTTCCACTTTAGTCTTTCCACTTTAGTGTGTCCACTTTAGTCTTTCCACTATAGTCTGTCCACTTTAGTCTTTACTACTGTCCACTACAGTCTTTCCACTTTAGTCTTTCCACTATTCTCTGTCCACTTTAGTCTTTCCACTATAGTCTGTCCACTTTAGTCTTTCCACTATAGTCTTTCCACTTTAGTCTGTCCACTTAGTCTTTCCACTTCAGTCTTTCCACTATAGTCTGTCAACTTTAGTCTTTCCACTATTCTCTGTCCACTTTAGTCTTTCCACTATAGTCTCCAATTTATTCTGTCCACTACAGTCTTTCCACTATAGTCTTTCCACTATAGTCTGTCCACTTTATTCTTTCCACTCTGCCCACTTTAGTCTTTCCACTATAGTCTCCACTTTATTATGTCCACTACAGTCTTTCCACTATAGTCTGTCCACTTTAGTCTTTCCACTTTATTTTTTCAACTTTAGTCTGTCCACTTTAGTCTCTCCACTATAGTCTGTCCACTATAGTCTGTCCACTTTAGATTTTCCACTTTAGTCTTTCCACTTTAGTCTGTCCACTTTAGTCTTTACTACTGTCCACTACAGTCTTTCCACTTTAGTCTTTCCACTATTCTCTGTCCACTTCAGTCTTTCCACTTTAGTCTTTCCACTATAGTCTCCACTTTATTCTGTCCACTACAGTCTTTCCACTATAGTCTTTCCACTATAGTCTGTCCATTTTAGTCTTTCCACTTTAGTCTTTCCACTTTAGTCTGTCCACTTTAGTCTTTCCACTTTAGTCTTTCCGCTTTAGTCTGTCCACTTAGTCTTTCCACTTCAGTCTTTGCACTAGAGTCTGTCCACTTTAGTCTTTCCACTATAGTCTGTCCACTTTAGTCTTTCTACTTTAGTCTTTCCACTTTAGTCTTTCCAATATTCTCTGTCCACTTTAGTCTTTCCACTATAGTCTCCATTTTAGTCTTTCTACTATTCTCTGTCCACTTTAGTCTTTCCACTATAGTCTCCACTTTGTTCTGTCCACTACAGTCTTTCCACTTTAGTCTGTACACTTTAGTATTTCCACTATAGTCTGTCCACTTTAGTCTTTCCACTATTCTCTGTCCACTTTAGTCTTTCCACTTTAGTCTTTCCACTATAGTCTCCACTTTATTCTGCCCACTACAGTCTTTCCACTATAGTCTTTCCACTATCGTCTGTCCACTTTAGTCTTTCCAATTTAGTCTGTCCACTTAGTCTTTCCACTATAGTCTGTCCATTATAGTCTTTCCACTTTAGTCTTTCCGCTTTAGTCTGTCCACTTAGTCTTTCCACTTCAGTCTTTCCAGTAGAGTCTGTCCACTTTAGTCTTTCCACTTTAGTCTGTCCACTTTAGTCTGTCCACTTTAGTCTTTCCACTTTAGTCATTTCCACTATCGTCTGTCCACTTTAGTCTTTCCACTTTAGTCTTTCCACTTTAGTCTTTCCACTTTAGTGTGTCCACTTTAGTCTTTCCACTATAGTCTGTCCACTTTAGTCTTTCCACTATAGTCTGCCCACTTTAGTCTTTCCACTTTAGTCTTTCCACTTTAGTCTTTCCACTATAGTCTGTCCACTTTAGAACTTTCCACTATTCTCTGTCCACTTTCGTCTTTCCACCATAGTCTCCACTTTATTCTGTCCACTACATTCTTTCCACTATAGTCTGTCCACTTTAGTCTTTCCACTATTCTCTGCCACTTTAGTCTTTCCACTTTAGTCTTTCCACTATAGTCTCCACTTTATTCTGTCCACTACAGTCTTTCCACTATAGTCTTTCCACTATAGTCCGTCCACTTTAGTCTTTCCACTTTAGTCTTTCCACTTTAGTCTGTCCACTTTAGTCTTTCCACTATAGTCTGTCCACTTTAGTCTTTCCACTATAGTCTGTCCACTTTAGTCTTTCCACTTTAGTCTGTTCACTTTAGTCTTTCCACTATAGTCTGTCCACTTTAGTCTTTCCACTTTAGTCTTTCCACTTTATTCTGTCCACTTCAGTGTGTACACTTTAGTTTGACCACTGAGTCTTTTCACTTCAGTCTTTCCACTATAGTCTGTCCACTTTAGTCTTTCCACTTTAGTCTTTCCACTATGGTCTTATAGTCTCTCCACTTTATTCTGTCCACTACAGTCTTTCCACTATAGTCTTTCCACTATAGTCTGTCCACTTTAGTCTTTCCACTATAGTCTCCACTTTATTCTGTCCACTACAGTCTTTCCACTATAGTCTGTCCACTTTAGTCTTTCCACTTTATTTTTTCCACTTTAGTCTGTCCACTTTAGTCTTTCCACTATAGTATGTCCACTATAGTCTTTCCACTTTAGTCTTTCCACTTTATTCTGTCCACTTCAATGCGTACACTTTAGTCTGTCCACTGAGTCTTTCCACTATAGTCTGTCCACTTTAGTCTTTCCACTTTAGTCTGTCCACTTTAGTCTTTCCACTCTAGTCTGTCTACTTTAGTCTTTCCACTATAGTCTGTCCACTTTAGTCTTTCCACTTTAGTCTGTCCACCTTAGTCTTTCCACTATAGTCTGTCCACTTTAGTCTTTCCACTTTAGTCTTTCCACTTTATTCTGTCCACTTCAGTGTGTACACTTTAGTTTGTCCACTGAGTCTTTCCACTTCAGTCTTTCCACTATAGTCTGTCCACTTTAGTCTTTCCACTTTAGTCTTTCTACTATAGTCTTATAGTCTCTCCACTTTATTCTGTCCAATACAGTCTTTCCACTATAGTCTTTCCACTATAGTCTGTCCACTTTAGTCTTTCCACTTTATTTTTTCCACTTTAGTCTGTCCACTTTAGTCTTTCCACTATAGTCTCCATTTTATTCTTTCCACTACATTCTTTCCACTTTAGTCTTTCCACTATTCTCTGTCCACTGTAGTCTTTCCACTATAGTCTCCACTTTATTCTGTCCACTACAGTCTTTCAACTATAGTCTTTCCACTATAGTCTGTCCACTTTAGTCTTTCCACTATTCTCTGTCCACTTTAGTCTTTCCACTATAGTCTCCACTTTATTCTGTCCACTACGGTCTTTCCACCATAGTCTTTCCACTATAGTCTGTCCACTTCAGTCTTTCCACTTTAGTTTTTCCACTTTAGTCTGTCCACTTTAGTCTTTCCACTATAGTCTCCATTTTATTCTGTCCACTACATTCTTTCCACTTTAGTCTTTCCACTTTTGTCTGTCCACTTAGTCTTTCCACTATAGTCTGTCCACTATAGTCTTTCCGCTTTAGTCTGTCCACTTAGTCTTTCCACTATAGTCTGTCCTCTATAGTCTTTCCACTTTAGTCTTTCCACTTTAGTCTGTCTACTTTAGTCTTTCCACTATAGTCTGTCCTCTATAGTCTTTCCACTTTAGTCTTTCCACTTTAGTCTGTCTACTTTAGTCTTTCCACTATAGTCTGTCCACTTTAGTCTTTCCACTATTCTCTGTCCACTCTAGTCTTTCCACTATAGTCTCCACTTTATTATGTCCACTGCAGTCTTTCCACTATATTCTTTCCACTATAGTCTTTCCACTTTAGTCTTTCCACTTTAGTGTGCCCACTTTAGTCTTTCCACTATAGTCTGTCCACTTTAGTCTTTCCACTATAGTCTGCCCACTTTAGTCTTTCCACTTTATTCTGTCCACTTCAGCGTGTACACTTTAGTCTGTCCACTGAGTCTTTCCACTTCAGTCTTTCCACTATAGTCTTTCCACTTTAGTCTTTCCACTTTAGTCGTTCCACTATAGTCTCCACTTTATTCTGTCCACTACATTCTTTCCACTTTAGTCTTTCCACTATTCTCTGTCCACTTTAGTCTTTCCACTATAGTCTCCACTTCATTCTGTCCACTAGAGTCTTTCCACTATAGTCTTTCCACTATAGTCTGTCCACTTTAGTCTTTCCACTATTCTCTGTCCACTTTAGTCTTTCCACTATAGTCTGTCCACTTTAGTCTTTCCACTATTCTCTGTCCACTTTAGTCTTTCCACTATAGTCTCCACTTTATTATGTCCACTACAGTCTTTCCACTATAGTCTTTCCACTACAGTCTGTCCACTTTAGTCTTTCCACTGCAGTCTCCACTTTATTCTGTACACTATAGTCTTTCTCCTATAGTCTGTCCACTTTAGTCTTTCCACTTTAGTCTTTCCACTTTATTCTGTCCACTTCAGTGTGTACACTTTAGTCTGTCCACTATAGTCTTTCCACTATCGTCTGTCCACTTTAGTCTTTCCAATTTAGTCTGTCCACTTAGTCTTTCCACTATAGTCTGTCCACTATAGTCTTTCCACTTTAGTCTTTCCGCTTTAGTCTGTCCACTTAGTCTTTCCACTTCAGTCTTTCCAGTAGAGTCTGTCCACTTTAGTCTGTCCACTTTAGTCTGTCCACTTTAGTCTTTCCACTTTAGTCATTTCCACTATCGTCTGTCCAATTTAGTCTTTCCACTTTAGTCTTTCCACTTTAGTCTTTCCACTTTAGTGTGTCCACTTTAGTCTTTCCACTATAGTCTGTCCACTTTAGTCTTTCCACTATAGTCTGCCCACTTTAGTCTTTCCACTTTAGTGTGTCCACTTTAGTCTTTCCACTATAGTCTGTCCACTTTAGTCTTTCCACTATAGTCTGTCCACTTTAGAACTTTCCACTATTCTCTGTCCACTTTCGTCTTTCCACCATAGTCTCCACTTTATTCTGTCCACTACAGTCTTTCCACTATAGTCTTTCCACTATAGTCTGTCAACTTTAGTCTTTCCACTTTAGTCTTTCCACTTTAGTCTGTCCACTTTAGTCTTTCCACTATAGTCTGTCCACTTTAGTCTTTCCACTATTCTCTGCCACTTTAGTCTTTCCACTTTTGTCTTTCCACTATAGTCTCCACTTTATTCTGTCCACTACAGTCTTTCCACTATAGTCTTTCCACTATAGTCCGTCCACTTTAGTCTTTCCACTTTAGTCTTTCCACTTTAGTCTGTCCACTTTAGTCTTTCTACTATAGTCTGTCCACTTTAGTCTTTCCACTATAGTCTGTCCACTTTAGTCTTTCCACTTTAGTCTGTTCACTTTAGTCTTTCCACTATAGTCTGTCCACTTTAGTCTTTCCACTTTAGTCTTTCCACTTTATTCTGTCCACTTCAGTGTGTACACTTTAGTTTGACCACTGAGTCTTTCCACTTCAGTCTTTCCACTATAGTCTGTCCACTTTAGTCTTTCCACTTTAGTCTTTCCACTATGGTCTTCTAGTCTCTCCACTTTATTCTGTCCACTACAGTCTTTCCACTATAGTCTTTCCACTATAGTCTGTCCACTTTAGTCTTTCCACTATAGTCTCCACTTTATTCTGTCCACTACAGTCTTTCCACTATAGTCTGTCCACTTTAGTCTTTCCACTTTATTTTTTCCACTTTAGTCTGTCCACTTTAGTCTTTCCACTATAGTCTGTCCACTATAGTCTTTCCACTTTAGTCTTTCCACTTTATTCTGTCCACTTCAATGCGTACACTTTAGTCTGTCCACTGACTCTTTCCACTATAGTCTGTCCACTTTAGTCTTTCCACTTTAGTCTGTCCACTTTAGTCTTTCCACTAGTCTGTACACTTTAGTTTGTCCACTGAGTCTTTCCACTTCAGTCTTTCCACTATAGTCTGTCCACTTTAGTCTTTCCACTTTAGTCTTTCCACTATGGTCTTCTAGTCTCTCCACTTTATTCTGTCCACTACAGTCTTTCCACTATAGTCTTTCCACTATAGTCTGTCCACTTTAGTCTTTCCACTATAGTCTCCACTTTATTCTGTCCACTACAGTCTTTCCACTATAGTCTGTCCACTTTAGTCTTTCCACTTTATTTTTTCCACTTTAGTCTGTCCACTTTAGTCTTTCCACTATAGTCTGTCCACTATAGTCTGTCCACTTTAGTCTTTCAACTATTCTCTGTCCACTTCAGTCTTTCCACTTTAGTCTTTCCACTATAGTCTCCACTTTATTCTGTCCACTACAGTCTTTCCACTATAGTCTTTCCACTATAGTCTGTCCATTTTAGTCTTTCCACTTTAGTCTTTCCACTTTAGTCTGTCCACTTTAGTCTTTCCACTTTAGTCTTTCCGCTTTAGTCTGTCCACTTAGTCTTTCCACTTCAGTCTTTGCACTAGAGTCTGTCCACTTTAGTCTTTCCACTATAGTCTGTCCACTTTAGTCTTTCTACTTTAGTCTTTCCACTTTAGTCTTTCCAGTATTCTCTGTCCACTTTAGTCTTTCCACTATAGTCTCCATTTTAGTCTTTCCACTATTCTCTGTCCACTTTAGTCTTTCCACTATAGTCTCCACTTTGTTCTGTCCACTACAGTCTTTCCACTTTAGTCTGTACACTTTAGTATTTCCACTATAGTCTGTCCACTTTAGTCTTTCCACTATTCTCTGTCCACTTTAGTCTTTCCACTTTAGTCTTTCCACTATAGTCTCCACTTTATTCTGTCCACTACAGTCTTTCCACTATAGTCTTTCCACTATCGTCTGTCCACTTTAGTCTTTCCAATTTAGTCTGTCCACTTAGTCTTTCCACTATAGTCTGTCCACTATAGTCTTTCCACTTTAGTCTTTCCGCTTTAGTCTGTCCACTTAGTCTTTCCACTTCAGTCTTTCCAGTAGAGTCTGTCCACTTTAGTCTTTCCACTTTAGTCTGTCCACTTTAGTCTTTCCACTTTAGTCATTTCCACTATCGTCTGTCCACTTTAGTCTTTCGACTTTAGTCTTTCCACTTTAGTCTTTCCACTTTAGTGTGTCCACTTTAGTCTTTCCACTATAGTCTGTCCACTTTAGTCTTTCCACTATAGTCTGCCCACTTTAGTCTTTCCACTTTAGTCTTTCCACTTTAGTCTTTCCACTATAGTCTGTCCACTTTAGAACTTTCCACTATTCTCTGTCCACTTTCGTCTTTCCACCATAGTCTCCACTTTATTCTGTCCACTACAGTCTTTCCACTATAGTCTGTCCACTTTAGTCTTTCCACTATTCTCTGCCACTTTAGTCTTTCCACTTTAGTCTTTCCACTATAGTCTCCACTTTATTCTGTCCACTACAGTCTTTCCACTATAGTCTTTCCACTATAGTCCGTCCACTTTAGTCTTTCCACTTTAGTCTTTCCACTTTAGTCTGTCCACTTTAGTCTTTCCACTATAGTCTGTCCACTTTAGTCTTTCCACTATAGTCTGTCCCCTTTAGTCTTTCCACTTTAGTCTGTTCACTTTAGTCTTTCCACTATAGTCTGTCCACTTTAGTCTTTCCACTTTAGTCTTTCCACTTTATTCTGTCCACTTCAGTGTGTACACTTTAGTTTGACCACTGAGTCTTTCCACTTCAGTCTTTCCACTATAGTCTGTCCACTTTAGTCTTTCCACTTTAGTCTTTCCACTATGGTCTTATAGTCTCTCCACTTTATTCTGTCCACTACAGTCTTTCCACTATAGTCTTTCCACTATAGTCTGTCCACTTTAGTCTTTCCACTATAGTCTCCACTTTATTCTGTCCACTACAGTCTTTCCACTATAGTCTGTCCACTTTAGTCTTTCCACTTTATTTTTTCCACTTTAGTCTGTCCACTTTAGTCTTTCCACTATAGTATGTCCACTATAGTCTTTCCACTTTAGTCTTTCCACTTTATTCTGTCCACTTCAATGCGTACACTTTAGTCTGTCCACTGAGTCTTTCCACTATAGTCTGTCCACTTTAGTCTTTCCACTTCAGTCTGTCCACTTTAGTCTTTCCACTCTAGTCTGTCTACTTTAGTCTTTCCACTATAGTCTGTCCACTTTAGTCTTTCCACTTTAGTCTGTCCACCTTAGTCTTTTCACTATAGTCTGTCCACTTTAGTCTTTCCACTTTAGTCTTTCCACTTTATTCTGTCCACTTCAGTGTGTACACTTTAGTTTGTCCACTGAGTCTTTCCACTTCAGTCTTTCCACTATAGTCTGTCCACTTTAGTCTTTCCACTTTAGTCTTTCTACTATAGTCTTATAGTCTCTCCACTTTATTCTGTCCAATACAGTCTTTCCACTGTAGTCTTTCCACTATAGTCTGTCCACTTTAGTCTTTCCACTATAGTCTTTCCACTATAGTCTGTCCACTTTAGTCTTTCCACTTTATTTTTTCCACTTTAGTCTGTCCACTTTAGTCTTTCCACTATAGTCTCCATTTTATTCTTTCCACTACATTCTTTCCACTTTAGTCTTTCCACTATTCTCTGTCCACTGTAGTCTTTCCACTATAGTCTCCACTTTATTCTGTCCACTACAGTCTTTCAACTATAGTCTTTCCACTATAGTCTGTCCACTTTAGTCTTTCCACTATTCTCTGTCCACTTTAGTCTTTCCACTATAGTCTCCACTTTATTCTGTCCACTACAGTCTTTCCACTATAGTCTTTCCACTATAGTCTGTCCACTTCAGTCTTTCCACTTTAGTTTTTCCACTTTAGTCTGTCCACTTTAGTCTTTCCACTATAGTCTCCATTTTATTCTGTCCACTACATTCTTTCCACTTTAGTCTTTCCACTTTAGTCTTTCCACTTTAGTGTGTCCACTTTAGTCTTTCCACTATAGTCTGTCCACTTTAGTCTTTCCACTATAGTCTGCCCACTTTAGTCTTTCCACTTTAGTCTTTCCACTTTAGTCTTTCCACTATAGTCTGTCCACTTTAGAACTTTCCACTATTCTCTGTCCACTTTCGTCTTTCCACCATAGTCTCCACTTTATTCTGTCCACTACAGTCTTTCCACTATAGTCTGTCCACTTTAGTCTTTCCACTATTCTCTGCCACTTTAGTCTTTCCACTTTAGTCTTTCCACTATAGTCTCCACTTTATTCTGTCCACTACAGTCTTTCCACTATAGTCTTTCCACTATAGTCCGTTCACTTTAGTCTTTCCACTTTAGTCTTTCCACTTTCTTTAGTCTCTCCTTTCTCCTCTGTCCACTTTAGTCTTTCCACTATAGTCTGTCCACTTTAGTCTTTCCACTATAGTCTGTCCACTTTAGTCTTTCCACTTTAGTCTGTTCACTTTAGTCTTTCCACTATAGTCTGTCCACTTTAGTCTTTCCACTTTAGTCTTTCCACTTTATTCTGTCCACTTCAGTGTGTACACTTTAGTTTGACCACTGAGTCTTTCCACTTCAGTCTTTCCACTATAGTCTGTCCACTTTAGTCTTTCCACTTTAGTCTTTCCACTATGGTCTTATAGTCTCTCCACTTTATTCTGTCCACTACAGTCTTTCCACTATAGTCTTTCCACTATAGTCTGTCCACTTTAGTCTTTCCACTATAGTCTCCACTTTATTCTGTCCACTACAGTCTTTCCACTATAGTCTGTCCACTTTAGTCTTTCCACTTTATTTTTTCCACTTTAGTCTGTCCACTTTAGTCTTTCCACTATAGTATGTCCACTATAGTCTTTCCACTTTAGTCTTTCCACTTTATTCTGTCCACTTCAATGCGTACACTTTAGTCTGTCCACTGAGTCTTTCCACTATAGTCTGTCCACTTTAGTCTTTCCACTTTAGTCTGTCCACTTTAGTCTTTCCACTCTAGTCTGTCTACTTTAGTCTTTCCACTATAGTCTGTCCACTTTAGTCTTTCCACTTTAGTCTGTCCACCTTAGTCTTTCCACTATAGTCTGTCCACTTTAGTCTTTCCACTTTAGTCTTTCCACTTTATTCTGTCCACTTCAGTGTGTACACTTTAGTTTGTCCACTGAGTCTTTCCACTTCAGTCTTTCCACTATAGTCTGTCCACTTTAGTCTTTCCACTTTAGTCTTTCTACTATAGTCTTATAGTCTCTCCACTTTATTCTGTCCAATACAGTCTTTCCACTATAGTCTTTCCACTATAGTCTGTCCACTTTAGTCTTTCCACTATAGTCTTTCCACTATAGTCTGTCCACTTTAGTCTTTCCACTTTATTTTTTCCACTTTAGTCTGTCCACTTTAGTCTTTCCACTATAGTCTCCATTTTATTCTTTCCACTACATTCTTTCCACTTTAGTCTTTCCACTATTCTCTGTCCACTGTAGTCTTTCCACTATAGTCTCCACTTTATTCTGTCCACTACAGTCTTTCAACTATAGTCTTTCCACTATAGTCTGTCCACTTTAGTCTTTCCACTATTCTCTGTCCACTTTAGTCTTTCCACTATAGTCTCCACTTTATTCTGTCCACTACGGTCTTTCCACTATAGTCTTTCCACTATAGTCTGTCCACTTCAGTCTTTCCACTTTAGTTTTTCCACTTTAGTCTGTCCACTTTAGTCTTTCCACTATAGTCTCCATTTTATTCTGTCCACTACATTCTTTCCACTTTAGTCTTTCCACTTTTGTCTGTCCACTTAGTCTTTCCACTATAGTCTGTCCACTATAGTCTTTCCGCTTTAGTCTGTCCACTTAGTCTTTCCACTATAGTCTGTCCTCTATAGTCTTTCCACTTTAGTCTTTCCACTTTAGTCTGTCTACTTTAGTCTTTCCACTATAGTCTGTCCTCTATAGTCTTTCCACTTTAGTCTTTCCACTTTAGTCTGTCTACTTTAGTCTTTCCACTATAGTCTGTCCACTTTAGTCTTTCCACTATTCTCTGTCCACTTTAGTCTTTCCACTATAGTCTCCACTTTATTATGTCCACTGCAGTCTTTCCACTATATTCTTTCCACTATAGTCTTTCCACTTTAGTCTTTCCACTTTAGTGTGCCCACTTTAGTCTTTCCACTATAGTCTGTCCACTTTAGTCTTTCCACTATAGTCTGCCCACTTTAGTCTTTCCACTTTATTCTGTCCACTTCAGCGTGTACACTTTAGTCTGTCCACTGAGTCTTTCCACTTCAGTCTTTCCACTATAGTCTTTCCACTTTAGTCTTTCCACTTTAGTCTTTCCACTATAGTCTCCACTTTATTCTGTCCACTACATTCTTTCCACTTTAGTCTTTCCACTATTCTCTGTCCACTTTAGTCTTTCCACTATAGTCTCCACTTCATTCTGTCCACTAGAGTCTTTCCACTATAGTCTTTCCACTATAGTCTGTCCACTTTAGTCTTTCCACTATTCTCTGTCCACTTTAGTCTTTCCACTATAGTCTGTCCACTTTAGTCTTTCCACTATTCTCTGTCCACTTTAGTCTTTCCACTATAGTCTCCACTTTATTATGTCCACTACAGTCTTTCCACTATAGTCTTTCCACTACAGTCTGTCCACTTTAGTCTTTCCACTACAGTCTCCACTTTATTCTGTACACTACAGTCTTTCTCCTATAGTCTGTCCACTTTAGTCTTTCCACTTTAGTCTTTCCACTTTATTCTGTCCACTTCAGTGTGTACACTTTAGTCTGTCCACTATAGTCTTTCCACTATCGTCTGTCCACTTTAGTCTTTCCAATTTAGTCTGTCCACTTAGTCTTTCCACTATAGTCTGTCCACTATAGTCTTTCCACTTTAGTCTTTCCGCTTTAGTCTGTCCACTTAGTCTTTCCACTTCAGTCTTTCCAGTAGAGTCTGTCCACTTTAGTCTGTCCACTTTAGTCTGTCCACTTTAGTCTTTCCACTTTAGTCATTTCCACTATCGTCTGTCCAATTTAGTCTTTCCACTTTAGTCTTTCCACTTTAGTCTTTCCACTTTAGTGTGTCCACTTTAGTCTTTCCACTATAGTCTGTCCACTTTAGTCTTTCCACTATAGTCTGCCCACTTTAGTCTTTCCACTTTAGTGTGTCCACTTTAGTCTTTCCACTATAGTCTGTCCACTTTAGTCTTTCCACTATAGTCTGTCCACTTTAGAACTTTCCACTATTCTCTGTCCACTTTCGTCTTTCCACCATAGTCTCCACTTTATTCTGTCCACTACAGTCTTTCCACTATAGTCTTTCCACTATAGTCTGTCAACTTTAGTCTTTCCACTTTAGTCTTTCCACTTTAGTCTGTCCACTTTAGTCTTTCCACTATAGTCTGTCCACTTTAGTCTTTCCACTATTCTCTGCCACTTTAGTCTTTCCACTTTTGTCTTTCCACTATAGTCTCCACTTTATTCTGTCCACTACAGTCTTTCCACTATAGTCTTTCCACTATAGTCCGTCCACTTTAGTCTTTCCACTTTAGTCTTTCCACTTTAGTCTGTCCACTTTAGTCTTTCTACTATAGTCTGTCCACTTTAGTCTTTCCACTATAGTCTGTCCACTTTAGTCTTTCCACTTTAGTCTGTTCACTTTAGTCTTTCCACTATAGTCTGTCCACTTTAGTCTTTCCACTTTAGTCTTTCCACTTTATTCTGTCCACTTCAGTGTGTACACTTTAGTTTGACCACTGAGTCTTTCCACTTCAGTCTTTCCACTATAGTCTGTCCACTTTAGTCTTTCCACTTTAGTCTTTCCACTATGGTCTTCTAGTCTCTCCACTTTATTCTGTCCACTACAGTCTTTCCACTATAGTCTTTCCACTATAGTCTGTCCACTTTAGTCTTTCCACTATAGTCTCCACTTTATTCTGTCCACTACAGTCTTTCCACTATAGTCTGTCCACTTTAGTCTTTCCACTTTATTTTTTCCACTTTAGTCTGTCCACTTTAGTCTTTCCACTATAGTCTGTCCACTATAGTCTTTCCACTTTAGTCTTTCCACTTTATTCTGTCCACTTCAATGCGTACACTTTAGTCTGTCCACTGACTCTTTCCACTATAGTCTGTCCACTTTAGTCTTTCCACTTTAGTCTGTCCACTTTAGTCTTTCCACTAGTCTGTACACTTTAGTTTGTCCACTGAGTCTTTCCACTTCAGTCTTTCCCCTATAGTCTGTCCACTTTAGTCTTTCCACTTTAGTCTTTCCACTATGGTCTTCTAGTCTCTCCACTTTATTCTGTCCACTACAGTCTTTCCACTATAGTCTTTCCACTATAGTCTGTCCACTTTAGTCTTTCCACTATAGTCTCCACTTTATTCTGTCCACTACAGTCTTTCCACTATAGTCTGTCCACTTTAGTCTTTCCACTTTATTTTTTCCACTTTAGTCTGTCCACTTTAGTCTTTCCACTATAGTCTGTCCACTATAGTCTGTCCACTTTAGTCTTTCAACTATTCTCTGTCCACTTCAGTCTTTCCACTTTAGTCTTTCCACTATAGTGTCCACTTTATTCTGTCCACTACAGTCTTTCCACTATAGTCTTTCCACTATAGTCTGTCCATTTTAGTCTTTCCACTTTAGTCTTTCCACTTTAGTCTGTCCACTTTAGTCTTTCCACTTTAGTCTTTCCGCTTTAGTCTGTCCACTTAGTCTTTCCACTTCAGTCTTTGCACTAGAGTCTGTCCACTTTAGTCTTTCCACTATAGTCTGTCCACTTTAGTCTTTCTACTTTAGTCTTTCCACTTTAGTCTTTCCATTATTCTCTGTCCACTTTAGTCTTTCCACTATAGTCTCCATTTTAGTCTTTCCACTATTCTCTGTCCACTTTAGTCTTTCCACTATAGTCTCCTTTTTGTTCTGTCCACTACAGTCTTTCCACTTTAGTCTGTACACTTTAGTATTTCCACTATAGTCTGTCCACTTTAGTCTTTCCACTATTCTCTGTCCACTTTAGTCTTTCTACTTTAGTCTTTCCACTATAGTCTCCACTTTATTCTGTCCACTACAGTCTTTCCACTATAGTCTTTCCACTATCGTCTGTCCACTTTAGTCTTTCCAATTTAGTCTGTCCACTTAGTCTTTCCACTATAGTCTGTCCACTATAGTCTTTCCACTTTAGTCTTTCCGCTTTAGTCTGTCCACTTAGTCTTTCCACTTCAGTCTTTCCAGTAGAGTCTGTCCACTTTAGTCTTTCCACTTTAGTCTGTCCACTTTAGTCTTTCCACTTTAGTCATTTCCACTATCGTCTGTCCACTTTAGTCTTTCCACTTTAGTCTTTCCACTTTAGTCTTTCCACTTTAGTGTGTCCACTTTAGTCTTTCCACTATAGTCTGTCCACTTTAGTCTTTCCACTATAGTCTGCCCACTTTAGTCTTTCCACTTTAGTCTTTCCACTTTAGTCTTTCCACTATAGTCTGTCCACTTTAGAACTTTCCACTATTCTCTGTCCACTTTCGTCTTTCCACCATAGTCTCCACTTTATTCTGTCCACTACAGTCTTTCCACTATAGTCTGTCCACTTTAGTCTTTCCACTATTCTCTGCCACTTTAGTCTTTCCACTTTAGTCTTTCCACTATAGTCTCCACTTTATTCTGTCCACTACAGTCTTTCCACTATAGTCTTTCCACTATAGTCCGTCCACTTTAGTCTTTCCACTTTAGTCTTTCCACTTTAGTCTGTCCACTTTAGTCTTTCCACTATAGTCTGTCCACTTTAGTCTTTCCACTATAGTCTGTCCACTTTAGTCTTTCCACTTTAGTCTGTTCACTTTAGTCTTTCCACTATAGTCTGTCCACTTTAGTCTTTCCACTTTAGTCTTTCCACTTTATTCTGTCCACTTCAGTGTGTACACTTTAGTTTGACCACTGAGTCTTTCCACTTCAGTCTTTCCACTATAGTCTGTCCACTTTAGTCTTTCCACTTTAGTCTTTCCACTTTATTCTGTCCACTTCAGTGTGTACACTTTAGTTTGACCACTGAGTCTTTCCACTTCAGTCTTTCCACTATAGTCTGTCCACTTTAGTCTTTCCACTTTAGTCTTTCCACTATGGTCTTCTAGTCTCTCCACTTTATTCTGTCCACTACAGTCTTTCCACTATAGTCTTTCCACTATAGTCTGTCCACTTTAGTCTTTCCACTATAGTCTCCACTTTATTCTGTCCACTACAGTCTTTCCACTATAGTCTGTCCACTTTAGTCTTTCCACTTTATTTTTTCCACTTTAGTCTGTCCACTTTAGTCTTTCCACTATAGTCTGTCCACTATAGTCTTTCCACTTTAGTCTTTCCACTTTATTCTGTCCACTTCAATGCGTACACTTTAGTCTGTCCACTGACTCTTTCCACTATAGTCTGTCCACTTTAGTCTTTCCACTTTAGTCTGTCCACTTTAGTCTTTCCACTAGTCTGTACACTTTAGTTTGTCCACTGAGTCTTTCCACTTCAGTCTTTCCCCTATAGTCTGTCCACTTTAGTCTTTCCACTTTAGTCTTTCCACTATGGTCTTCTAGTCTCTCCACTTTATTCTGTCCACTACAGTCTTTCCACTATAGTCTTTCCACTATAGTCTGTCCACTTTAGTCTTTCCACTATAGTCTCCACTTTATTCTGTCCACTACAGTCTTTCCACTATAGTCTGTCCACTTTAGTCTTTCCACTTTATTTTTTCCACTTTAGTCTGTCCACTTTAGTCTTTCCACTATAGTCTGTCCACTATAGTCTGTCCACTTTAGTCTTTCAACTATTCTCTGTCCACTTCAGTCTTTCCACTTTAGTCTTTCCACTATAGTGTCCACTTTATTCTGTCCACTACAGTCTTTCCACTATAGTCTTTCCACTATAGTCTGTCCATTTTAGTCTTTCCACTTTAGTCTTTCCACTTTAGTCTGTCCACTTTAGTCTTTCCACTTTAGTCTTTCCGCTTTAGTCTGTCCACTTAGTCTTTCCACTTCAGTCTTTGCACTAGAGTCTGTCCACTTTAGTCTTTCCACTATAGTCTGTCCACTTTAGTCTTTCTACTTTAGTCTTTCCACTTTAGTCTTTCCATTATTCTCTGTCCACTTTAGTCTTTCCACTATAGTCTCCATTTTAGTCTTTCCACTATTCTCTGTCCACTTTAGTCTTTCCACTATAGTCTCCTTTTTGTTCTGTCCACTACAGTCTTTCCACTTTAGTCTGTACACTTTAGTATTTCCACTATAGTCTGTCCACTTTAGTCTTTCCACTATTCTCTGTCCACTTTAGTCTTTCTACTTTAGTCTTTCCACTATAGTCTCCACTTTATTCTGTCCACTACAGTCTTTCCACTATAGTCTTTCCACTATCGTCTGTCCACTTTAGTCTTTCCAATTTAGTCTGTCCACTTCGTCTTTCCACTATAGTCTGTCCACTATAGTCTTTCCACTTTAGTCTTTCCGCTTTAGTCTGTCCACTTAGTCTTTCCACTTCAGTCTTTCCAGTAGAGTCTGTCCACTTTAGTCTTTCCACTTTAGTCTGTCCACTTTAGTCTTTCCACTTTAGTCATTTCCACTATCGTCTGTCCACTTTAGTCTTTCCACTTTAGTCTTTCCACTTTAGTCTTTCCACTTTAGTGTGTCCACTTTAGTCTTTCCACTATAGTCTGTCCACTTTAGTCTTTCCACTATAGTCTGCCCACTTTAGTCTTTCCACTTTAGTCTTTCCACTTTAGTCTTTCCACTATGGTCTGTCCACTTTAGAACTTTCCACTATTCTCTGTCCACTTTCGTCTTTCCACCATAGTCTCCACTTTATTCTGTCCACTACAGTCTTTCCACTATAGTCTGTCCACTTTAGTCTTTCCACTATTCTCTGCCACTTTAGTCTTTCCACTTTAGTCTTTCCACTATAGTCTCCACTTTATTCTGTCCACTACAGTCTTTCCACTATAGTCTTTCCACTATAGTCCGTCCACTTTAGTCTTTCCACTTTAGTCTTTCCACTTTAGTCTGTCCACTTTAGTCTTTCCACTATAGTCTGTCCACTTTAGTCTTTCCACTATAGTCTGTCCACTTTAGTCTTTCCACTTTAGTCTGTTCACTTTAGTCTTTCCACTATAGTCTGTCCACTTTAGTCTTTCCACTTTAGTCTTTCCACTTTATTCTGTCCACTTCAGTGTGTACACTTTAGTTTGACCACTGAGTCTTTCCACTTCAGTCTTTCCACTATAGTCTGTCCACTTTAGTCTTTCCACTTTAGTCTTTCCACTATGGTCTTATAGTCTCTCCACTTTATTCTGTCCACTACAGTCTTTCCACTATAGTCTTTCCACTATAGTCTGTCCACTTTAGTCTTTCCACTATAGTCTCCACTTTATTCTGTCCACTACAGTCTTTCCACTATAGTCTGTCCACTTTAGTCTTTCCACTTTATTTTTTCCACTTTAGTCTGTCCACTTTAGTCTTTCCACTATAGTATGTCCACTATAGTCTTTCCACTTTAGTCTTTCCACTTTATTCTGTCCACTTCAATGCGTACACTTTAGTCTGTCCACTGAGTCTTTCCACTATAGTCTTTCCACTTTAGTCTTTCCACTTTAGTGTGCCCACTTTAGTCTTTCCACTATAGTCTGTCCACTTTAGTCTTTCCACTATAGTCTGCCCACTTTAGTCTTTCCACTTTATTCTGTCCACTTCAGCGTGTACACTTTAGTCTGTCCACTGAGTCTTTCCACTTCAGTCTTTCCACTATAGTCTTTCCACTTTAGTCTTTCCACTTTAGTCTTTCCACTATAGTCTCCACTTTATTCTGTCCACTACATTCTTTCCACTTTAGTCTTTCCACTATTCTCTGTCCACTTTAGTCTTTCCACTATAGTCTCCACTTCATTCTGTCCACTAGAGTCTTTCCACTATAGTCTTTCCACTATAGTCTGTCCACTTTAGTCTTTCCACTATTCTCTGTCCACTTTAGTCTTTCCACTATAGTCTGTCCACTTTAGTCTTTCCACTATTCTCTGTCCACTTTAGTCTTTCCACTATAGTCTCCACTTTATTATGTCCACTACAGTCTTTCCACTATAGTCTTTCCACTACAGTCTGTCCACTTTAGTCTTTCCACTACAGTCTCCACTTTATTCTGTACACTACAGTCTTTCTCCTATAGTCTGTCCACTTTAGTCTTTCCACTTTAGTCTTTCCACTTTATTCTGTCCACTTCAGTGTGTACACTTTAGTCTGTCCACTATAGTCTTTCCACTATCGTCTGTCCACTTTAGTCTTTCCAATTTAGTCTGTCCACTTAGTCTTTCCACTATAGTCTGTCCACTATAGTCTTTCCACTTTAGTCTTTCCGCTTTAGTCTGTCCACTTAGTCTTTCCACTTCAGTCTTTCCAGTAGAGTCTGTCCACTTTAGTCTGTCCACTTTAGTCTGTCCACTTTAGTCTTTCCACTTTAGTCATTTCCACTATCGTCTGTCCAATTTAGTCTTTCCACTTTAGTCTTTCCACTTTAGTCTTTCCACTTTAGTGTGTCCACTTTAGTCTTTCCACTATAGTCTGTCCACTTTAGTCTTTCCACTATAGTCTGCCCACTTTAGTCTTTCCACTTTAGTGTGTCCACTTTAGTCTTTCCACTATAGTCTGTCCACTTTAGTCTTTCCACTATAGTCTGTCCACTTTAGAACTTTCCACTATTCTCTGTCCACTTTCGTCTTTCCACCATAGTCTCCACTTTATTCTGTCCACTACAGTCTTTCCACTATAGTCTTTCCACTATAGTCTGTCAACTTTAGTCTTTCCACTTTAGTCTTTCCACTTTAGTCTGTCCACTTTAGTCTTTCCACTATAGTCTGTCCACTTTAGTCTTTCCACTATTCTCTGCCACTTTAGTCTTTCCACTATAGTCTCCACTTTATTCTGTCCACTACAGTCTTTCCACTATAGTCTTTCCACTATAGTCCGTCCACTTTAGTCTTTCCACTTTAGTCTTTCCACTTTAGTCTGTCCACTTTAGTCTTTCTACTATAGTCTGTCCACTTTAGTCTTTCCACTATAGTCTGTCCACTTTAGTCTTTCCACTTTAGTCTGTTCACTTTAGTCTTTCCACTATAGTCTGTCCACTTTAGTCTTTCCACTTTAGTCTTTCCACTTTATTCTGTCCACTTCAGTGTGTACACTTTAGTTTGACCACTGAGTCTTTCCACTTCAGTCTTTCCACTATAGTCTGTCCACTTTAGTCTTTCCACTTTAGTCTTTCCACTATGGTCTTCTAGTCTCTCCACTTTATTCTGTCCACTACAGTCTTTCCACTATAGTCTTTCCACTATAGTCTGTCCACTTTAGTCTTTCCACTATAGTCTCCACTTTATTCTGTCCACTACAGTCTTTCCACTATAGTCTGTCCACTTTAGTCTTTCCACTTTATTTTTTCCACTTTAGTCTGTCCACTTTAGTCTTTCCACTATAGTCTGTCCACTATAGTCTTTCCACTTTAGTCTTTCCACTTTATTCTGTCCACTTCAATGCGTACACTTTAGTCTGTCCACTGACTCTTTCCACTATAGTCTGTCCACTTTAGTCTTTCCACTTTAGTCTGTCCACTTTAGTCTTTCCACTAGTCTGTACACTTTAGTTTGTCCACTGAGTCTTTCCACTTCAGTCTTTCCACTATAGTCTGTCCACTTTAGTCTTTCCACTTTAGTCTTTCCACTATGGTCTTCTAGTCTCTCCACTTTATTCTGTCCACTACAGTCTTTCCACTATAGTCTTTCCACTATAGTCTGTCCACTTTAGTCTTTCCACTATAGTCTCCACTTTATTCTGTCCACTACAGTCTTTCCACTATAGTCTGTCCACTTTAGTCTTTCCACTTTATTTTTTCCACTTTAGTCTGTCCACTTTAGTCTTTCCACTATAGTCTGTCCACTATAGTCTGTCCACTTTAGTCTTTCAACTATTCTCTGTCCACTTCAGTCTTTCCACTTTAGTCTTTCCACTATAGTCTCCACTTTATTCTGTCCACTACAGTCTTTCCACTATAGTCTTTCCACTATAGTCTGTCCATTTTAGTCTTTCCACTTTAGTCTTTCCACTTTAGTCTGTCCACTTTAGTCTTTCCACTTTAGTCTTTCCGCTTTAGTCTGTCCACTTAGTCTTTCCACTTCAGTCTTTGCACTAGAGTCTGTCCACTTTAGTCTTTCCACTATAGTCTGTCCACTTTAGTCTTTCTACTTTAGTCTTTCCACTTTAGTCTTTCCATTATTCTCTGTCCACTTTAGTCTTTCCACTATAGTCTCCATTTTAGTCTTTCCACTATTCTCTGTCCACTTTAGTCTTTCCACTATAGTCTCCACTTTGTTCTGTCCACTACAGTCTTTCCACTTTAGTCTGTACACTTTAGTATTTCCACTATAGTCTGTCCACTTTAGTCTTTCCACTATTCTCTGTCCACTTTAGTCTTTCTACTTTAGTCTTTCCACTATAGTCTCCACTTTATTCTGTCCACTACAGTCTTTCCACTATAGTCTTTCCACTATCGTCTGTCCACTTTAGTCTTTCCAATTTAGTCTGTCCACTTAGTCTTTCCACTATAGTCTGTCCACTATAGTCTTTCCACTTTAGTCTTTCCGCTTTAGTCTGTCCACTTAGTCTTTCCACTTCAGTCTTTCCAGTAGAGTCTGTCCACTTTAGTCTTTCCACTTTAGTCTGTCCACTTTAGTCTTTCCACTTTAGTCATTTCCACTATCGTCTGTCCACTTTAGTCTTTCCACTTTAGTCTTTCCACTTTAGTCTTTCCACTTTAGTGTGTCCACTTTAGTCTTTCCACTATAGTCTGTCCACTTTAGTCTTTCCACTATAGTCTGCCCACTTTAGTCTTTCCACTTTAGTCTTTCCACTTTAGTCTTTCCACTATAGTCTGTCCACTTTAGAACTTTCCACTATTCTCTGTCCACTTTCGTCTTTCCACCATAGTCTCCACTTTATTCTGTCCACTACAGTCTTTCCACTATAGTCTGTCCACTTTAGTCTTTCCACTATTCTCTGCCACTTTAGTCTTTCCACTTTAGTCTTTCCACTATAGTCTCCACTTTATTCTGTCCACTACAGTCTTTCCACTATAGTCTTTCCACTATAGTCCGTCCACTTTAGTCTTTCCACTTTAGTCTTTCCACTTTAGTCTGTCCACTTTAGTCTTTCCACTATAGTCTGTCCACTTTAGTCTTTCCACTATAGTCTGTCCACTTTAGTCTTTCCACTTTAGTCTGTTCACTTTAGTCTTTCCACTATAGTCTGTCCACTTTAGTCTTTCCACTTTAGTCTTTCCACTTTATTCTGTCCACTTCAGTGTGTACACTTTAGTTTGACCACTGAGTCTTTCCACTTCAGTCTTTCCACTATAGTCTGTCCACTTTAGTCTTTCCACTTTAGTCTTTCCACTATGGTCTTATAGTCTCTCCACTTTATTCTGTCCACTACAGTCTTTCCACTATAGTCTTTCCACTATAGTCTGTCCACTTTAGTCTTTCCACTATAGTCTCCACTTTATTCTGTCCACTACAGTCTTTCCACTATAGTCTGTCCACTTTAGTCTTTCCACTTTATTTTTTCCACTTTAGTCTGTCCACTTTAGTCTTTCCACTATAGTATGTCCACTATAGTCTTTCCACTTTAGTCTTTCCACTTTATTCTGTCCACTTCAATGCGTACATTTTAGTCTGTCCACTGAGTCTTTCCACTATAGTCTGTCCACTTTAGTCTTTCCACTTTAGTCTGTCCACTTTAGTCTTTCCACTCTAGTCTGTCTACTTTAGTCTTTCCACTATAGTCTGTCCACTTTAGTCTTTCCACTTTAGTCTGTCCACCTTAGTCTTTCCACTATAGTCTGTCCACTTTAGTCTTTCCACTTTAGTCTTTCCACTTTATTCTGTCCACTTCAGTGTGTACACTTTAGTTTGTCCACTGAGTCTTTCCACTTCAGTCTTTCCACTATAGTCTGTCCACTTTAGTCTTTCCACTTTAGTCTTTCTACTATAGTCTTATAGTCTCTCCACTTTATTCTGTCCAATACAGTCTTTCCACTATAGTCTTTCCACTATAGTCTGTCCACTTTAGTCTTTCCACTATAGTCTTTCCACTATAGTCTGTCCACTTTAGTCTTTCCACTTTATTTTTTCCACTTTAGTCTGTCCACTTTAGTCTTTCCACTATAGTCTCCATTTTATTCTTTCCACTACATTCTTTCCACTTTAGTCTTTCCACTATTCTCTGTCCACTGTAGTCTTTCCACTATAGTCTCCACTTTATTCTGTCCACTACAGTCTTTCAACTATAGTCTTTCCACTATAGTCTGTCCACTTTAGTCTTTCCACTATTCTCTGTCCACTTTAGTCTTTCCACTATAGTCTCCACTTTATTCTGTCCACTACGGTCTTTCCACTATAGTCTTTCCACTATAGTCTGTCCACTTCAGTCTTTCCACTTTAGTTTTTCCACTTTAGTCTGTCCACTTTAGTCTTTCCACTATAGTCTCCATTTTATTCTGTCCACTACATTCTTTCCACTTTAGTCTTTCCACTTTTGTCTGTCCACTTAGTCTTTCCACTATAGTCTGTCCACTATAGTCTTTCCGCTTTAGTCTGTCCACTTAGTCTTTCCACTATAGTCTGTCCTCTATAGTCTTTCCACTTTAGTCTTTCCACTTTAGTCTGTCTACTTTAGTCTTTCCACTATAGTCTGTCCTCTATAGTCTTTCCACTTTAGTCTTTCCACTTTAGTCTGTCTACTTTAGTCTTTCCACTATAGTCTGTCCACTTTAGTCTTTCCACTATTCTCTGTCCACTTTAGTCTTTCCACTATAGTCTCCACTTTATTATGTCCACTGCAGTCTTTCCACTATATTCTTTCCACTATAGTCTTTCCACTTTAGTCTTTCCACTTTAGTGTGCCCACTTTAGTCTTTCCACTATAGTCTGTCCACTTTAGTCTTTCCACTATAGTCTGCCCACTTTAGTCTTTCCACTTTATTCTGTCCACTTCAGCGTGTACACTTTAGTCTGTCCACTGAGTCTTTCCACTTCAGTCTTTCCACTATAGTCTTTCCACTTTAGTCTTTCCACTTTAGTCTTTCCACTATAGTCTCCACTTTATTCTGTCCACTACATTCTTTCCACTTTAGTCTTTCCACTATTCTCTGTCCACTTTAGTCTTTCCACTATAGTCTCCACTTCATTCTGTCCACTAGAGTCTTTCCACTATAGTCTTTCCACTATAGTCTGTCCACTTTAGTCTTTCCACTATTCTCTGTCCACTTTAGTCTTTCCACTATAGTCTGTCCACTTTAGTCTTTCCACTATTCTCTGTCCACTTTAGTCTTTCCACTATAGTCTCCACTTTATTATGTCCACTACAGTCTTTCCACTATAGTCTTTCCACTACAGTCTGTCCACTTTAGTCTTTCCACTACAGTCTCCACTTTATTCTGTACACTACAGTCTTTCTCCTATAGTCTGTCCACTTTAGTCTTTCCACTTTAGTCTTTCCACTTTATTCTGTCCACTTCAGTGTGTACACTTTAGTCTGTCCACTATAGTCTTTCCACTATCGTCTGTCCACTTTAGTCTTTCCAATTTAGTCTGTCCACTTAGTCTTTCCACTATAGTCTGTCCACTATAGTCTTTCCACTTTAGTCTTTCCGCTTTAGTCTGTCCACTTAGTCTTTCCACTTCAGTCTTTCCAGTAGAGTCTGTCCACTTTAGTCTGTCCACTTTAGTCTGTCCACTTTAGTCTTTCCACTTTAGTCATTTCCACTATCGTCTGTCCAATTTAGTCTTTCCACTTTAGTCTTTCCACTTTAGTCTTTCCACTTTAGTGTGTCCACTTTAGTCTTTCCACTATAGTCTGTCCACTTTAGTCTTTCCACTATAGTCTGCCCACTTTAGTCTTTCCACTTTAGTGTGTCCACTTTAGTCTTTCCACTATAGTCTGTCCACTTTAGTCTTTCCACTATAGTCTGTCCACTTTAGAACTTTCCACTATTCTCTGTCCACTTTCGTCTTTCCACCATAGTCTCCACTTTATTCTGTCCACTACAGTCTTTCCACTATAGTCTTTCCACTATAGTCTGTCAACTTTAGTCTTTCCACTTTAGTCTTTCCACTTTAGTCTGTCCACTTTAGTCTTTCCACTATAGTCTGTCCACTTTAGTCTTTCCACTATTCTCTGCCACTTTAGTCTTTCCACTTTTGTCTTTCCACTATAGTCTCCACTTTATTCTGTCCACTACAGTCTTTCCACTATAGTCTTTCCACTATAGTCCGTCCACTTTAGTCTTTCTACTTTAGTCTTTCCACTTTAGTCTGTCCACTTTAGTCTTTCTACTATAGTCTGTCCACTTTAGTCTTTCCACTATAGTCTGTCCACTTTAGTCTTTCCACTTTAGTCTGTTCACTTTAGTCTTTCCACTATAGTCTGTCCACTTTAGTCTTTCCACTTTAGTCTTTCCACTTTATTCTGTCCACTTCAGTGTGTACACTTTAGTTTGACCACTGAGTCTTTCCACTTCAGTCTTTCCACTATAGTCTGTCCACTTTAGTCTTTCCACTTTAGTCTTTCCACTATGGTCTTCTAGTCTCTCCACTTTATTCTGTCCACTACAGTCTTTCCACTATAGTCTTTCCACTATAGTCTGTCCACTTTAGTCTTTCCACTATAGTCTCCACTTTATTCTGTCCACTACAGTCTTTCCACTATAGTCTGTCCACTTTAGTCTTTCCACTTTATTTTTTCCACTTTAGTCTGTCCACTTTAGTCTTTCCACTATAGTCTGTCCACTATAGTCTTTCCACTTTAGTCTTTCCACTTTATTCTGTCCACTTCAATGCGTACACTTTAGTCTGTCCACTGACTCTTTCCACTATAGTCTGTCCACTTTAGTCTTTCCACTTTAGTCTGTCCACTTTAGTCTTTCCACTAGTCTGTACACTTTAGTTTGTCCACTGAGTCTTTCCACTTCAGTCTTTCCACTATAGTCTGTCCACTTTAGTCTTTCCACTTTAGTCTTTCCACTATGGTCTTCTAGTCTCTCCACTTTATTCTGTCCACTACAGTCTTTCCACTATAGTCTTTCCACTATAGTCTGTCCACTTTAGTCTTTCCACTATAGTCTCCACTTTATTCTGTCCACTACAGTCTTTCCACTATAGTCTGTCCACTTTAGTCTTTCCACTTTATTTTTTCCACTTTAGTCTGTCCACTTTAGTCTTTCCACTATAGTCTGTCCACTATAGTCTGTCCACTTTAGTCTTTCAACTATTCTCTGTCCACTTCAGTCTTTCCACTTTAGTCTTTCCACTATAGTCTCCACTTTATTCTGTCCACTACAGTCTTTCCACTATAGTCTTTCCACTATAGTCTGTCCATTTTAGTCTTTCCACTTTAGTCTTTCCACTTTAGTCTGTCCACTTTAGTCTTTCCACTTTAGTCTTTCCGCTTTAGTCTGTCCACTTAGTCTTTCCACTTCAGTCTTTGCACTAGAGTCTGTCCACTTTAGTCTTTCCACTATAGTCTGTCCACTTTAGTCTTTCTACTTTAGTCTTTCCACTTTAGTCTTTCCATTATTCTCTGTCCACTTTAGTCTTTCCACTATAGTCTCCATTTTAGTCTTTCCACTATTCTCTGTCCACTTTAGTCTTTCCACTATAGTCTCCACTTTGTTCTGTCCACTACAGTCTTTCCACTTTAGTCTGTACACTTTAGTATTTCCACTATAGTCTGTCCACTTTAGTCTTTCCACTATTCTCTGTCCACTTTAGTCTTTCCACTTTAGTCTTTCCACTATAGTCTCCACTTTATTCTGTCCACTACAGTCTTTCCACTATAGTCTTTCCACTATCGTCTGTCCACTTTAGTCTTTCCAATTTAGTCTGTCCACTTAGTCTTTCCACTATAGTCTGTCCACTATAGTCTTTCCACTTTAGTCTTTCCGCTTTAGTCTGTCCACTTAGTCTTTCCACTTCAGTCTTTCCAGTAGAGTCTGTCCACTTTAGTCTTTCCACTTTAGTCTGTCCACTTTAGTCTTTCCACTTTAGTCATTTCCACTATCGTCTGTCCACTTTAGTCTTTCCACTTTAGTCTTTCCACTTTAGTCTTTCCACTTTAGTGTGTCCACTTTAGTCTTTCCACTATAGTCTGTCCACTTTAGTCTTTCCACTATAGTCTGCCCACTTTAGTCTTTCCACTTTAGTCTTTCCACTTTAGTCTTTCCACTATAGTCTGTCCACTTTAGAACTTTCCACTATTCTCTGTCCACTTTCGTCTTTCCACCATAGTCTCCACTTTATTCTGTCCACTACAGTCTTTCCACTATAGTCTGTCCACTTTAGTCTTTCCACTATTCTCTGCCACTTTAGTCTTTCCACTTTAGTCTTTCCACTATAGTCTCCACTTTATTCTGTCCACTACAGTCTTTCCACTATAGTCTTTCCACTATAGTCCGTCCACTTTAGTCTTTCCACTTTAGTCTTTCCACTTTAGTCTGTCCACTTTAGTCTTTCCACTATAGTCTGTCCACTTTAGTCTTTCCACTATAGTCTGTCCACTTTAGTCTTTCCACTTTAGTCTGTTCACTTTAGTCTTTCCACTATAGTCTGTCCACTTTAGTCTTTCCACTTTAGTCTTTCCACTTTATTCTGTCCACTTCAGTGTGTACACTTTAGTTTGACCACTGAGTCTTTCCACTTCAGTCTTTCCACTATAGTCTGTCCACTTTAGTCTTTCCACTTTAGTCTTTCCACTATGGTCTTATAGTCTCTCCACTTTATTCTGTCCACTACAGTCTTTCCACTATAGTCTTTCCACTATAGTCTGTCCACTTTAGTCTTTCCACTATAGTCTCCACTTTATTCTGTCCACTACAGTCTTTCCACTATAGTCTGTCCACTTTAGTCTTTCCACTTTATTTTTTCCACTTTAGTCTGTCCACTTTAGTCTTTCCACTATAGTATGTCCACTATAGTCTTTCCACTTTAGTCTTTCCACTTTATTCTGTCCACTTCAATGCGTACACTTTAGTCTGTCCACTGAGTCTTTCCACTATAGTCTGTCCACTTTAGTCTTTCCACTTCAGTCTGTCCACTTTAGTCTTTCCACTCTAGTCTGTCTACTTTAGTCTTTCCACTATAGTCTGTCCACTTTAGTCTTTCCACTTTAGTCTGTCCACCTTAGTCTTTCCACTATAGTCTGTCCACTTTAGTCTTTCCACTTTAGTCTTTCCACTTTATTCTGTCCACTTCAGTGTGTACACTTTAGTTTGTCCACTGAGTCTTTCCACTTCAGTCTTTCCACTATAGTCTGTCCACTTTAGTCTTTCCACTTTAGTCTTTCTACTATAGTCTTATAGTCTCTCCACTTTATTCTGTCCAATACAGTCTTTCCACTATAGTCTTTCCACTATAGTCTGTCCACTTTAGTCTTTCCACTATAGTCTTTCCACTATAGTCTGTCCACTTTAGTCTTTCCACTTTATTTTTTCCACTTTAGTCTGTCCACTTTAGTCTTTCCACTATAGTCTCCATTTTATTCTTTCCACTACATTCTTTCCACTTTAGTCTTTCCACTATTCTCTGTCCACTGTAGTCTTTCCACTATAGTCTCCACTTTATTCTGTCCACTACAGTCTTTCAACTATAGTCTTTCCACTATAGTCTGTCCACTTTAGTCTTTCCACTATTCTCTGTCCACTTTAGTCTTTCCACTATAGTCTCCACTTTATTCTGTCCACTACAGTCTTTCCACTATAGTCTTTCCACTATAGTCTGTCCACTTCAGTCTTTCCACTTTAGTTTTTCCACTTTAGTCTGTCCACTTTAGTCTTTCCACTATAGTCTCCATTTTATTCTGTCCACTACATTCTTTCCACTTTAGTCTTTCCACTTTAGTCTTTCCACTTTAGTGTGTCCACTTTAGTCTTTCCACTATAGTCTGTCCACTTTAGTCTTTCCACTATAGTCTGCCCACTTTATTCTTTCCACTTTAGTCTTTCCACTTTAGTCTTTCCACTATAGTCTGTCCACTTTAGAACTTTCCACTATTCTCTGTCCACTTTCGTCTTTCCACCATAGTCTCCACTTTATTCTGTCCACTACAGTCTTTCCACTATAGTCTGTCCACTTTAGTCTTTCCACTATTCTCTGCCACTTTAGTCTTTCCACTTTAGTCTTTCCACTATAGTCTCCACTTTATTCTGTCCACTACAGTCTTTCCACTATAGTCTTTCCACTATAGTCCGTCCACTTTAGTCTTTCCACTTTAGTCTTTCCACTTTAGTCTGTCCACTTTAGTCTTTCCACTATAGTCTGTCCACTTTAGTCTTTCCACTATAGTCTGTCCACTTTAGTCTTTCCACTTTAGTCTGTTCACTTTAATCTTTCCACTATAGTCTGTCCACTTTAGTCTTTCCACTTTAGTCTTTCCACTTTATTCTGTCCACTTCAGTGTGTACACTTTAGTTTGACCACTGAGTCTTTCCACTTCAGTCTTTCCACTATAGTCTGTCCACTTTAGTCTTTCCACTTTAGTCTTTCCACTATGGTCTTATAGTCTCTCCACTTTATTCTGTCCACTACAGTCTTTCCACTATAGTCTGTCCACTTTAGTCTTTCCACTTTATTTTTTCCACTTTAGTCTGTCCACTTTAGTCTTTCCACTATAGTATGTCCACTATAGTCTTTCCACTTTAGTCTTTCCACTTTATTCTGTCCACTTCAATGCGTACACTTTAGTCTGTCCACTGAGTCTTTCCACTATAGTCTGTCCACTTTAGTCTTTCCACTTCAGTCTGTCCACTTTAGTCTTTCCACTCTAGTCTGTCTACTTTAGTCTTTCCACTATAGTCTGTCCACTTTAGTCTTTCCACTTTAGTCTGTCCACCTTAGTCTTTCCACTATAGTCTGTCCACTTTAGTCTTTCCACTTTAGTCTTTCCACTTTATTCTGTCCACTTCAGTGTGTACACTTTAGTTTGTCCACTGAGTCTTTCCACTTCAGTCTTTCCACTATAGTCTGTCCACTTTAGTCTTTCCACTTTAGTCTTTCTACTATAGTCTTATAGTCTCTCCACTTTATTCTGTCCAATACAGTCTTTCCACTATAGTCTTTCCACTATAGTCTGTCCACTTTAGTCTTTCCACTATAGTCTTTCCACTATAGTCTGTCCACTTTAGTCTTTCCACTTTATTTTTTCCACTTTAGTCTGTCCACTTTAGTCTTTCCACTATAGTCTCCATTTTATTCTTTCCACTACATTCTTTCCACTTTAGTCTTTCCACTATTCTCTGTCCACTGTAGTCTTTCCACTATAGTCTCCACTTTATTCTGTCCACTACAGTCTTTCAACTATAGTCTTTCCACTATAGTCTGTCCACTTTAGTCTTTCCACTATTCTCTGCCCACTTTAGTCTTTCCACTATAGTCTCCACTTTATTCTGTCCACTACAGTCTTTCCACTATAGTCTTTCCACTATAGTCTGTCCACTTCAGTCTTTCCACTTTAGTTTTTCCACTTTAGTCTGTCCACTTTAGTCTTTCCACTATAGTCTCCATTTTATTCTGTCCACTACATTCTTTCCACTTTAGTCTTTCCACTTTTGTCTGTCCACTTAGTCTTTCCACTATAGTCTGTCCACTATAGTCTTTCCGCTTTAGTCTGTCCACTTAGTCTTTCCACTATAGTCTGTCCTCTATAGTCTTTCCACTTTAGTCTTTCCACTTTAGTCTGTCTACTTTAGTCTTTCCACTATAGTCTGTCCTCTATAGTCTTTCCACTTTAGTCTTTCCACTTTAGTCTGTCTACTTTAGTCTTTCCACTATAGTCTGTCCACTTTAGTCTTTCCACTATTCTCTGTCCACTTTAGTCTTTCCACTATAGTCTCCACTTTATTATGTCCACTGCAGTCTTTCCACTATATTCTTTCCACTATAGTCTTTCCACTTTAGTCTTTCCACTTTAGTGTGTCCACTTTAGTCTTTCCACTATAGTCTGTCCACTTTAGTCTTTCCACTATAGTCTGCCCACTTTAGTCTTTCCACTTTATTCTGTCCACTTCAGTGTGTACACTTTAGTCTGTCCACTGAGTCTTTCCACTTCAGTCTTTCCACTATAGTCTTTCCACTTTAGTCTTTCCACTTTAGTCTTTCCACTATAGTCTCCACTTTATTCTGTCCACTACATTCTTTCCACTTTAGTCTTTCCACTATTCTCTGTCCACTTTAGTCTTTCCACTATAGTCTCCACTTCATTCTGTCCACTAGAGTCTTTCCACTATAGTCTTTCCACTATAGTCTGTCCACTTTAGTCTTTCCACTATTCTCTGTCCACTTTAGTCTTTCCACTATAGTCTGTCCACTTTAGTCTTTCCACTATTCTCTGTCCACTTTAGTCTTTCCACTATAGTCTCCACTTTATTATGTCCACTACAGTCTTTCCACTATAGTCTTTCCACTACAGTCTGTCCACTTTAGTCTTTCCACTACAGTCTCCACTTTATTCTGTACACTACAGTCTTTCTCCTATAGTCTGTCCACTTTAGTCTTTCCACTATAGTCTCCACTTTATTCTGTCCACTACAGTCTTTCCACTATAGTCTTTCCACTATAGTCTGTCCATTTTAGTCTTTCCACTTTAGTCTTTCCACTTTAGTCTGTCCACTTTAGTCTTTCCACTTTAGTCTTTCCGCTTTAGTCTGTCCACTTAGTCTTTCCACTTCAGTCTTTGCACTAGAGTCTGTCCACTTTAGTCTTTCCACTATAGTCTGTCCACTTTAGTCTTTCTACTTTAGTCTTTCCACTTTAGTCTTTCCAGTATTCTCTGTCCTTTAGTCTTTCCACTATAGTCTCCATTTTAGTCTTTCCACTATTCTCTGTCCACTTTAGTCTTTCCACTATAGTCTCCACTTTGTTCTGTCCACTACAGTCTTTCCACTTTAGTCTGTACACTTTAGTATTTCCACTATAGTCTGTCCACTTTAGTCTTTCCACTATTCTCTGTCCACTTTAGTCTTTCCACTTTAGTCTTTCCACTATAGTCTCCACTTTATTCTGTCCACTACAGTCTTTCCACTATAGTCTTTCCACTATCGTCTGTCCACTTTAGTCTTTCCAATTTAGTCTGTCCACTTAGTCTTTCCACTATAGTCTGTCCACTATAGTCTTTCCACTTTAGTCTTTCCGCTTTAGTCTGTCCACTTAGTCTTTCCACTTCAGTCTTTCCAGTAGAGTCTGTCCACTTTAGTCTTTCCACTTTAGTCTGTCCACTTTAGTCTGTCCACTTTAGTCTTTCCACTTTAGTCATTTCCACTATCGTCTGTCCACTTTAGTCTTTCCACTTTAGTCTTTCCACTTTAGTCTTTCCACTTTAGTGTGTCCACTTTAGTCTTTCCACTATAGTCTTTCTACTATAGTCTGTCCACTTTAGTCTTTCCACTATAGTCTGTCCACTTTAGTCTTTCTACTTTAGTCTTTCCACTTTAGTCTTTCCAATATTCTCTGTCCACTTTAGTCTTTCCACTATAGTCTCCATTTTAGTCTTTCTACTATTCTCTGTCCACTTTAGTCTTTCCACTATAGTCTCCACTTTGTTCTGTCCACTACAGTCTTTCCACTTTAGTCTGTACACTTTAGTATTTCCACTATAGTCTGTCCACTTTAGTCTTTCCACTATTCTCTGTCCACTTTAGTCTTTCCACTTTAGTCTTTCCACTATAGTCTCCACTTTATTCTGTCCACTACAGTCTTTCCACTATAGTCTTTCCACTATCGTCTGTCCACTTTAGTCTTTCCAATTTAGTCTGTCCACTTAGTCTTTCCACTATAGTCTGTCCACTATAGTCTTTCCACTTTAGTCTTTCCGCTTTAGTCTGTCCACTTAGTCTTTCCACTTCAGTCTTTCCAGTAGAGTCTGTCCACTTTAGTCTTTCCACTTTAGTCTGTCCACTTTAGTCTGTCCACTTTAGTCTTTCCACTTTAGTCATTTCCACTATCGTCTGTCCACTTTAGTCTTTCCACTTTAGTCTTTCCACTTTAGTGTGTCCACTTTAGTCTTTCCACTATAGTCTGTCCACTTTAGTCTTTCCACTATAGTCTGCCCACTTTAGTCTTTCCACTTTAGTCTTTCCACTTTAGTCTTTCCACTATAGTCTGTCCACTTTAGAACTTTCCACTATTCTCTGTCCACTTTCGTCTTTCCACCATAGTCTCCACTTTATTCTGTCCACTACAGTCTTTCCACTATAGTCTGTCCACTTTAGTCTTTCCACTATTCTCTGCCACTTTAGTCTTTCCACTTTAGTCTTTCCACTATAGTCTCCACTTTATTCTGTCCACTACAGTCTTTCCACTATAGTCTGTCCACTTTAGTCTTTCCACTATTCTCTGCCACTTTAGTCTGTCCACTTTAGTCTGTCCACTTTAGTCTTTCCACTTTAGTCTTTCCACTTTATTCTGTCCACTTCACTGTGTACACTTTAGTCTGTCCACTGAGTCTTTCCACTTCAGTCTTTCCACTATAGTCTGTCCACTTTAGTCTTTCCACTTTAGTCTTTCCACTATAGTCTCCACTTTTTTCTGTCCACTACAGTCTTTCCACTTTAGTCTTTCCAATACTCTCTGTCCACTTTAGTCTTTCCACTATAGTCTCCACTTTATTCTGTCCACTACAGTCTTTCCACTATAGTCTTTCCACTATAGTCTGTCCACTTTAGTCTTTCCAATATTCTCTGTCAACTTTAGTCTTTCCACTATAGTCTCCACTTTATTCTCTCCACTACAGTCTTTCCACTATAGTCTTTCCACTATAGTCTGTCCACTTTAGTCTTTCAACTTTAGTCTTTCCACTATAGTCTTCACTTTATTCTGTCCATTACAGTCTTTCCACTTTAGTCTTTCAACTATTCTCTGTCCACTTTAGTCTTTCCACTATAGTCTCCACTTTAGTCTGTCCACTTAGTCTTTCCACTTCAGTCTTTCCACTATAGTCTGTCCACTTATGTCTTTCCACTTTAGTCTTTCCATTATTGTCTCCACTTTATTCTGTCCACTACAGTCTTTCCACTTTAGTCTTTCCACTATTCTCTGTCCACTTTAGTCTTTCCACTATCGTCTCCACTTTATTCTGTCCACTACAGTCTTTCCACTTTAGTCTTTCCACTATTCTCTGTCCACTTTAGTCTTTCCACTATAGTCTCCCCTTTATTCTGTCCACTAAAGTCTTTCCATATAGTCTTTCCCCTATAGTCTGTCCATTTTCGTCTTTCCACTTTAGTCTGTCCACTTTAGTCTTTCCACTTTAGTCTTTCCACTTTAGTCTTTCCACTTTATTCTGTCCACTTCAGTGTGTACACTTTCGTCTGTCCACTGAGTCTTTCCACTTCAGTCTTTCCACTATAGTCTGTCCACTTTAGACTTTCCACTATAGTCTCCACGTTTTTCTGTCCACTACAGTCTTTCCACTATAGTCTTTCCACTATAGTCTGTCCACTTTAGTCTTTCCACTTTAGTTTTTCCACTTTAGTCTGTCCACTTCAGTCTTTCCACTATGGTCTGTCCACTTTAGTCTTTCAACTTTAGTCTTTCCACTATAGTCTCCACTTTATTCTGTCCACTACAGTCCTTCCACTATAGTCTTTCCACTATAGTCTGTCCACTTTAGTCTTTCCACTATTCTCTGTCCACTTTAGTCTTTCCACTATTCTCTGTCCACTTTAGTCTTTCCACTATAGTCTTTCCCCTATAGTCTGTCCATTTTCGTCTTTCCACTTTAGTCTTTCCACTATAGTCTCCACTTTATTCTGTCCACTACAGTCTTTCCACTTTAGTCTTTCCACTATTCTCTGTCCACTTTAGTCTTTCCACTTTAGTCTTTCCACTATAGTCTCCACTTTATTCTGTCCACTACAGTCTTTCCACTACAGTCTTTCCACTATAGTCTGTCCACTTTAGTCTTTCCACTATTTTCTGTCCACTTTAGTCTTTCCACTATACTCTCCACTTTATTCTGTCCACTATAGTCTTTCCACTATAGTCTTTCCACTATAGTCTGTCCACTTTAGTCTTTCCACTTTAGTCGGTCCACTTTAGTCTTTCCACTATAGTCTGTCCACGTTAGTCTTTCCACTATTCTCTGTCCACTTTAGTCTTTCCACTATTGTCTCCACTTTATTCTTTCCACTAAAGTTTTTCCACTATAGTCTGTCCAATTTAGTCTTTCCACTTTAGTCTTTCCACTTTAGTCTGTCCACTTTAGTCTGTCCACTTTAGTCTTTCCACTTTAGTCTTTCCACTTTAGTCTTTCCACTTTATTCTGTCCACTTCAGTGTGTACACTTTAGTCTGTCCACTGAGTCTTTCCACTTCAGTCTTTCCACTATAGTCTCCTCTTTATTCTGTCCACTACATTCTTTCCACTTTAGTCTTTCCAATACTCTCTGTCCACTTTAGTCTTTCCACTATAGTCTCCACTTTATTCTGTCCACTACAGTCTTTCCACTATAGTCTTTCCACTATAGTCTCCACTTTATTCTCTCCACTACAGTCTTTCCACTATAGTCTTTCCACTATAGTCTGTCCACTTTAGTCTTTCCACTTTAGTCTTTCCACTATAGTCTCCACTTTATTCTGTCCACTACATTCTTTCCACTTTAGTCTTTCCAATACTCTCTGTCCACTTTAGTTTTTCCACTATAGTCTCCAATTTATTCTGTCCACTAGAGTCTTTCCACTATAGTCTTTCCGCTATAGTCCGTCCACTTTAGTCTTTCCAATATTCTCTGTCCACTTTAGTCTTTCCACTATAGTCTCCACTTTATTCTCTCCACTACAGTCTTTCCACTATTGTCTTTCCACTATAGTCTGTCCACTTTAGTCTTTCAACTTTAGTCTTTCCACTATAGTCTTCACTTTATTCTGTCCATTACAGTCTTTCCACTTTAGTCTTTCAACTATTCTCTGTCCACTTTAGTCTTTCCACTTCAGTCTTTCCACTATAGTCTGTCCACTTATGTCTTTCCACTTTAGTCTTTCCATTATTGTCTCCACTTTATTCTGTCCACTACAGTCTTTCCACTTTAGTCTTTCCACTATTCTCTGTCCACTTTAGTCTTTCCACTATCGTCTCCACTTTATTCTGTCCACTACAGTCTTTCCACTTTAGTCTTTCCACTATTCTCTGTCCACTTTAGTCTTTCCACTATAGTCTCCCCTTTATTCTGTCCACTAAAGTCTTTCCATATAGTCTTTCCCCTATAGTCTGTCCATTTTCGTCTTTCCACTTTAGTCTGTCCACTTTAGTCTTTCCACTTTAGTCTTTCCACTTTAGTCTTTCCACTTTATTCTGTCCACTTCAGTGTGTACACTTTCGTCTGTCCACTGAGTCTTTCCACTTCAGTCTTTCCACTATAGGTTGTCCACTTTAGACTTTCCACTATAGTCTCCACGTTTTTCTGTCCACTACAGTCTTTCCACTATAGTCTTTCCACTATAGTCTGTCCACTTTAGTCTTTCCACTTTAGTTTTTCCACTTTAGTCTGTCCACTTCAGTCTTTCCACTATGGTCTGTCCACTTTAGTCTTTCAACTTTAGTCTTTCCACTATAGTCTCCACTTTATTCTGTCCACTACAGTCCTTCCACTATAGTCTTTCCACTATAGTCTGTCCACTTTAGTCTTTCCACTATTCTCTGTCCACTTTAGTCTTTCCACTATTCTCTGTCCACTTTAGTCTTTCCACTATAGTCTTTCCCCTATAGTCTGTCCATTTTCGTCTTTCCACTTTAGTCTTTCCACTATAGTCTCCACTTTATTCTGTCCACTACAGTCTTTCCACTTTAGTCTTTCCACTATTCTCTGTCCACTTTAGTCTTTCCACTTTAGTCTTTCCACTATAGTCTCCACTTTATTCTGTCCACTACAGTCTTTCCACTATAGTCTGTCCACTTTAGTCTTTCCACTATTTTCTGTCCACTTTAGTCTTTCCACTATACTCTCCACTTTATTCTGTCCACTATAGTCTTTCCACTATAGTCTTTCCACTATAGTCTGTCCACTTTAGTCTTTCCACTTTAGTCGGTCCACTTTAGTCTTTCCACTATAGTCTGTCCACGTTAGTCTTTCCACTATTCTCTGTCCACTTTAGTCTTTCCACTATTGTCTCCACTTTATTCTTTCCACTACAGTCTTTCCACTATAGTCTGTCCAATTTAGTCTTTCCACTTTAGTCTTTCCACTTTAGTCTGTCCACTTTAGTCTGTCCACTTTAGTCTTTCCACTTTAGTCTTTCCACTTTAGTCTTTCCACTTTATTCTGTCCACTTCAGTGTGTACACTTTAGTCTGTCCACTGAGTCTTTCCACTTCAGTCTTTCCACTATAGTCTCCTCTTTATTCTGTCCACTACATTCTTTCCACTTTAGTCTTTCCAATACTCTCTGTCCACTTTAGTCTTTCCACTATAGTCTCCACTTTATTCTGTCCACTACAGTCTTTCAACTATAGTCTTTCCACTATAGTCTCCACTTTATTCTCTCCACTACAGTCTTTCCACTATAGTCTTTCCACTATAGTCTGTCCACTTTAGTCTTTCCACTTTAGTCTTTCCACTATAGTCTCCACTTTATTCTGTCCACTACATTCTTTCCACTTTAGTCTTTCCAATACTCTCTGTCCACTTTAGTCTTTCCACTATAGTCTCCAATTTATTCTGTCCACTAGAGTCTTTCCACTATAGTCTTTCCGCTATAGTCCGTCCACTTTAGTCTTTCCAATATTCTCTGTCCACTTTAGTCTTTCCACTATAGTCTCCACTTTATTCTCTCCACTACAGTCTTTCCACTATTGTCTTTCCACTATAGTCTGTCCACTTTAGTCTTTCCACTTTAGTCTTTCCACTATAGTCTCCACTTTATTCTGTCCACTACAGTCTTTCCTTTAGTCTTTCAACTATTCTCTGTCCACTTTAGTCTTTCCACTATAGTCTCCGATTTAGTCTGTCCACTTAGTCTTTCCACTTCAGTCTTTCCACTATAGTCTGTCCACTTTAGTCTTTCCAGTTTAGTCTTTCCACTATAGTCTCCACTTTATTCTGTCCACTACAGTTTTTCCACTTTAGTCTTTCCACTATTCTCTGTCCACTTTAGTCTTTCCACTATCGTCTCCACTTTATTCTGTCCACTACAGTCTTTCCACTTTAGTCTTTCCAATACTCTCTGTCCACTTTAGTCTTTCCACTATAGTCTCCACTTTATTCTGTCCACTACAGTCTTTCCACTATAGTCTTTCCACTATAGTCTTTCCACAATAGTCTGTCCGCTTTAGTCTTGTCCAGTACAGTACAGTCTTTTCACTATAGTCTTTCCACTATAGTCTGTCCACTTTAGTCTTTCCACTATAGTCTTTCCACTATAGTCTGTCCACTTTCGTCTTTCCACTATTCTCTGTCCACTTTAGTCTTTCCACTACAGTATCCACTTTATTATGTCCATTACAGTCTTTCCACTGTAGTCTTTCCACTATGGTCTGTCAACTTTAGTCTTTCCACTTTAGTCTTTCCACTATAGTCTCCACTTTATTCTGTCCACTACAGTCTTTCCACTTTAGTCTTTCCACTATTCTCTGCCCACTTTAGTCTTTCCACTTTAGTCTTTCCACTATAGTCTCCACTTTATTCTGCCCACTACAGTCTTTCCACTATAGTCTTTCCACTATAGTCTGTCCACTTTAGTCTTTCCACTATTTTCTGTCCACTTTAGTCTTTCCGCTATACTCTCCACTTTATTCTGTCCACTACAGTCTTTCCACTATAGTCTTTCCACTATAGTCTGTCCACTTTAGTCTTTCCACTTTAGTCGGTCCACTTTAGTCTTTCCACTATAGTCTGTCCACTTTAGTCTTTCCACTATTCTCTGTCCACTTTAGTCTTTCCACTATAGTCTCCACTTTATGCTTTCCACTACAGTCTTTCCACTATAGTCTGTCCACTTTAGTCTTTCCACTTTAGTCTTTCCACTTTAGTCTGTCCACTTTAGTCTGTCCACTTTAGTCTTTCCAATTTAGTCTTTCCACTTTAGTCTTTCCACTTTATTCTGTCCACTTCAGTGTGTACACTTTCGTCTGTCCACTGAGTCTTTCCACTTCAGTCTTTCCACTTTAGTCTTTCCACTATAGTCTCCACTTTATTCTGTCCACTACATTCTTTCCACTTTAGTCTTTCCAATTTAGTCTTTCCACTTTAGTCTTTCCACTTTATTCTGTCCACTTCAGTGTGTACACTTTCGTCTGTCCACTGAGTCTATCCACTTCAGTCTTTCCACTTTAGTCTTTCCACTATAGTCTCCACTTTATTCTGTCCACTACATTCTTTCCACTATAGTCATTCCAATACTCTCTGTCCACTTTAGTCTTTCCACTATAGTCTCCACTTTATTCTGTCCACTACAGTCTTTCCACTTTAGTCTTTCAACTATTCTCTGTCCACTTTAGTCTTTCCACTATAGTCTCCGATTTAGTCTGTCCACTTAGTCTTTCCACTTCAGTCTTTCCACTATAATCTGTCCACTTTAGTCTTTCCACTTTAGTCTTTCCACTATAGTCTCCACTTTATTCTGTTCACTAAAGTTTTTCCACTTTAGTCTTTCCACTATTCTCTGTCCACTATAGTCTTTCCACTATCGTCTCCACTTTATTCTGTCCACCACAGTCTTTCCACTATAGTCTTTCCACTATAGTCTGTCCACTATAGTCTTTCCACAATAGTCTGTCCGCTTTAGTCTTTCCACTATTCTCTGTCCACTTTAGACTTTCCACTATAGTCTCCACGTTATTCTGTCCAGTACAGTCTTTCCACTATAGTCTTTCCACTATAGTCTGTCCACTTTAGTCTTTCCACTTTAGTTTTTCCACTTTAGTCTGTTCACTTTAGTCTTTCCACTTTAGTCTTTCCACTTTACTCTGTCCACTTCAGTGTGTACACTTTCGTCTGTCCACTGAGTCTTTCCACTTCAGCCTTTCCACTATAGTCTGTCCACTTTAGTCTTTCCACTTTAGTCTTTCCACTATAGTCTCCACTTTATTCTGTCCACTACATTCTTTCCACTTTAGTCTTTCCACTATTCTTTGTCCACTTTAGTCTTTCCACTATTGTCTCTCCACTTTAGTCTTTCCACTATTCTCTGTCCACTTTAGTCTTTCCACCATAGTCTCCCCTTTATTCTGTCCACTACAGTTTTTCCACTATAGTATTTCCCCTATAGTCTGTCCATTTTAGTCTTTCCACTTTAGTCTTTCACTATAGTCTCCACTTTATTCTGTCCCCTACAGTCTTTCCACTTTAGTCTTTCCACTATTCTCTGCCCACTTTAGTCTTTCCACTTTAGTCTTTCCACTATATATTTAGTCTGTCCACTTAGTCTTTCCACTTCAGTCTTTCCACTATAGTCTGTCCACTTTAGTCTTTCCAGTTTAGTCTTTCCACTATAGTCTCCACTTTATTCTGTCCACTACAGTTTTTCCACTTTAGTCTGTCCACTATTCTCTGTCCACTTTAGTCTTTCCACTATCGTCTCCACTTTATTCTGTCCACTACAGTCTTTCCACTTTAGTCTTTCCAATACCCTCTGTCCACTTTAGTCTTTCCACTATAGTCTCCACTTTATTCTGTCCACTACAGTCTTTCCACTATAGTCTTTCCACTATAGTCTTTCCACAATATTCTGTCCGCTTTAGTCTTGTCCAGTACAGTACAGTCTTTCCACTATAGTCTTTCCACTATAGTCTGTCCACTTTAGTCTTTCCACTATAGTCTTTCCACTATAGTCTGTCCACTTTCGTCTTTCCACTATTCTCTGTCCACTTTAGTCTTTCCACTATAGTATCCACTTTATTGTGTCCATTACAGTCTTTCCACTATAGTCTTTCCACTATGGTCTGTCAACTTTAGTCTTTCCACTTTAGTCTTTCCACTACAGTCTCCACTTTATTCTGTCCACTACAGTCTTCCCACTTTAGTCTTTCCACTATTCTGTGCCCACTTTAGTCTTTCCACTTTAGTCTTTCCACTATAGTCTTCACTTTATTCTGTCCACTACAGTCTTTCCACTATAGTCTTTCCACTATAGTCTGTCCACTTTAGTCTTTCCACTATTTTCTGTCCACTTTAGTCTTTCCACTACACTCTCCACTTTATTCTGTCCACTACAGTCTTTCCACTATAGTCTTTCCACTATAGTCTGTCCACTTTAGTCTTTCCACTTTAGTCGGTCCACTTTAGTCTTTCCACTATAGTCTGTCCACTTTAGTCTTTCCACTATTCTCTGTCCACTTTGGTCTTTCCACTATAGTCTCCCACTTTATGCTTTCCACTACAGTCTTTCCACTATAGTCTGTCCACTTTAGTCTTTCCACTTTAGTCTTTCCACTTTAGTCTGTCCACTTTAGTCTGTCCACTTTAGTCTGTCCACTTTAGTCTTTCCACTTTAGTCTTTCCACTTTATTCTGTCCACTTCAGTGTGTACACTTTCGTCTGTCCACTGAGTCTTTCCACTTCAGTCTTTACACTATAGTCTATCCACTTTAGTCTTTCCACTTTAGTCTTTCCACTATAGTCTCCACTTTATTCTGTCCACTACATTCTTTCCACTTTAGTCTTTCCAATACTCTCTGTCCACTTTAGTCTTTCCACTATAGTCTCCACTTTATTCTGTCCACTACAGTCTTTCCACTTTAGTCTTTCAACTATTCTCTGTCCACTTTAGTCTTTCCACTATAGTCTCCGATTTAGTCTGTCCACTTAGTCTTTCCACTTCAGTCTTTCCACTATAATCTGTCCACTTTAGTCTTTCCACTTTAGTCTTTCCACTATAGTCTCCACTTTATTCTGTTCACTACAGTTTTTCCACTTTAGTCTTTCCACTATTCTCTGTCCACTATAGTCTTTCCACTATCGTCTCCACTTTATTCTGTCCACTACAGTCTTTCCACTATAGTCTTTCCACTATAGTCTGTCCACTATAGTCTTTCCACAATAGTCTGTCCGCTTTAGTCTTTCCACTATTCTCTGTCCACTTTAGACTTTCCACTATAGTCTCCACGTTATTCTGTCCAGTACAGTCTTTCCACTATAGTCTTTCCACTATAGTCTGTCCACTTTAGTCTTTCCATTTTAGTTTTTCCACTTTAGTCTGTTCACTTTAGTCTTTCCACTTTAGTCTTTCCACTTTACTCTGTCCACTTCAGTGTGTACACTTTAGTCTGTCCACTGAGTCTTTCCACTTCAGCCTTTCCACTATAGTCTGTCCACTTTAGTCTTTCCACTTTAGTCTTTCCACTATAGTCTCCACTTTATTCTGTCCACTACATTCTTTCCACTTTAGTCTTTCCACTATTCTTTGTCCACTTTAGTCTTTCCACTATTGTCTGTCCACTTTAGTCTTTCCACTATTCTCTGTCCACTTTTGTCTTTCCACTATAGTCTCCCCTTTATTCTGTCCACTACAATTTTTCCACTATAGTATTTCCCCTATAGTCTGTCCATTTTAGTCTTTCCACTTTAGTCTTTCACTATAGTCTCCACTTTATTCTGTCCCCTACAGTCTTTCCACTTTAGTCTTTCCACTATTCTCTGCCCACTTTAGTCTTTCCACTTTAGTCTTTCCACTATAGTCTCCACTTTATTCTGTCCACAACAGTCTTTCCACTATAGTCTTTCCACTATAGTCTGTCCACTTTAGTCTTTCCACTATTTTCTGTCCACTTTAGTCTTTTCACTATACTCTCCACTTTATTCTGTCCACTACAGTCTTTCCACTATAGTCTTTCCACTATAGTCTGTCCACTTTAGTCTTTCCACTTTAGTCGGTCCACTTTAGTCTTTCCACTATAGTCTGTCCACTTTAGTCTTTCCACTATTCTCTGTCCACTTTAGTCTTTCCACTATAGTCTCCACTTTATTCTGTCCACTACAGTCTTTCCACTATAGTCTTTCTACTATAGTCTGTCCACTTTAGTCTTTCCACTTTAGTCTTTCCACTTTAGTCTGTCCACTTTAGTCTGTCCACTTTAGTCTTTCCACTTTAGTCTTTCCACTTTAGTCTTTCCACTTTATTCTGTCCACTTCACTGTGTACACTTTAGTCTATCCACTGAGTCTTTCCACTTAAGTCTTTCCACTATAGTCTGGCCACTTTAGTCTTTCCACTTTAGTCTTTCCACTATAGTCTCCACTTTATTCTGTCCACTACAGTCTTTCCACTTTAGTCTTTCCAATACTCTCTGTCCACTTTAGTCTTTCCACTATAGTCTCCACTTTATTCTGTCCACTACAGTCTTTCCACTATAGTCTTTCCACTATAGTCTTTCCACTATAGTCTTTCCACTATTGTCTGTCCACTTTAGTCTTTCCACTTTAGTCTGTCCACTTTAGTCTGTCCACTTTAGTCTTTCCACTTTAGTCTTTCCACTTTATTCTGTCCACTTCAGTGTGTACACTTTAGTCTGTCCACTGAGTCTTTCCACTTCAGTCTTTTCACTATAGTCTGTCCACTTTAGTCTTTCCACTTTAGTCTTTCCACTATAGTCTCCACTTTATTCTGTCCACTACAGTCTTTCCACTTTAGTCTTTCCAATACTCTCTGTCCACTTTAGTCTTTCCACTACAGTCTCCACTATATTCTGTCCACTACAGTCTTTCCACTATAGTCGTTCCACTATAGTCTGTCCACTTTAGTCTTTCCAATATTCTCCGTCCACTTTAGTCTTTCCACTATAGTCTCCACTTTATTCTCTCCACTACAGTCTTTCCACTATAGTTTTTCCACTATAGTCTGTCCGCTTTAGTCTTTCAACTGTAGTCTTTCCTCTATAGTCTCCACTTTATTCTGTCCACTACAGTCTTTCCACTTTAGTCTTTCAACTATTCTCTGTCCACTTTAGTCTTTCCTCTATAGTCTGTCCACTTTAGTCTTTCCACTTTAGTCTTTCCACTATTGTCTCCACTTTATTCTGTCCACTACAGTCTTTCCACTTTAGTCTCTCCACTATTCTCTGTCCACTTTAGTCTTTCCACTATCGTCTCCACTTTATTCTGTCCACTACAGTCTTTCCACTATAGTCTTTCCACTATAGTTTTTCCACTATAGTCTGTCCACTATAGTCTCCGATTTAGTCTGTCCACTTCGTCTTTCCACTTCAGTCTTTCTACTATAGTCTGTCCACTTTAGTCTTTCCACTTTAGTCTTTCCACTATCGTCTCCACTTTATTCTGTCCAATACAGTCTTTCCACTTTAGTCTTTCCAATACTCTCTGTCCACTTTAGTCTTTCCACTATAGTCTCCACTTTATTCTGTCCACCACAGTCTTTCCAATTTAGTCTTTCCAATACTCTCTGTCCACTTTAGTCTTTCCACTTTAGTCTCCACTTTATTCTGTCCACTACAGTCTTTCCACTATAGTCTTTCCACTATAGTCTGTCCACTTTAGTCTTTCCAATATTCTCTGTCAACTTTAGTCTTTCCACTATAGTCTCCACTTTATTCTCTCCACTACAGTCTTTCCAGTATAGTCTTTCCACTATAGTCTGTCCACTTTAGTCTTTCAACCTTAGTCTTTCCACTCTAGTCTTCACTTTATTCTGTCCACTACAGTCTTTCCACTTTAGTCTTTCAACTATTCTCTGTCCACTTTAGTCTTTCCACTATAGTCTCCACTTTAGTCTGTCCACTTAGTCTTTCCACTTCAGTCTTTCTACTATAGTCTGTCCCCTTAAGTCTTTCCACTTTAGTCTTTCCATTATTGTCTCCACTTTATTCTGTCCACTACAGTCTTTCCACTTTTTTCTTTCCACTATTCTCTGCCCACTTTAGTCTTTCCACTATAGTCTCCACTTTATTCTGTCCACTACAGTCTTTCCACTATAGTCTTTCCACTATAGTCTGTCCACTTTAGTCTTTCCACTATTCTCTGTCCACGTTAGTCTTTCCACTATAGTCTCCACTTTATTCTTTCCACTACAGTCTTTCCACTTTAGTCGGTCCACTTTAGTCTTTCCACTTTAGTCTGTCCACTTTAGTCTGTCCACTTTAGTCTTTCCACTTTAGTCTTTCCACTTTAGTCTTTCCACTTTAGTCTTTCCACTATTCTCTGTCCACTTTAGTCTTTCCACTATCGTCTCCACTTTATTCTGTCCACTACAGTCTTTCCACTTTAGTCTTTCCACTACTCTCTGACCACTTTAGTCTTTCCACTATAGTCTCCCCTTTATTCTGTCCACTATAGTCTTTCCACTATAGTCTTTCCCCTATATTCTGTCCATTTTCGTCTTTCCACTTTAGTCTTTCCACTATAGTCTCCACTTTATTCTGTCCACTACAGTCTTTCCACTATAGTCTTTCCACTATAGTCTCCACGTTATTCTGTCCACTACAGTCTTTCCACTATAGTCTTTCCACTATAGTCTTTCCACTATAGTCTGTCCACTTTAGTCTTTCCACTTTAGTCTGTCCACTTTAGTCTGTCCACTTTAGTCTTTCCACTTTAGTCTTTCCACTTTATTCTGTCCACTTCAGTGTGTACACTTTAGTCCGTCCACTGAGTCCTTCCACTTCAGTCTTTCCACTATAGTCTGTCCACTTTAGTCTTTCCACTTTAGTCTTTCCACTATAGTCTCCACTTTATTCTGTCCACTACAGTCTTTCCACTTTAGTCTTTCCAATACTCTCTGTCCACTTTAGTCTTTCCACTATAGTCTCCACTTTATTCTGTCCACTACAGTCTTTCCACTATAGTCTTTCCACTATAGTCTGTCCACTTTAGTCTTTCCAATATTCTCTGTCAACTTTAGTCTTTCCACTATAGTCTCCACTTTATTCTCTCCCCTACAGTCTTTCCACTATAGTCTTTCCACTATAGTCTGTCCACTTTAGTCTTTCAACTTTAGTCTTTCCACTATAGTCTCCACTTTATTCTGTCCACTACAGTCTTTCCATTTTAGTCTTTCAACTATTCTCTGTCCACTTTAGTCTTTCCACTATAGTCTCCAATTTCTTCTGTCCACTACAGTCTTTCCACTTTTTTCTTTCCACTATACTATTTCCACTATTTCTACTCCACTTTATTCTGTCCCCTACAGTCTTTCCACTTTAGTCTTTCCACTATTCTCTGCCCACTTTAGTCTTTCCACTTTAGTCTTTCCACTATAGTCTCCACTTTATTCTGTCCACTACAGTCTTTCCACTATAGTCTTTCCACTATAGTCTGTCCACTTTAGTCTTTCCACTATTTTCTGTCCACTTTAGTCTTTCCACTATAATCTCCACTTTATTCTGTCCACTACAGTCTTTCCACTATAGTCTTTCCACTATAGTCTGTCCACTTTAGTCTTTCCACTTTAGTCGGTCCACTTTAGTCTTTCCACTATAGTCTGTCCACTTTAGTCTTTCCACTATTCTCTGTCCACTTTAGTCTTTCCACTATAGTCTCCACTTTATTCTGTCCACTACAGTTTTTCCACTATAGTCTTTCTACTATAGTCTGTCCACTTTAGTCTTTCCACTTTAGTCTTTCCACTTTAGTCTGTCCACTTTAGTCTGTCCACTTTAGTCTTTCCACTTTAGTCTTTCCACTTTAGTCTTTCCACTTTATTCTGTCCACTTCACTGTGTACACTTTAGTCTATCCACTGAGTCTTTCCACTTCAGTCTTTCCACTATAGTCTGTCCACTTTAGTCTTTCCACTTTAGTCTTTCCACTATAGTCTCCACTTTATTCTGTCCACTACAGTCTTTCCACTTTAGTCTTTCCAATACTCTCTGTCCACTTTAGTCTTTCCACTATAGTCTCCACTTTATTCTGTCCACTACAGTCTTTCCACTATAGTCTTTCCACTATAGTCTTTCCACTATTGTCTGTCCACTTTAGTCTTTCCACTTTAGTCTGTCCACTTTAGTCTGTCCACTTTAGTCTTTCCACTTTAGTCTTTCCACTTTATTCTGTCCACTTCAGTGTGTACACTTTAGTCTGTCCACTGAGTCTTTCCACTTCAGTCTTTTCACTATAGTCTGTCCACTTTAGTCTTTCCACTTTAGTCTTTCCACTATAGTCTCCACTTTATTCTGTCCACTACAGTCTTTCCACTTTAGTCTTTCCAATACTCTCTGTCCACTTTAGTCTTTCCACTACAGTCTCCACTATATTCTGTCCACTACAGTCTTTCCACTATAGTCGTTCCACTAAAGTCTGTCCACTTTAGTCTTTCCAATATTCTCCGTCCACTTTATTCTTTCCACTATAGTCTCCACTTTATTCTCTCCACTACAGTCTTTCCACTATAGTCTTTCCACTATAGTCTGTCCGCTTTAGTCTTTCAACTGTAGTCTTTCCACTATAGTCTCCACTTTATTCTGTCCACTACAGTCTTTCCACTTTAGTCTTTCAACTATTCTCTGTCCACTTTAGTCTTTCCTCTATAGTCTGTCCACTTTAGTCTTTCCACTTTAGTCTTTCCACTATTGTCTCCACTTTATTCTGTCCACTACAGTCTTTCCACTTTAGTCTCTCCACTATTCTCTGTCCACTTTAGTCTTTCCACTATCGTCTCCACTTTATTCTGTCCACTACAGTCTTTCCACTATAGTCTTTCCACTATAGTTTTTCCACTATAGTCTGTCCCCTATAGTCTCCGATTTAGTCTGTCCAATTAGTCTTTCCACTTCAGTCTTTCCACTATAGTCTGTCCACTTTAGTCTTTCCACTTTAGTCTTTCCACTATCGTCTCCACTTTATTCTGTCCAATACAGTCTTTCCACTATAGTCTTTCCACTAAAGTCTTTCCACAATAGTCTGTCCGCTTTAGTCTTTCCACTATTCTTTGTCCACTTTAGTCTTTCCACTATAGTCTCCACTTTATTCTGTCCACTACAGTCTTTCCAATTTAGTCTTTCCAATACTCTCTGTCCACTTTAGTCTTTCCACTATAGTCTCCACTTTATTCTGTCCACTACAGTCTTTCCACTATAGTCTTTCCACTATAGTCTGTCCACTTTAGTCTTTCCAATATTCTCTGTCAACTTTAGTCTTTCCACTATAGTCTCCACTTTATTCTCTCCACTACAGTCTTTCCAGTATAGTCTTTCCACTATAGTCTGTCCACTTTAGTATTTCAACTTTAGTCTTTCCACTATAGTCTTCACTTTATTCTGTCCACTACAGTCTTTCCACTTTAGTCTTTCAACTATTCTCTGTCCACTTTAGTCTTTCCACTATAGTCTCCACTTTAGTCTGTCCACTTAGTCTTTCCACTTCAGTCTTTCTACTATAGTCTGTCCCCTTAAGTCTTTCCACTTTAGTCTTTCCATTATTGTCTCCCCTTTATTCTGTCCACTACAGTCTTTCTACTTTAGTCTTTCCACTATTCTCTGTCCACTTTAGTCTTTCCACTATCGTCTCCACTTTATTCTGTCCACTACAGTCTTTCCACTTTAGTCTTTCCACTACTCTCTGACCACTTAGTCTCCCCTTTATTCTGTCCACTATAGTCTTTCCACTATAGTCTTTCCCCTATAGTCTGTCCATTTTCGTCTTTCCACTTTAGTCTTTCCACTACAGTCTCCAATTTATTCTGTCCACTACAGTCTTTCCACTTTTTTCTTTCCACTATTCTCTGCCCACTTTAGTCTTTCCAATATAGTCTCCACTTTATTCTGTCCACTACAGTCTTTCCACTATAGTCTTTCCACTATAGTCTGTCCACTTTAGTCTTTCCACTATTTTCTGTCCACTTTAGTCTTTCCACTATACTCTCCACTTTATTCTGTCCACTACAGTCTTTCCACTATAGTCTTTCCACTATAGTCTGTCCACTTTAGTCTTTCCACTTTAGTCGGTCCACTTTAGTCTTTCCACTATAGTGTGTCCACTTTAGTCTTTCCACTATTCTCTGTCCACTTTAGTCTTTCCACTATAGTCTCCACTTTATTCTTTCCACTACAGTCTTTCCACTATAGTCTGTCCACTTTAGTCTTTCCACTTTAGTCTTTCCACTTTAGTCTGTCCACTTTAGTCTGTCCACTTTAGTCTTTCCACTTTAGTCTTTCCACTTTAGTCTTTCCACTTTAGTCTTTCCACTATTCTCTGTCCACTTTAGTCTTTCCACTATAGTCTCCACGTTATTCTGTCCACTACAGTCTTTCCACTATAGTCTTTCCACTATAGTCTTTCCACTATAGTCTGTCCACTTTAGTCTTTCCACTTTAGTCTGTCCACTTTAGTCTGTCCACTTTAGTCTTTCCACTTTAGTCTTTCCACTTTATTCTGTCCACTTCAGTGTGTACACTTTAGTCCGTCCACTGAGTCCTTCCACTTCAGTCTTTCCACTATAGTCTGTCCACTTTAGTCTTTCCACTTTAGTCTTTCCACTATAGTCTCCACTTTATTCTGTCCACTACAGTCTTTCCACTTTAGTCTTTCCAATACTCTCTGTCCACTTTAGTCTTTCCACTATAGTCTCCACTTTATTCTGTCCACTACAGTCTTTCCACTATAGTCTTTCCACTATAGTCTGTCCACTTTAGTCTTTCCAATATTCTCTGTCAACTTTAGTCTTTCCACTATAGTCTCCACTTTATTCTCTCCACTACAGTCTTTCCACTATAGTCTTTCCACTATAGTCTGTCCACTTTAGTCTTTCAACTTTAGTCTTTCCACTATAGTCTCCACTTTATTCTGTCCACTACAGTCTTTTCATTTTAGTCTTTCAACTATTCTCTGTCCACTTTAGTCTTTCGACTATCGTCTCCACTTTATTCTGTCCAATACAGTCTTTCCACTTTAGTCTTTCCAATACTCTCTGTCCACTTTAGTCTTTCCACTATAGTCTCCACTTTATTCTGTCCACTACAGTCTTTCCACTATAGTCTTTCCACTAAAGTCTTTCCACAATAGTCTGTCCGCTTTAGTCTTTCCACTATTCTTTGTCCACTTTAGTCTTTCCACTATAGTCTCCACTTTATTCTGTCCACTACAGTCTTTCGAATTTAGTCTTTCCAATACTCTCTGTCCACTTTAGTCTTTCCACTATAGTCTCCACTTTATTCTGTCCACTACAGTCTTTCCACTATAGTCTTTATTCTGTCCAATACAGTCTTTCCACTTTAGTCTTTCCAATACTCTCTGTCCACTTTAGTCTTTCCACTATAGTCTCCACTTTATTCTGTCCACTACAGTCTTTCCACTTTAGTCTGTCCACTTTAGTCTGTCCACTTTAGTCTTTCCACTTTAGTCTTTCCACTTTATTCTGTCCACTTCAGTGTGTACACTTTAGTCTGTCCACTTTAGTCTTTCCACTTTAGTCTTTCCACTTTATTCTGTCCACTTCAGTGTGTACACTTTAGTCCGTCCACTGAGTCCTTCCACTTCAGTCTTTCCACTATAGTCTGTCCACTTTAGTCTTTCCACTTTAGTCTTTCCACTATAGTCTCCACTTTATTCTGTCCACTACAGTCTTTCCACTTTAGTCTTTCCAATACTCTCTGTCCACTTTAGTCTTTCCACTATAGTCTCCACTTTATTCTGTCCACTACAGTCTTTCCACTATAGTCTTTCCACTATAGTCTGTCCACTTTAGTCTTTCCAATATTCTCTGTCAACTTTAGTCTTTCCACTATAGTCTCCATTTTATTCTCTCCACTACAGTCTTTCCACTATAGTCTTTCCACTATAGTCTTTCCACTTTAGTCTTTCCACTATTCTCTGTCCACTTTAGTCTTTCCACTATAGTCTGTCCACTTTAGTCTTTCCACTTTAATCTTTCCACTTTAGTCTGTCCACTTTAGTCTGTCCACTTTAGTCTTTCCACTTTAATCTTTCCACTTTAGTCTTTCCACTTTAGTCTTTCCACTATTCTCTGTCCACTTTGGTCTTTCCACTATCGTCTCCACTTTATTCTGTCCACTACAGTCTTTCCACTTTAGTCTTTCCACTACTCTCTGACCACTTTAGTCTTTCCACTATAGTCTCCCCTTTATTCTGTCCACTATAGTCTTTCCACTATAGTCTTTCCCCTATAGTCTGTCCATTTTCGTCTTTCCACTTTAGTCTTTCCACTATAGTCTCCACTTTATTCTGTCCACTACAGTCTTTCCACTATAGTCTTTCCACTATAGTCTCCACGTTATTCTGTCCACTACAGTCTTTCCACTATAGTCTTTCCACTATAGTCTTTCCACTATAGTCTGTCCACTTTAGTCTTTCCACTTTAGTCTGTCCACTTTAGTCTGTCCACTTTAGTCTTTCCACTTTAGTCTTTCCACTTTATTCTGTCCACTTCAGTGTGTACACTTTAGTCCGTCCACTGAGTCCTTCCACTTCAGTCTTTCCACTATAGTCTGTCCACTTTAGTCTTTCCACTTTAGTCTTTCCACTATAGTCTCCACTTTATTCTGTCCACTACAGTCTTTCCACTTTAGTCTTTCCAATACTCTCTGTCCACTTTAGTCTTTCCACTATAGTCTCCACTTTATTCTGTCCACTACAGTCTTTCCACTATAGTCTTTCCACTATAGTCTGTCCACTATAGTCTTTCCAATATTCTCTGTCAACTTTAGTCTTTCCACTATAGTCTCCACTTTATTCTCTCCACTACAGTCTTTCCACTATAGTCTTTCCACTATAGTCTGTCCACTTTAGTCTTTCAACTTTAGTCTTTCCACTATAGTCTCCACTTTATTCTGTCCACTACAGTCTTTCCATTTTAGTCTTTCAACTATTCTCTGTCCACTTTAGTCTTTCGACTATCGTCTCCACTTTATTCTGTCCAATACAGTCTTTCCACTTTAGTCTTTCCAATACTCTCTGTCCACTTTAGTCTTTCCACTATAGTCTCCACTTTATTCTGTCCACTACAGTCTTTCCACTATAGTCTTTCCACTAAAGTCTTTCCACAATAGTCTGTCCGCTTTAGTCTTTCCACTATTCTTTGTCCACTTTAGTCTTTCCACTATAGTCTCCACTTTATTCTGTCCACTACAGTCTTTCCAATTTAGTCTTTCCAATACTCTCTGTCCACTTTAGTCTTTCCACTATAGTCTCCACTTTATTCTGTCCACTACAGTCTTTCCACTATAGTCTTTATTCTGTCCAATACAGTCTTTCCACTTTAGTCTTTCCAATACTCTCTGTCCACTTTAGTCTTTCCACTATAGTCTCCACTTTATTCTGTCCACTACAGTCTTTCCACTTTAGTCTGTCCACTTTAGTCTGTCCACTTTAGTCTTTCCACTTTAGTCTTTCCACTTTATTCTGTCCACTTCAGTGTGTACACTTTAGTCTGTCCACTTTAGTCTTTCCACTTTAGTCTTTCCACTTTATTCTGTCCACTTCAGTGTGTACACTTTAGTCCGTCCACTGAGTCCTTCCACTTCAGTCTTTCCACTATAGTCTGTCCACTTTAGTCTTTCCACTTTAGTCTTTCCACTATAGTCTCCACTTTATTCTGTCCACTACAGTCTTTCCACTTTAGTCTTTCCAATACTCTCTGTCCACTTTAGTCTTTCCACTATAGTCTCCACTTTTTTCTGTCCACTACAGTCTTTCCACTATAGTCTTTCCACTATAGTCTGTCCACTTTAGTCTTTCCAATATTCTCTGTCAACTTTAGTCTTTCCACTATAGTCTCCACTTTATTCTCTCCACTACAGTCTTTCCACTATAGTCTTTCCACTATAGTCTGTCCACTTTAGTCTTTCAACTTTAGTCTTTCCACTATAGTCTCCACTTTATTCTGTCCACTACAGTCTTTCCATTTTAGTCTTTCAACTATTCTCTGTCCACTTTAGTCTTTCCACTATCGTCTCCACTTTATTCTGTCAAATACAGTCTTTCCACTTTAGTCTTTCCAATACTCTCTGTCCACTTTAGTCTTTCCACTATAGTCTCCACTTTCTTCTGTCCACTACAGTCTTTCCACTATAGTCTTTCCAATACTCTCTGTCCACTTTAGTCTTTCCACTATAGTCTCCACTTTATTCTGTCCACTACAGTCTTTCCACTATAGTCTTTCCACTATAGTCTGTCCACTTTAGTCTTTCCAATATTCTCTGTCAACTTTAGTCTTTCCACTATAGTCTCCACTTTATTCTCTCCACTACAGTCTTTCCACTATAGTCTTTCCACTATAGTCTGTCCACTTTAGTCTTTCAACTTTAGTCTTTCCACTATAGTCTCCACTTTATTCTGTCCACTTCAGTCTTTCCATTTTAGTCTTTCAACTATTCTCTGTCCACTTTAGTCTTTCCACTATAGTCTCCACTTTAGTCTGTCCACTTAGTCTTTCCACTTCAGTCTTTCCACTATAGTCTGTCCACTTAAGTCTTTCCACTTTAGTCTTTCCATTATTGTCTCCACTTTATTCTGTCCACTACAGTCTTTCCACTTTAGTCTTCCCACTATTCTCTGTCCACTTTAGTCTTTCAACTATCGTCTCCACTTTATTCTTTCCACTACAGTCTTTCCACTTTAGTCTTTCCAATACTCTCTGTCCACTTTAGTCTTTCCAGTATAGTCTCCACTTTATTCTGTCCACTACAGTCTTTCCACTTTAGTCTTTCCACTATTCTCTGTCCACTTTAGACTTTCAACTATCGTCTCCACTTTATTCTGTCCACTACAGTCTTTCCACTTTAGTCTTTCACTCTTTGTCCACTTTAGTCTTTCCACTATAGTCTCACTTTATTCTGTCCACTACAGTCTTTCCACTATAGTCTTTCCACTATAGTCTGTCCACCTTAGTCTTTCCACTATTCTCTGTCCATTTTAGACTTTCCACTATAGTCTCCACGTTATTCTGTCCACTACAGTCTTTCCACTATAGTCTTTCCACTATAGTCTGTCTACTATGGTCTTTCCACTTTAGTTTTTCCACTTTAGTCTGTCCACTTCAGTCTTTCCACTATGGTCTGTCCACTTTAGTCTTTCAACTTTAGTCTTTCCACTATAGTCTCCACTTTATTCTGTCCACTACAGTCTTTCCACTATAGTCTTTCCACTATAGTCTGTCCACTTTAGTCTTTCCACTATTCTCTGTCTACTTTAGTCTTTCCACTATAGTCTCCCCTTTATTCTGTCCACTACAGTCTTTCCACTATAGTCTTTCCCCTATAGTCTGTCCATTTTAGTCTTTCCACTTTAGTCTTTCCACTATAGTCTCCACTTTATTCTGTCCACTACAGTCTTTCCACTTTAGTCTTTCCACTATTCTCTGCCTACTTTAGTCTTTCCACTTTAGTCTTTCCACTATAGTCTCCACTTTATTCTGTCCACTACAGTCTTTCTACTATAGTCTTTCCACTATAGTCTGTCCACTTTAGTCTTTCCACTATTTTCTGTCCACTTTAGTCTTTCCAATTTAGTCGGTCCACTTTAGTCTTTCCACTATAGTCTGTCCACTTCAGTCTTTCCACTATTCTCTGTCCACTTTCGTCTTTCCACTATAGTCTCCACTTTATTCCTTCCACTACAGTCTTTCCACTATAGTCTGTCCACTTTAGTCTTTCCACTTTAGTCTTTCCACTTTAGTCTGTCCACGTTAGTCTGTCCACTTTAGTCTTTCCACTTTAGTCTTTCCACTTTAGTCTTTCCACTTTATTCTGTCCACTTCAGTGTGTACACTTTAGTGTGTCCACTGAGTCTTTCCACTTCAGTCTTTCCACTATAGTCTGTCCACTTTAGTCTTTCCACTTTAGTCTTTCCACTATAGTCTCCACTTTATTCTGTCCACTACATTCTTTCCACTTTAGTCTTTCCAATACTCTCTGTTCACTTTAGTCTTTCCACTATAGTGTCCACTTTATTCTGTCCACTACAGTCTTTCCACTATAGTCTTTCCACTATAGTCTTTCCACTATAGTCTGTCCACTTTAGTCTTTCCAATATTCTCTGTCCACTTTAGTCTTTCCACTATAGTCTCCACGTTATTCTGTCCACTACAGTCTTTCCACTATAGTCTTTCCACTATAGTCTGTCCACTTTAGTCTTTCCAATATTCTCTGTCAACTTTAGTCTTTCCACTATAGTCTCCACTTTATTCTCTCCACTACAGTCTTTCCACTATAGTCTTTCCACTATAGTCTGTCCACTTTAGTCTTTCAACTTTAGTCTTTCCACTATAGTCTCCACTTTATTCTGTCCACTACAGTCTTTCCATTTTAGTCTTTCAACTATTCTCTGTCCACTTTAGTCTTTCCACTATAGTCTCCACTTTAGTCTGTCCACTTAGTCTTTCCACTTCAGTCTTTCCACTATAGTCTGTCCACTTAAGTCTTTCCACTTTAGTCTTTCCACTATAGTCTCCACTTTATTCTGTCCACTACAGTCTTTCCATTTTAGTCTTTCAACTATTCTCTGTCCACTTTAGTCTTTCCACTATAGTCTCCACTTTAGTCTGTCCACTTAGTCTTTCCACTTCAGTCTTTCCACTATAGTCTGTCCACTTTAGTCTTTCCACTTTAGTCTTTCCACTTTATTCTGTCCACTTCAGTGTGTACACTTTAGTCCGTCCACTGAGTCCTTCCACTTCAGTCTTTCCACTATAGTCTGTCCACTTTAGTCTTTCCACTTTAGTCTTTCCACTATAGTCTCCACTTTATTCTGTCTACTACAGTCTTTCCACTTTAGTCTTTCCAATACTCTCTGTCCACTTTAGTCTTTCCACTGTAGTCTCCACTTTATTCTGTCCACTACAGTCTTTCCACTATAGTCTTTCCACTGTAGTCTGTCCACTTTAGTCTTTCCAATATTCTCTGTCAACTTTAGTCTTTCCACTATAGTCTCCACTTTATTCTCTCCACTACAGTCTTTCCACTATAGTCTTTCCACTATAGTCTTTCCACTTTAGTCTTTCCACTATTCTCTGTCCACTTTAGTCTTTCCACTATAGTCTGTCCACTTTAGTCTTTCCACTTTAGTCTTTCCACTTTAGTCTGTCCACTTTAGTCTGTCCACTTTAGTCTTTCCACTTTAGTCTTTCCACTTTAGTCTTTCCACTTTAGTCTTTCCACTATTCTCTGTCCACTTTAGTCTTTCCACTATCGTCTCCACTTTATTCTGTCCACTACAGTCTTTCCACTTTAGTCTTTCCACTACTCTCTGACCACTTTAGTCTTTCCACTATAGTCTCCCCTTTATTCTGTCCACTATAGTCTTTCCACTATAGTCTTTCCCCTATAGTCTGTCCATTTTCGTCTTTCCACTTTAGTCTTTCCACTATAGTCTCCACTTTATTCTGTCCACTACAGTCTTTCCACTATAGTCTTTCCACTATAGTCTCCACGTTATTCTGTCCACTACAGTCTTTCCACTATAGTCTTTCCACTATAGTCTTTCCACTATAGTCTGTCCACTTTAGTCTTTCCACTTTAGTCTGTCCACTTTAGTCTGTCCACTTTAGTCTTTCCACTTTAGTCTTTCCACTTTATTCTGTCCACTTCAGTGTGTACACTTTAGTCCGTCCACTGAGTCCTTCCACTTCAGTCTTTCCACTATAGTCTGTCCACTTTAGTCTTTCCACTTTAGTCTTTCCACTATAGTCTCCACTTTATTCTGTCCACTACAGTCTTTCCACTTTAGTCTTTCCAATACTCTCTGTCCACTTTAGTCTTTCCACTATAGTCTCCACTTTATTCTGTCCACTACAGTCTTTCCACTATAGTCTTTCCACTATAGTCTGTCCACTTTAGTCTTTCCAATATTCTCTGTCAACTTTAGTCTTTCCACTATAGTCTCCACTTTATTCTCTCCACTACAGTCTTTCCACTATAGTCTTTCCACTATAGTCTGTCCACTTTAGTCTTTCAACTTTAGTCTTTCCACTATAGTCTCCACTTTATTCTGTCCACTACAGTCTTTCCATTTTAGTCTTTCAACTATTCTCTGTCCACTTTAGTCTTTCGACTATCGTCTCCACTTTATTCTGTCCAATACAGTCTTTCCACTTTAGTCTTTCCACTATAGTCTCCACTTTATTCTGTCCACTACAGTCTTTCCACTATAGTCTTTCCACTAAAGTCTTTCCACAATAGTCTGTCCGCTTTAGTCTTTCCACTATTCTTTGTCCACTTTAGTCTTTCCACTATAGTCTCCACTTTATTCTGTCCACTACAGTCTTTCCAATTTAGTCTTTCCAATACTCTCTGTCCACTTTAGTCTTTCCACTATAGTCTCCACTTTATTCTGTCCACTACAGTCTTTCCACTATAGTCTTTATTCTGTCCAATACAGTCTTTCCACTTTAGTCTTTCCAATACTCTCTGTCCACTTTAGTCTTTCCACTATAGTCTCCACTTTATTCTGTCCACTACAGTCTTTCCACTTTAGTCTGTCCACTTTAGTCTGTCCACTTTAGTCTTTCCACTTTAGTCTTTCCACTTTATTCTGTCCATTTCAGTGTGTACACTTTAGTCTGTCCACTTTAGTCTTTCCACTTTAGTCTTTCCACTTTATTCTGTCCACTTCAGTGTGTACACTTTAGTCCGTCCACTGAGTCCTTCCACTTCAGTCTTTCCACTATAGTCTGTCCACTTTAGTCTTTCCACTTTAGTCTTTCCACTATAGTCTCCACTTTATTCTGTCCACTACAGTCTTTCCACTTTAGTCTTTCCAATACTCTCTGTCCACTTTAGTCTTTCCACTATAGTCTCCACTTTATTCTGTCCACTACAGTCTTTCCACTATAGTCTTTCCACTACAGTCTGTCCACTTTAGTCTTTCCAATATTCTCTGTCAACTTTAGTCTTTCCACTATAGTCTCCACTTTATTCTCTCCACTACAGTCTTGCCACTATAGTCTTTCCACTATAGTCTGTCCACTTTAGTCTTTCAACTTTAGTCTTTCCACTATAGTCTCCACTTTATTCTGTCCACTACAGTCTTTCCATTTTAGTCTTTCAACTATTCTCTGTCCACTTTAGTCTTTCCACTATCGTCTCCACTTTATTCTGTCCAATACAGTCTTTCCACTTTAGTCTTTCCAATACTCTCTGTCCACTTTAGTCTTTCCACTATAGTCTCCACTTTCTTCTGTCCACTACAGCCTTTCCACTATAGTCTTTCCAATACTCTCTGTCCACTTTAGTCTTTCCACTATAGTCTCCACTTTATTCTGTCCACTACAGTCTTTCCACTATAGTCTTTCCACTATAGTCTGTCCACTTTAGTCTTTCCAATATTCTCTGTCAACTTTAGTCTTTCCACTATAGTCTCCACTTTATTCTCTCCACTACAGTCTTTCCACTATAGTCTTTCCACTATAGTCTGTCCACTTTAGTCTTTCAACTTTAGTCTTTCCACTATAGTCTCCACTTTATTCTGTCCACTACAGTCTTTCCATTTTAGTCTTTCAACTATTCTCTGTCCACTTTAGTCTTTCCACTATAGTCTCCACTTTAGTCTGTCCACTTAGTCTTTCCACTTCAGTCTTTCCACTATAGTCTGTCCACTTAAGTCTTTCCACTTTAGTCTTTCCATTATTGTCTCCACTTTATTCTGTCCACTACAGTCTTTCCACTTTAGACTTCCCACTATTCTCTGTCCACTTTAGTCTTTCAACTATCGTCTCCACTTTATTCTGTCCACTACAGTCTTTCGACTTTAGTCTTTCCAATACTCTCTGTCCACTTTAGTCTTTCCAGTATAGTCTCCACTTTATTCTGTCCACTACGATCTTTCCACTTTAGTCTTTCCACTATTCTCTGTCCACTTTAGACTTTCAACTATCGTCTCCACTTTATTCTGTCCACTACAGTCTTTCCACTTTAGTCTTTCACTCTTTGTCCACTTTAGTCTTTCCACTATAGTCTCCACTTTATTCTGTCCACTACAGTCTTTCCACTATAGTCTTTCCACTATAGTCTGTCCACCTTAGTCTTTCCACTATTCTCTGTCCATTTTAGACTTTCCACTATAGTCTCCACGTTATTCTGTCCACTACAGTCTTTCCACTATAGTCTTTCCACTATAGTCTGTCCACTATGGTCTTTCCACTTTAGTTTTTCCACTTTAGTCTGTCCACTTCAGTCTTTCCACTATGGTCTGTCCACTTTAGTCTTTCAACTTTAGTCTTTCCACTATAGTCTCCACTTTATTCTGTCCACTACAGTCTTTCCACTATAGTCTTTCCACTATAGTCTGTCCACTTTAGTCTTTCCACTATTCTCTGTCTACTTTAGTCTTTCCACTATAGTCTCCCCTTTATTCTGTCCACTACAGTCTTTCCACTATAGTCTTTCCCCTATAGTCTGTCCATTTTAGTCTTTCCACTTTAGTCTTTCCACTATAGTCTCCACTTTATTCTGTCCACTACAGTCTTTCCACTTTAGTCTTTCCACTATTCTCTGCCTACTTTAGTCTTTCCACTTTAGTCTTTCCACTATAGTCTCCACTTTATTCTGTCCACTACAGTCTTTCTACTATAGTCTTTCCACTATAGTCTGTCCACTTTAGTCTTTCCACTATTTTCTGTCCACTTTAGTCTTTCCACTTTAGTCGGTCCACTTTAGTCTTTCCACTATAGTCTGTCCACTTCAGTCTTTCCACTATTCTCTGTCCACTTTCGTCTTTCCACTATAGTCTCCACTTTATTCTTTCCACTACAGTCTTTCCACTATAGTCTGTCCACTTTAGTCTTTCCACTTTAGTCTTTCCACTTTAGTCTGTCCACGTTAGTCTGTCCACTTTAGTCTTTCCACTTTAGTCTTTCCACTTTAGTCTTTCCACTTTATTCTGTCCACTTCAGTGTGTACACTTTAGTCTGTCCACTGAGTCTTTCCACTTCAGTCTTTCCACTATAGTCTGTCCACTTTAGTCTTTCCACTTTAGTCTTTCCACTATAGTCTCCACTTTATTCTGTCCACTACATTCTTTCCACTTTAGTCTTTCCAATACTCTCTGTTCACTTTAGTCTTTCCACTATAGTGTCCACTTTATTCTGTCCACTACAGTCTTTCCACTATAGTCTTTCCACTATAGTCTTTCCACTATAGTCTGTCCACTTTAGTCTTTCCAATATTCTCTGTCCACTTTAGTCTTTCCACTATAGTCTCCACGTTATTCTGTCCACTACAGTCTTTCCACTATAGTCTTTCCACTATAGTCTGTCCACTTTAGTCTTTCCAATATTCTCTGTCAACTTTAGTCTTTCCACTATAGTCTCCACTTTATTCTCTCCACTACAGTCTTTCCACTATAGTCTTTCCACTATAGTCTGTCCACTTTAGTCTTTCAACTTTAGTCTTTCCACTATAGTCTCCACTTTATTCTGTCCACTACAGTCTTTCCATTTTAGTCTTTCAACTATTCTCTGTCCACTTTAGTCTTTCCACTATAGTCTCCACTTTAGTCTGTCCACTTAGTCTTTCCACTTCAGTCTTTCCACTATAGTCTGTCCACTTAAGTCTTTCCACTTTAGTCTTTCCATTATTGTCTCCACTTTATTCTGTCCACTACAGTCTTTCCACTTTAGTCTTCCCACTATTCTCTGTCCACTTTAGTCTTTCAACTATCGTCTCCACTTTATTCTGTCCACTACAGTCTTTCAACTTTAGTCTTTCCAATACTCTCTGTCCACTTTAGTCTTTCCAGTATAGTCTCCACTTTATTCTGTCCACTACAGTCTTTCCACTTTAGTCTTTCCACTATTCTCTGTCCACTTTAGACTTTCAACTATCGTCTCCACTTTATTCTGTCCACTACAGTCTTTCCACTTTAGTCTTTCACTCTTTGTCCACTTTAGTCTTTCCACTATAGTCTCCACTTTATTCTGTCCACTACAGTCTTTCCACTATAGTCTTTCCACTATAGTCTGTCCACCTTAGTCTTTCCACTATTCTCTGTCCATTTTAGACTTTCCACTATAGTCTCCACGTTATTCTGTCCACTACAGTCTTTCCACTATAGTCTTTCCACTATAGTCTGTCCACTATGGTCTTTCCACTTTAGTTTTTCCACTTTAGTCTGTCCACTTCAGTCTTTCCACTATGGTCTGTCCACTTTAGTCTTTCAACTTTAGTCTTTCCACTATAGTCTCCACTCTATTCTGTCCACTACAGTCTTTCCACTATAGTATTTCCACTATAGTCTGTCCACTTTAGTCTTTCCACTATTCTCTGTCTACTTTAGTCTTTCCACTATAGTCTCCCCTTTATTCTGTCCACTACAGTCTTTCCACTATAGTCTTTCCCCTATAGTCTGTCCATTTTAGTCTTTCCACTTTAGTCTTTCCACTATAGTCTCCACTTTATTCTGTCCACTACAGTCTTTCCACTTTAGTCTTTCCACTATTCTCTGCCTACTTTAGTCTTTCCACTTTAGTCTTTCCACTATAGTATCCACTTTATTCTGTCCACTACAGTCTTTCTACTATAGTCTTTCCACTATAGTCTGTCCACTTTAGTCTTTCCACTATTTTCTGTCCACTTTAGTCTTTCCACTTTAGTCGGTCCACTTTAGTCTTTCCACTATAGTCTGTCCACTTCAGTCTTTCCACTATTCTCTGTCCACTTTCGTCTTTCCACTATAGTCTCCACTTTATTCTTTCCACTACAGTCTTTCCACTATAGTCTGTCCACTTTAGTCTTTCCACTTTAGTCTTTCCACTTTAGTCTGTCCACGTTAGTCTGTCCACTTTAGTCTTTCCACTTTAGTCTTTCCACTTTAGTCTTTCCACTTTATTCTGTCCACTTCAGTGTGTACACTTTAGTCTGTCCACTGAGTCTTTCCACTTCAGTCTTTCCACTATAGTCTGTCCACTTTAGTCTTTCCACTTTAGTCTTTCCACTATAGTCTCCACTTTATTCTGTCCACTACATTCTTTCCACTTTAGTCTTTCCAATACTCTCTGTTCACTTTAGTCTTTCCACTATAGTGTCCACTTTATTCTGACCACTACAGTCTTTCCACTATAGTCTTTCCACTATAGTCTTTCCACTATAGTCTGTCCACTTTAGTCTTTCCAATATTCTCTGTCCACTTTAGTCTTTCCACTATAGTCTCCACGTTATTCTGTCCAGTACAGTCTTTCCACTATAGTCTTTCCACTATAGTCTGTCCACTTTAGTCTTTCCACTATAGTCTTTCCACTTTAGTCTGTCCACTTAGTCTTTCCACTTCAGTCTTTCCACTATAGTCTTTCCACTATAGTCTGTCCACTTTAGTCTTTCCACTATTTTCTGTCCACTTTAGTCTTTCCACTTTAGTCGGTCCACTTTAGTCTTTCCACTATAGTCTGTCCACTTCAGTCTTTCCACTATTCTCTGTCCACTTTCGTCTTTCCACTATAGTCTCCACTTTATTCTTTCCACTACAGTCTTTCCACTATAGTCTGTCCACTTTAGTCTTTCCACTTTAGTCTTTCCACTTTAGTCTGTCCACGTTAGTCTGTCCACTTTAGTCTTTCCACTTTAGTCTTTCCACTTTAGTCTTTCCACTTTATTCTTTCCACTTCAGTGTGTACACTTTAGTCTGTCCACTGAGTCTTTCCACTTCAGTCTTTCCACTATAGTCTGTCCACTTTAGTCTTTCCACTTTAGTCTTTCCACTATAGTCTCCACTTTATTCTGTCCACTACATTCTTTCCACTTTAGTCTTTCCAATACTCTCTGTTCACTTTAGTCTTTCCACTATAGTGTCCACTTTATTCTGTCCACTACAGTCTTTCCACTCTAGTCTTTCCACTATAGTCTGTCCACTTTAGTCTTTCCACTTTAGTCTTTCCACTATAGTCTCCACTTTATTCTGTCCACTACAGTTCTTTCCACTTTGGTCTTTCAACTATTCTCTGTCCACTTTAGTCTTTCCACTATCGTCTCCACTTTATTTTGTCCACTACAGTCTTTCCACTTTAGTCTTTCCAGTACTCTCTGTCCACTTTAGTCTTTCCACTATAGTCTCCACTTTATTCTGTTCACTACAGTCTTTCCACTATAGTCTTTCCACTATAGTCTTTCCACAATAGTCTGTCCGCTTTAGTCTTTCCACTATTCTCTGTCCACTTTAGACTTTCCACGATAGTCTCCACGTTATTCTGTCCAGTACAGTCTTTCCACTATAGTCTTTCCACTATAGTCTGTCCACTTTAGTCTTTCCACTTTAGTTTTTCCACTTTAGTCTGTCCACTTTAGTCTTTCCACTTTAGTCTTTCCACTTTACTCTGTCCACTTCAGTGTGTACACTTTAGTCTGTCCACTGAGTCTCTCCACTTCAGCCTTTCCACTATAGTCTGTCCACTTTAGTCTTTCCACTTTAGTCTTTCCACTATAGTCTCCGCTTTATTCTGTCCACTACATTCTTTCCACTTTAGTCTTTCCACTGTTCTTTGTCCACTTTAGTCTTTCCACTATAGTCTGTCCACTTTAGTCTTTCCACTATTCTCTGTCCACTTTAGTCTTTCCACTATAGTCTCCCCTTTATTCTGTCCACTACAGTCTTTCCACTATAGTCTTTCCCCTATAGTCTGTCCATTTTAGTCTTTCCACTTTAGTCTTTCCACTATAGTCTCCACTTTATTCTGTCCCCTACAGTCTTTCCACTTTAGTCTTTCCACTATTCTCTGCCCACTTTAGTCTTTCCACTTTAGTCTTTCCACTATAGTCTCCACTTTATTCTGTCCACTACAGTCTTTCCACTATAGTCTTTCCACTATAGTCTGTCCACTTTAGTCTTTCCACTATTTTCTGTCCACTTTAGTCTTTCCACTATACTCCCCACTTTATTCTGTCCACTACAGTCTTTCCACTATAGTCTTTCCACTATAGTCTGTCCACTTTAGTCTTTCCACTTTAGTCGGTCCACTTTAGTCTTTCCACTATAGTCTGTCCACTTTAGTCTTTCCACTATTCTCTGTCCACTTTAGTCTTTCCACTATAGTCTCCACTTTATTCTGTCCCCTACAGTCTTTCCACTATAGTCTTTCCACTATAGTCTGTCCACTTTAGTCTTTCCACTTTAGTCTTTCCACTTTAGTCTGTCCACTTTAGTCTGTCCACTATAGTCTTTCCACTTTAGTCTTTCCACTTTAGTCTTTCCACTTTATTCTGTCCACTTCAGTGTGTACACTTTAGTCTGTCCACTGAGTCTTTCCACTTAAGTCTTTCCACTATAGTCTGTCCACTTTAGTCTTTCCACTTTAGTCTTTCCACTATAGTCTCCACTTTATTCTGTCCATTACAGTCTTTCCACTTTAGTCTTTCCAATACTCTCTGTCCACTTTAGTCTTTCCACTATAGTCTCCCCTTTATTCTGTCCACTAAAGTCTTTCCACTATAGTCTTTCCACTATAGTCTGTCCACTTTAGTCTTTCCAATATTCTCTGTCCACTTTAGTCTTTCCACTATAGTCTCCACTTTATTCTCTCCACTACAGTCTTTCCACTATAGTCTTTCCACTATAGTCTGTCCACTTTAGTCTTTCCACTTTAGTCGTTCCACTATAGTCTGTCCACTTTAGTCTTTCCACTTTAGTCTTTCCGCTTTAGTCTGTCCACTTAGTCTTTCCACTAGAGTCTGTCCACTTTAGTATTTCCACTTTAGTCATTTCCACTATAGTCTGTCCACTTTAGTTTTTCCACTATAGTCTGTCCACTTTAGTCTTTCCACTATTCTCTGTCCACTTTAGTCTTTCCACTTTAGTCTTTCCACTATAGTCTCCACTTTATTCTGTCCACTACAGTCTGTCCACTTTAGTATTTCCACTTTAGTCATTTCCACTATAGTCTGTCCACTTTAGTCTTTCCACTTTAGTCTTTCCACTTTATTCTGTCCACTTCACTGTGTACACTTTAGTCTGTCCACTGAGTCTTTCCGCTTAAGTCTTTCCACTATAGTCTGTCCACTTTAGTCTTTCCACTTCAGTCTTTCCACTATAGTCTCCACTTTATTCTGTCCACTACAGTCTTTCCACTTTAGTCTTTCCAGTACTCTCTGTCAACTTTAGTCTTTCCACTATAGCCTCCACTTTATTCTGTCCACTACAGTCTTTTCACTATAGTCTTTCCACAATAGTCTGTCCGCTTTAGTCTTTCCACTATTCTCTGTCCACTTTAGACTTTCCACTATAGTCTCCACGTTATTCTGTCCAGTACAGTCTTTCCACTATAGTCTTTCCACTATAGTCTGTCCACTTTAGTCTTTCCACTATAGTCTTTCCACTTTAGTCTGTCCACTTAGTCTTTCCACTTCAGTCTTTCCGCTATAGTCTTTCCACTATAGTCTGTCCACTTTAGTCTTTCCACTATTCTCTGTCCACTTTAGTCTTTCCACTTTAGTCTTTCCACTATAGTCTCCACTTTATTCTGTCCACTACAGTCTGTCCACTTTAGTATTTCCACTTTAGTCATTTCCACTATAGTCTGTCCACTTTAGTCTTTCCACTTTAGTCTTTCCACTTTATTCTGTCCACTTCAGTGTGTACACTTTAGTCTGTCCACTGAGTCTTTCCACTTAAGTCTTTCCACTATAGTCTGTCCACTTTAGTCTTTCCACTTTAGTCTTTCCACTATAGTCTCCACTTTATTCTGTCCACTACAGTCTTTCCACTTTAGTCTTTCCAGTACTCTCTGTCAACTTTAGTCTTTCCACTATAGCCTCCACTTTATTCTGTCCACTACAGTCTTTCCACTATAGTCTTTCCACAATAGTCTGTCCGCTTTAGTCTTTCCACTATTCTCTGTCCACTTTAGACTTTCCACTATAGTCTCCACGTTATTCTGTCCAGTACAGTCTTTCCACTATAGTCTTTCCACTATAGTCTGTCCACTTTAGTCTTTCCACTTTAGTCTTTCCACTATAGTATCCACTTTATTATGTCCACTACAGTCTTTCCACTATAGTCTTTCCACTATGGTCTGTCAACTTTAGTCTTTCCACTTTAGTTTTTCCATTTTAGTCTGTCCACTTTAGTCTTTCTACTTTACTCTGTCCACTTCAGTTTGTACACTTTAGTCTGTCCACTGAGTCTTTCCACTTCAGTCTTTCCACTATAGTCTGTCCACTTTAGTCTTTCCACTTTAGTCTTTCCACTATAGTCTCCACTTTATTCTGTCCACTACAGTCTTTCCACTTTAGTCTTTCCAATACTCTCTGTTCACTTTAGTCTTTCCACTATAGTGTCCACTTTATTCTGTCCACTACAGTCTTTCCACTCTAGTCTTTCCACTATAGTCTGTCCACTTTAGTCTTTCCACTTTAGTCTTTCCACTATAGTCTCCACTTTATTCTGTCCACTACAGTTCTTTCCACTTTAGTCTTTCAACTATTCTCTGTCCACTTTAGTCTTTCCACTATCGTCTCCACTTTATTTTGTCCACTACAGTCTTTCCACTTTAGTCTTTCCAGTACTCTCTGTCCACTTTAGTCTTTCCACTATAGTCTCCACTTTATTCTGTTCACTACAGTCTTTCCACTATAGTCTTTCCACTATAGTCTTTCCACAATAGTCTGTCCGCTTTAGTCTTTCCACTATTCTCTGTCCACTTTAGACTTTCCACGATAGTCTCCACGTTATTCTGTCCAGTACAGTCTTTCCACTATAGTCTTTCCACTATAGTCTGTCCACTTTAGTCTTTCCACTTTAGTTTTTCCACTTTAGTCTGTCCACTTTAGTCTTTCCACTTTAGTCTTTCCACTTTACTCTGTCCACTTCAGTGTGTACACTTTAGTCTGTCCACTGAGTCTCTCCACTTCAGCCTTTCCACTATAGTCTGTCCACTTTAGTCTTTCCACTTTAGTCTTTCCACTATAGTCTCCGCTTTATTCTGTCCACTACATTCTTTCCACTTTAGTCTTTCCACTGTTCTTTGTCCACTTTAGTCTTTCCACTATAGTCTGTCCACTTTAGTCTTTCCACTATTCTCTGTCCACTTTAGTCTTTCCACTATAGTCTCCCCTTTATTCTGTCCACTACAGTCTTTCCACTATAGTCTTTCCCCTATAGTCTGTCCATTTTAGTCTTTCCACTTTAGTCTTTCCACTATAGTCTCCACTTTATTCTGTCCCCTACAGTCTTTCCACTTTAGTCTTTCCACTATTCTCTGCCCACTTTAGTCTTTCCACTTTAGTCTTTCCACTATAGTCTCCACTTTATTCTGTCCACTACAGTCTTTCCACTATAGTCTTTCCACTATAGTCTGTCCACTTTAGTCTTTCCACTATTTTCTGTCCACTTTAGTCTTTCCACTATACTCCCCACTTTATTCTGTCCACTACAGTCTTTCCACTATAGTCTTTCCACTATAGTCTGTCCACTTTAGTCTTTCCACTTTAGTCGGTCCACTTTAGTCTTTCCACTATAGTCTGTCCACTTTAGTCTTTCCACTATTCTCTGTCCACTTTAGTCTTTCCACTATAGTCTCCACTTTATTCTGTCCCCTACAGTCTTTCCACTATAGTCTTTCCACTATAGTCTGTCCACTTTAGTCTTTCCACTTTAGTCTTTCCACTTTAGTCTGTCCACTTTAGTCTGTCCACTTTAGTCTTTCCACTTTAGTCTTTCCACTTTAGTCTTTCCACTTTATTCTGTCCACTTCAGTGTGTACACTTTAGTCTGTCCACTGAGTCTTTCCACTTAAGTCTTTCCACTATAGTCTGTCCACTTTAGTCTTTCCACTTTAGTCTTTCCACTATAGTCTCCACTTTATTCTGTCCATTACAGTCTTTCCACTTTAGTCTTTCCAATACTCTCTGTCCACTTTAGTCTTTCCACTATAGTCTCCCCTTTATTCTGTCCACTAAAGTCTTTCCACTATAGTCTTTCCACTATAGTCTGTCCACTTTAGTCTTTCCAATATTCTCTGTCCACTTTAGTCTTTCCACTATAGTCTCCACTTTATTCTCTCCACTACAGTCTTTCCACTATAGTCTTTCCACTATAGTCTGTCCACTTTAGTCTTTCCACTTTAGTCGTTCCACTATAGTCTGTCCACTTTAGTCTTTCCACTTTAGTCTTTCCGCTTTAGTCTGTCCACTTAGTCTTTCCACTAGAGTCTGTCCACTTTAGTATTTCCACTTTAGTCATTTCCACTATAGTCTGTCCACTTTAGTTTTTCCACTATAGTCTGTCCACTTTAGTCTTTCCACTATTCTCTGTCCACTTTAGTCTTTCCACTTTAGTCTTTCCACTATAGTCTCCACTTTATTCTGTCCACTACAGTCTGTCCACTTTAGTATTTCCACTTTAGTCATTTCCACTATAGTCTGTCCACTTTAGTCTTTCCACTTTAGTCTTTCCACTTTATTCTGTCCACTTCAGTGTGTACACTTTAGTCTGTCCACTGAGTCTTTCCACTTAAGTCTTTCCACTATAGTCTGTCCACTTTAGTCTTTCCACTTTAGTCTTTCCACTATAGTCTCCACTTTATTCTGTCCACTACAGTCTTTCCACTTTAGTCTTTCCAGTACTCTCTGTCAACTTTAGTCTTTCCACTATAGCCTCCACTTTATTCTGTCCACTACAGTCTTTCCACTATAGTCTTTCCACAATAGTCTGTCCGCTTTAGTCTTTCCACTATTCTCTGTCCACTTTAGACTTTCCACTATAGTCTCCACGTTATTCTGTCCAGTACAGTCTTTCCACTATAGTCTTTCCACTATAGTCTGTCCACTTTAGTCTTTCCACTATAGTCTTTCCACTTTAGTCTGTCCACTTAGTCTTTCCACTTCAGTCTTTCCGCTATAGTCTTTCCACTATAGTCTGTCCACTTTAGTCTTTCCACTATTCTCTGTCCACTTTAGTCTTTCAACTATTCTCTGTCCACTTTAGTCTTTCCACTATAGTATCCACTTTATTATGTCCACTACAGTCTTTCCACTATAGTCTTTCCACTATGGTCTGTCAACTTTAGTCTTTCCACTTTAGTTTTTCCATTTTAGTCTGTCCACTTTAGTCTTTCTACTTTACTCTGTCCACTTCAGTTTGTACACTTTAGTCTGTCCACTGAGTCTTTCCACTTCAGCCTTTCCACTATAGTCTGTCCACTTTAGTCTTTCTACTTTAGTCTTTCCACTATAGTCTCCACTTTATTCTGTCCACTACATTCTTTCCACTTTAGTCTTTCCACTATTCTTTGTCCACTTTAGTCTTTCCACTATAGTCTCCACTTTATTCTGTCCACTACAGTTTTTCCACTATAATCTTTCCACTATAGTCTGTCCACTTTAGTCTTTCCACTTTAGTTTTTCCACTTTAGTCTGTCCACTTTAGTCTTTCCACTATAGTCTGTCTACTTGAGTCTTTCCACTTTAGTCTTTCCACTATAGTCTCCACTTTATTCTGTCCACTACAGTCTTTCCACTATAGTCTTTCCACTATAGTCTTTCCACTATAGTCTGTCAACTTTAGTCTTTCCACTATTCTCTGTCCACTTTAGTCTTTCCACTATAGTCTCCACTTTATTCTGTCCACTACAGTCTTTCCACTTTAGTCTTTCCACTATTCTCTGTCCACTTTAGTCTTTCCACTATAGTCTCCACTTTATTCTGTCCACTACAGTCTTTCCACTATAGTCTTTCCACTATAGTCTGTCCACTTTAGTCTTTCCACTTTAGTTTTTCCACTTTAGTCTGTCCACTTCAGTCTTTCCACTATGGTCTGTCCACTTTAGTCTTTCAACTTTAGTCTTTCCACTATAGTCTCCACTTTATTCTGTCCACTACAGTCTTTCCACTATAGTCTTTCCACTATAGTCTGTCCATTTTAGTCTTTCCACTATTCTCTGTCCACTTTAGTCTTTCCACTATAGTCTCCCCTTTATTCTGTACACTACAGTCTTTCCACTATAGTCTTTCCCCTATAGTCTGTCCATTTTAGTCTTTCCACTTTAGTCTTTCCACTATAGTCTCCACTTTATTCTGTCCCCTACAGTCTTTCCACTTTGGTCTTTCCACTATTCTCTGCCCACTTTAGTCTTTCCACTTTAGTCTTTCCACTATAGTCTCCACTTTATTCTGTCCACTACAGTCTTTCCACTATAGTCTTTCCACTATAGTCTGTCCACTTTAGTCTTTCCACTATTTTCTGTCCACTTTAGTCTTTCCACTATACTCTCCACTTTATTCTGTCCACTACAGTCTTTCCACTATATTCTTTCCACTATAGTCTGTCCACTTTAGTCTTTCCACTTTAGTCGGTCCACTTTAGTCTTTCCACTATAGTCTGTCCACTTTAGTCTTTCCACTATTCTCTGTCCACTTTATTCTTTCCACTATAGTCTCCACTTTATTCTGTCCACTACAGTTTTTCCACTATAGTCTTTCCACTATAGTCTGTCCAATTTAGTCTTTCCACTTTAGTCTTTCCACTTTAGTCTGTCCACTTTAGTCTGTCCACTTTAGTCTTTCCACTTTAGTCTTTCCACTTTATTCTGTCCACTTCAGTGTGTACACTTTAGTCTGTCCACTGAGTCTTTCCACTTCAGTCTTTCCACTATAGTCTGTCCAATTTAGTCTTTCCACTTTAGTCTTTCCACTATAGTTTCCACTTTATTCTGTCCACTACAGTCTTTCCACTTTAGTCTTTCCAATACTCTCTGTCCACTTTATTCTTTCCACTATAGTCTCCACTTTATTCTGTCCACTACAGTCTTTCCACTATAGTCTTTCCACTATAGTCATTCCACTTTAGTCTTTCCAATATTCTCTGTCCACTTTAGTCTTTCCACGATAGTCTCCACTTTATTCTCTCCACTACAGTCTTTCCAATATAGTCTTTCCACTATAGTCTGTCCACTTTAGTCTTTCCACTTTAGTCTTTCCACTATAGTCTCCACTTTAGTCTGTCCACTTCAGTGTGTACACTTTAGTCTGTCCACTGAGTCTTTCCACTTCAGCCTTTCCACTATAGTCTGTCCACTTTAGTCTTTCCACTTTAGTCTTTCCACTATAGTCTCCACTTTATTCTGTCCACTACATTCTTTCCACTTCAGTCTTTCCACTATTCTTTGTCCACTTTAGTCTTTCCACTATAGTCTCCACTTTATTCTGTCCACTACAGTCTTTCCACTATAATCTTTCCACTATAGTCTGTCCACTTTAGTCTTTCCACTTTAGTTTTTCCACTTTAGTCTGTCCACTTTAGTCTTTCCACTATAGTCTGTCTACTTGAGTCTTTCCACTTTAGTCTTTCCACTATAGTCTCCACTTTATTCTGTCCACTACAGTCTTTCCACTATAGTCTTTCCACTATAGTCTTTCTACTATAGTCTGTCAACTTTAGTCTTTCCACTATTCTCTGTCCACTTTAGTCTTTCCACTTTAGTCTTTCCACTACAGTCTCCACTTTATTCTGTCCACTACAGTCTTTCCATTTTAGTCTTTCCACTATTCTCTGTCCACTTTAGTCTTTCCACTATAGTCTCCACTTTATTCTGTCCACTACCGTCTTTCCACTATAGTCTTTGCACTATAGTCTGTCCACTTTAGTCTTTCCACTATTCTCTGTCCACTTTAGTCTTTCCACTATAGTCTCCACTTTATTCTGTCCACTACAGTCTTTCCACTATAGTCTTTCCACTATAGTCATTCCACTTTAGTCTTTCCAATATTCTCTGTCCACTTTAGTCTTTCCACGATAGTCTCCACTTTATTCTCTCCACTACAGTCTTTCCACTATAGTCTTTCCACTATAGTCTGTCCACTTTAGTCTTTCCACTTTAGTCTTTCCACTATAGTCTCCACTTTAGTCTGTCCACTTAGTCTTTCCACTTCAGTCTTTCCACTAAAGTCTGTCCACTTTAGTCTTTCCACTTTATTCTTTCCACTATAGTCTCCACTTTATTCTGTCCACTACAGTCTTTCCACTTTAGTCTTTCCACTATTCTCTGTCCACTTAAGTCTTTCCACTATCGTCTCCACTTTATTCTGTCCACTACAGTCTTTCCACTTTAGTCTTTCCAATACTCTCTGTCCACTTTAGTCTTTCCACTATAGTCTCCACTTTATTCTGTCCACTACAGTCTTTCCACTATAGTCTTTCCACTATAGTCTTTCCACAATAGTCCTTCCGCTTTAGTCTTTCCACTATAGTCTCCACGTTATTCTGTCCAGTACAGTCTTTCCACTATAGTCTTTCCACTTTAGTCTTTCCACTATTCTCTGTCCACTTAAGTCTTTCCACTATCGTCTCCACTTTATTCTGTCCACTACAGTCTTTCCACTTTAGTCTTTCCAATACTCTCTGTCCACTTTAGTCTTTCCACTATAGTCTCCACTTTCTTCTGTCCACTACAGTCTTTCCACTATAGTCTTTCCACTATAGTCTTTCCACAATAGTCCTTCCGCTTTAGTCTTTCCACTATTCTCTGTCCACTTTAGACTTTCCACTATAGTCTCCACGTTATTCTGTCCACTACAGTCTTTCCACTTTAGTCTTTCCACTATTCTCTGCCCACTTTAGTCTTTCCACTTTAGTCTTTCCACTATAGTCTCCACTTTATTCTGTCCACTACAGTCTTTCCACTATAGTCTTTCCACTATATTCTGTCCACTTTAGTCTTTCCACTATTTTCTGTCCACTTTAGTATTTCTACTATACTCTCCACTTTATTCTGTCCACTACAGTCTTTCCACTATAGTCTTTCCACTATAGTCTTTCCACTATAGTCTGTCAACTTTAGTCTTTCCACTATTCTCTGTCCACTTTAGTCTTTCCACTATAGTCTCCACTTTATTCTGTCCACTACAGTCTTTCCACTTTAGTCTTTCCACTATTCTCTGTCCACTTTAGTCTTTCCACTATAGTCTCCACTTTATTCTGTCCACTACAGTCTTTCCACTATAATCTTTCCACTATAGTCTGTCCACTTTAGTCTTTCCACTTTAGTTTTTCCACTTTAGTCTGTCCACTTCTGTCTTTCCACTATGGTCTGTCCACTTTAGTCTTTCCACTATAGTCTCCACTTTATTCTGTCCACTACAGTCTTTCCACTATAGTCTTTCCACTATAGTCTGTCCACTTTAGTCTATCCACTATTCTCTGTCCACTTTAGTCTTTCCACTATAGTCTCCCCTTTATTCTGTCCACTACAGTCTTTCCACTATAGTCTTTCCCCTATAGTCTGTCCATTTTAGTCTTTCCACTTTAGTCTTTCCACTATAGTCTCCACTTTATTGTGTCCCCTACAGTCTTTCCACTTTAGTCTTTCCACTATTCTCTGCCCACTTTAGTCTTTCCACTTTAGTCTTTCCACTATAGTCTCCACTTTATTCTGTCCACTACAGTCTTTCCACTATAGTCTGTCCACTTTAGTCTTTCCACTATTTTCTGTCCACTTTAGTCTTTCCACTATACTCTCCACTTTATTCTGTCCACTACAGTCTTTCCACTATAGTCTTTCCACTATAGTCTGTCCACTTTAGTCTTTCCACTTTAGTCGGTCCACTTTAGTCTTTCCACTATAGTCTGTCCACTTTAGTCTTTCCACTATTCTCTGTCCACTTTAGTCTTTCCACTATAGTCTCCACTTTATTCTGTCCACTACAGTCTTTCCACTATAGTCTTTCCACTATAGTCTGTCCAATTTAGTCTTTCCACTTTAGTCTTTCCACTTTAGTCTGTCCACTTTAGTCTTTAGACTTTAGTCTTTCCACTTTAGTCTTTCCACTTTATTCTGTCCACTTCAGTGTGTCCACTTTAGTCTGTCCACTGAGTCTTTCCACTTCAGTCTTTCCACTATAGTCTGTCCACTTTAGTCTTTCCACTTTAGTCTTTCCACTATAGTTTCCACTTTATTCTGTCCACTACAGTCTTTCCACTTTAGTCTTTCCAATACTCTCTGTCCACTTTATTCTTTCCACTATAGTCTCCACTTTATTCTGTCCACTACAGTCTTTCCACTATAGTCTTTCCACTATAGTCTTTCCACTATAATCATTCCACTTTAGTCTTTCCACTATAGTCTCCACTTTATTCTGTCCACTACAGTCTTTCCACTATAGTCTTTCCACTATAGTCTTTCCACAATAGTCCTTCCGCTTTAGTCTTTCCACTATTCTCTGTCCACTTTAGACTTTCCACTATAGTCTCCACGTTATTCTGTCCAGTACAGTCTTTCCACTATAGTCTTTCCACTATAGTCTGTCCACTTTAGTCTTTCCACTATAGTCTTTCCACTTTAGTCTGTCCACTTAGTCTTTCCACTTCAGTCTTTCCAGTATAGTCTGTCCACTTTATTCTGTCCACTACAGTCTTTCCACTATAGTCTTTCCACTATAGTCTTTCCACAATAGTCCTTCCACTTTAGTCTTTTCACTATTCTCTGTTCACTTTAGACTTTCCACTATAGTCTCCACGTTATTCTGTCCACTACAGTCTTTCCACTATAGTCTTTCCACTATGGCCTGTCATCTTTAGTCTTTCCACTTTAGTTTTTCCATTTTAGTCTGTCCACTTTAGTCTTTCCACTATAGTCTGTCCACTTTAGTCTTTCCACTTTACTCTGTCCACTTCAGTGTGTACACTTTAGTCTGTCCACTGAGTCTTTCCACTTCAGCCTTTCCACTATAGTCTGTCCACTTTAGTCTTTCCACTTTAGTCTTTCCACTATAGTCTCCACTTTATTCTGTCCACTACATTCTTTCCACTTCAGTCTTTCCACTATTCTTTGTCCACTTTAGTCTTTCCACTATAGTCTCCACTTTATTCTGTCCACTACAGTCTTTCCACTATAATCTTTCCACTATAGTCTGTCCACTTTAGTCTTTCCACTTTAGTTTTTCAACTTTAGTCTGTCCACTTTAGTCTTTCCACTATAGTCTGTCTACTTGAGTCTTTCCACTTTAGTCTTTCCACTATAGTCTCCACTTTATTCTGTCCACTACAGTCTTTCCACTATAGTCTTTCCACTATAGTCTTTCCACTATAGTCTCCACTTTATTCTGTCCACTACAGTCTTTCCACTTTAGTCTTTCCACTATTCTCTGTCCACTTAAGTCTTTCCACTATCGTCTCCACTTTATTCTGTCCACTACAGTCTTTCCACTTTAGTCTTTCCAATACTCTCTGTCCACTTTAGTCTTTCCACTATAGTCTCCACTTTATTCTGTCCACTACAGTCTTTCCACTATAGTCTTTCCACTATAGTCTTTCCACAATAGTCCTTCCGCTTTAGTCTTTCCACTATTCTCTGTCCACTTTAGACTTTCCACTATAGTCTCCACGTTATACTGTCCAGTACAGTCTTTCCACTATAGTCTTTCCACTATAGTCTGTCCACTTTAGTCTTTCCACTATAGTCTTTCCACTTTAGTCTGTCCACTTAGTCTTTCCACTTCAGTCTTTCCGCTATAGTCTTTCCACTATAGTCTGTCCACTTTAGTCTTTCCACTATTCTCTGTCCACTTTAGTCTTTCCACTATAGTATCCACTTTATTATGTCCACAACAGTCTTTCCACTATAGTCTTTCCACTATGGTCTGTCATCTTTAGTCTTTCCACTTTAGTTTTTCCATTTTAGTCTGTCCACTTTAGTCTTTCCACTATAGTCTGTCCACTTTACTCTGTCCACTTCAGTGTGTACACTTTAGTCTGTCCACTGAGTCTTTCCACTTCAGCCTTTCCACTATAGTCTGTCCACTTTAGTCTTTCCACTTTAGTCTTTCCACTATAGTCTCCACTTTATTCTGTCCACTACATTCTTTCCACTTCAGTCTTTCCACTATTCTTTGTCCACTTTAGTCTTTCCACTATAGTCTCCACTTTATTCTGTCCACTACAGTCTTTCCACTATAATCTTTCCACTATAGTCTGTCCACTTTAGTCTTTCCACTTTAGTTTTTCCACTTTAGTCTGTCCACTTTAGTCTTTCCACTATAGTCTGTCTACTTGAGTCTTTCCACTTTAGTCTTTCCACTATAGTCTCCACTTTATTCTGTCCACTACAGTCTTTCCACTATAGTCTTTCCACTATAGTCTTTCTACTATAGTCTGTCAACTTTAGTCTTTCCACTATTCTCTGTCCACTTTAGTCTTTCCACTTTAGTCTTTCCACTACAGTCTCCACTTTATTCTGTCCACTACAGTCTTTCCATTTTAGTCTTTCCACTATTCTCTGTCCACTTTAGTCTTTCCACTATAGTCTCCACTTTATTCTGTCCACTACCGTCTTTCCACTATAGTCTTTGCACTATAGTCTGTCCACTTTAGTCTTTCCACTATTCTCTGTCCACTTTAGTCTTTCCACTATAGTCTCCACTTTATTCTGTCCACTACAGTCTTTCCACTATAGTCTTTCCACTATAGTCATTCCACTTTAGTCTTTCCAATATTCTCTGTCCACTTTAGTCTTTCCACGATAGTCTCCACTTTATTCTCTCCACTACAGTCTTTCCACTATAGTCTTTCCACTATAGTCTGTCCACTTTAGTCTGTCCACTTTAGTCTTTCCACTTTAGTCTTTCCACTTTATTCTGTCCACTTCAGTGTGTACACTTTAGTCTGTCCACTGAGTCTTTCCACTTCAGTCTTTCCACTATAGTCTGTCCAATTTAGTCTTTCCACTTTAGTCTTTCCACTATAGTTTCCACTTTATTCTGTCCACTACAGTCTTTCCACTTTAGTCTTTCCAATACTCTCTGTCCACTTTATTCTTTCCACTATAGTCTCCACTTTATTCTGTCCACTACAGTCTTTCCACTATAGTCTTTCCACTATAGTCATTCCACTTTAGTCTTTCCAATATTCTCTGTCCACTTTAGTCTTTCCACGATAGTCTCCACTTTATTCTCTCCACTACAGTCTTTCCAATATAGTCTTTCCACTATAGTCTGTCCACTTTAGTCTTTCCACTTTAGTCTTTCCACTATAGTCTCCACTTTAGTCTGTCCACTTAGTCTTTCCACTTCAGTCTTTCCACTAAAGTCTGTCCACTTTAGTCTTTCCACTTTAGTCTTTCCACTATAGTCTCCACTTTATTCTGTCCACTACAGTCTTTCCACTTTAGTCTTTCCACTATTCTCTGTCCACTTAAGTCTTTCCACTATCGTCTCCACTTTATTCTGTCCACTACAGTCTTTCCACTTTAGTCTTTCCAATACTCTCTGTCCACTTTAGTCTTTCCACTACAGTCTCCACTTTATTCTGTCCACTACAGTCTTTCCACTATAGTCTTTCCACTATAGTCTTTCCACAATAGTCCTTCCGCTTTAGTCTTTCCACTATTCTCTGTCCACTTTAGACTTTCCACTATAGTCTCCACGTTATTCTGTCCAGTACAGTCTTTCCACTATAGTCTTTCCACTATAGTCTGTCCACTTTAGTCTTTCCACTATAGTCTTTCCACTTTAGTCTGTCCACTTAGTCTTTCCACTTCAGTCTTTCCGCTATAGTCTTTCCACTATAGTCTGTCCACTTTAGTCTTTCCACTATTCTCTGTCCACTTTAGTCTTTCCACTATAGTATCCACTTTATTATGTCCACAACAGTCTTTCCACTATAGTCTTTCCACTATGGTCTGTCATCTTTAGTCTTTCCACTTTAGTTTTTCCATTTTAGTCTGTCCACTTTAGTCTTTCCACTATAGTCTGTCCACTTTACTCTGTCCACTTCAGTGTGTACACTTTAGTCTGTCCACTGAGTCTTTCCACTTCAGCCTTTCCACTATAGTCTGTCCACTTTAGTCTTTCCACTTTAGTCTTTCCACTATAGTCTCCACTTTATTCTGTCCACTACATTCTTTCCACTTCAGTCTTTCCACTATTCTTTGTCCACTTTAGTCTTTCCACTATAGTCTCCACTTTATTCTGTCCACTACAGTCTTTCCACTATAATCTTTCCACTATAGTCTGTCCACTTTAGTCTTTCCACTTTAGTTTTTCCACTTTAGTCTGTCCACTTTAGTCTTTCCACTATAGTCTGTCTACTTGAGTCTTTCCACTTTAGTCTTTCCACTATAGTCTCCACTTTATTCTGTCCACTACAGTCTTTCCACTATAGTCTTTCCACTATAGTCTTTCTACTATAGTCTGTCAACTTTAGTCTTTCCACTATTCTCTGTCCACTTTAGTCTTTCCACTTTAGTCTTTCCACTACAGTCTCCACTTTATTCTGTCCACTACAGTCTTTCCATTTTAGTCTTTCCACTATTCTCTGTCCACTTTAGTCTTTCCACTATAGTCTCCACTTTATTCTGTCCACTACCGTCTTTCCACTATAGTCTTTGCACTATAGTCTGTCCACTTTAGTCTTTCCACTATTCTCTGTCCACTTTAGTCTTTCCACTATCGTCTCCACTTTATTCTGTCCACTACAGTCTTTCCACTATAGTCTTTCCACTATAGTCATTCCACTTTAGTCTTTCCAATATTCTCTGTCCACTTTAGTCTTTCCACGATAGTCTCCACTTTATTCTCTCCACTACAGTCTTTCCACTATAGTCTTTCCACTATAGTCTGTCGACTTTAGTCTTTCCACTTTAGTCTTTCCACTATAGTCTCCACTTTAGTCTGTCCACTTAGTCTTTCCACTTCAGTCTTTCCACTAAAGTCTGTCCACTTTAGTCTTTCCACTTTATTCTTTCCACTATAGTCTCCACTTTATTCTGTCCACTACAGTCTTTCCACTTTAGTCTTTCCACTATTCTCTGTCCACTTAAGTCTTTCCACTATCGTCTCCACTTTATTCTGTCCACTACAGTCTTTCCACTTTAGTCTTTCCAATACTCTCTGTCCACTTTAGTCTTTCCACTATAGTCTCCACTTTATTCTGTCCACTACAGTCTTTCCACTATCGTCTTTCCACTATAGTCTTTCCACAATAGTCCTTCCGCTTTAGTCTTTCCACTATAGTCTCCACGTTATTCTGTCCAGTACAGTCTTTCCACTATAGTCTTTCCACTTTAGTCTTTCCACTATTCTCTGTCCACTTAAGTCTTTCCACTATCGTCTCCACTTTATTCTGTCCACTACAGTCTTTCCACTTTAGTCTTTCCAATACTCTCTGTCCACTTTAGTCTTTCCACTATAGTCTCCACTTTATTCTGTCCACTACAGTCTTTCCACTATAGTCTTTCCACTATAGTCTTTCCACAATAGTCCTTCCGCTTTAGTCTTTCCACTATTCTCTGTCCACTTTAGACTTTCAACTATAGTCTCCACGTTATTCTGTCCACTACAGTCTTTCCACTTTAGTCTTTCCACTATTCTCTGCCCACTTTAGTCTTTCCACTTTAGTCTTTCCACTATAGTCTCCACTTTATTCTGTCCACTACAGTCTTTCCACTATAGTCTTTCCACTATATTCTGTCCACTTTAGTCTTTCCACTATTTTCTGTCCACTTTAGTATTTCCACTATACTCTCCACTTTATTCTGTCCACTACAGTCTTTCCACTATAGTCTTTCCACTATAGTCTTTCCACTATAGTCTGTCAACTTTAGTCTTTCCACTATTCTCTGTCCACTTTAGTCTTTCCACTATAGTCTCCACTTTATTCTGTCCACTACAGTCTTTCCACTTTAGTCTTTCCACTATTCTCTGTCCACTTTAGTCTTTCCACTATAGTCTCCACTTTATTCTGTCCACTACAGTCTTTCCACTATAATCTTTCCACTATAGTCTGTCCACTTTAGTCTTTCCACTTTAGTTTTTCCACTTTAGTCTGTCCATTTCTGTCTTTCCACTATGGTCTGTCCACTTTAGTCTTTCCACTATAGTCTCCACTTTATTCTGTCCACTACAGTCTTTCCACTATAGTCTTTCCACTATAGTCTGTCCACTTTAGTCTATCCACTATTCTCTGTCCACTTTAGTGTTTCCACTATAGTCTCCCCTTTATTCTGTCCACTACAGTCTTTCCACTATAGTCTTTCCCCTATAGTCTGTCCATTTTAGTCTTTCCACTTTAGTCTTTCCACTATAGTCTCCACTTTATTCTGTCCCCTACAGTCTTTCCACTTTAGTCTTTCCACTATTCTCTGCCCACTTTAGTCTTTCCACTTTAGTCTTTCCACTATAGTCTCCACTTTATTCTGTCCACTACAGTCTTTCCACTATAGTCTTTCCACTATAGTCTGTCCACTTTAGTCTTTCCACTATTTTCTGTCCACTTTAGTCTTTCCACTATACTCTCCACTTTATTCTGTCCACTACAGTCTTTCCACTATAGTCTTTCCACTATAGTCTGTCCACTTTAGTCTTTCCACTTTAGTCGGTCCACTTTAGTCTTTCCACTATAGTCTGTCCACTTTAGTCTTTCCACTATTCTCTGTCCACTTTAGTCTTTCCACTATAGTCTCCACTTTATTCTGTCCACTACAGTCTTTCCACTATAGTCTTTCCACTATAGTCTGTCCAATTTAGTCTTTCCACTTTAGTCTTTCCACTTTAGTCTGTCCACTTTAGTCTTTAGACTTTAGTCTTTCCACTTTAGTCTTTCCACTTTATTCTGTCCACTTCAGTGTGTCCACTTTAGTCTGTCCACTGAGTCTTTCCACTTCAGTCTTTCCACTATAGTCTGTCCACTTTAGTCTTTCCACTTTAGTCTTTCCACTATAGTTTCCACTTTATTCTGTCCACTACAGTCTTTCCACTTTAGTCTTTCCAATACTCTCTGTCCACTTTATTCTTTCCACTATAGTCTCCACTTTATTCTGTCCACTACAGTCTTTCCACTATAGTCTTTCCACTATAGTCTTTCCACTATAATCATTCCACTTTAGTCTTTCCACTATAGTCTCCACTTTATTCTGTCCACTACAGTCTTTCCACTATAGTCTTTCCACTATAGTCTTTCCACAATAGTCCTTCCGCTTTAGTCTTTCCACTATTCTCTGTCCACTTTAGACTTTCCACTATAGTCTCCACGTTATTCTGTCCAGTACAGTCTTTCCACTATAGTCTTTCCACTATAGTCTGTCCACTTTAGTCTTTCCACTATAGTCTTTCCACTTTAGTCTGTCCACTTAGTCTTTCCACTTCAGTCTTTCCACTATAGTCTGTCCACTTTATTCTGTCCACTACAGTCTTTCCACTATAGTCTTTCCACTATAGTCTTTCCACAATAGTCCTTCCACTTTAGTCTTTTCACTATTCTCTGTTCACTTTAGACTTTCCACTATAGTCTTTCCACTATAGTCTCCACTTTATTCTGTCCACTACATTCTTTCCACTTCAGTCTTTCCACTATTCTTTGTCCACTTTAGTCTTTCCACTATAGTCTCCACTTTATTCTGTCCACTACAGTCTTTCCACTATAATCTTTCCACTATAGTCTGTCCACTTTAGTCTTTCCACTTTAGTTTTTCAACTTTAGTCTGTCCACTTTAGTCTTTCCACTATAGTCTGTTTACTTGAGTCTTTCCACTTTAGTCTTTCCACTATAGTCTCCACTTTATTCTGTCCACTACAGTCTTTCCACTATAGTCTTTCCACTATAGTCTTTCCACTATAGTCAGTCAACTTTAGTCTTTCCACTATTCTCTGTCCACTTTAGTCTTTCCACTTTAGTCTTTCCACTACAGTCTCCACTTTATTCTGTCCACTACAGTCTTTCCACATTAGTCTTTCCACTATTCTCTGTCCACTTTAGTCTTTCCACTATAGTCTCCACTTTATTCTGTCCACTACCGTCTTTCCACTATAGTCTTTCCACTATAGTCTGTCCACTTTAGTCTTTCCACTATTCTCTGTCCACTTTAGTCTTTCCACTATAGTCTCCACTTTATTCTGTCCACTACAGTCTATCCACTATAGCCTTTCCACTATAGTCTGTCCACTTTAGTCTTTCCACTTTAGTCTTTCCAATTTAGTCTTTCCACTATAGTCTCCACTTTATTCTGTCCACTACAGTCTTTCCACTATAGTCTTTCCACTATATTCTGTCCACTCTAGTCTTTCCACTATTCTCTGTCCACTTTAGTCTTTCCACTATAGTCTCCACCTTAGTCTGTCCACTTAGTCTTTCCACTTCAGTCTTTCCACTATAGTCTGTCCACTTTAGTCTTTCCACTTTAGTCTTTCCACTATAGTCTCCACTTTATTCTGTCAACTACAGTCTTTCCACTTTAGTCTTTCCACTGTTCTCTGTCCACTTTAGACTTTCTACTATCGTCTCCACTTTATTCTGTCCACTTTAGTCTTTCCACTTTAGTCTTTCCAATACTCTTTGTCCACTCTAGTCTTTCCACTATAGTCTCCACTTTATTCTGTCCACTACAGTCTATCCACTATAGCCTTTCCACTATAGTCTGTCCACTTTAGTCTTTCCACTTTAGTCTTTCCAATTTAGTCTTTCCACTATAGTCTCCACTTTATTCTGTCCACTACAGTCTTTCCACTATAGTCTTTCCACTATATTCTGTCCACTCTAGTCTTTCCACTATTCTCTGTCCACTTTCGTCTTTCCACTATAGTCTCCACCTTAGTCTGTCCACTTAGTCTTTCCACTTCAGTCTTTCCACTATAGTCTGTCCACTTTAGTCTTTCCACTTTAGTCTTTCCACTATAGTCTCCACTTTATTCTGTCCACTACAGTCTTTCCACTTTAGTCTTTCCACTGTTCTCTGTCAACCTTAGACTTTCTACTATCGTCTCCACTTTATTCTGTCCACTTTAGTCTTTCCACTTTAGTCTTTCCAATACTCTTTGTCCACTCTAGTCTTTCCACTATAGTCTCCACTTTATTCTGTCCACTACAGTCTTTCCACTATAGTCTTTCCACTATAGTCTGTCCACCTTAGTCTTTCCACTATTCTCTGTCCATTTTAGACTTTCCACTATAGTCTCCACGTTATTCTGTCCAGTACAGTCTTTCCACTATATTCTTTCCACTATAGTCTGTCCACTTTAGTCTGTCCACTTCAGTCTTTCCACTATGGTCTGTCCACTTTAGTCTTTCAACTTTAGTCTTTCCACTATAATCTCCACTTTATTCTGTCCACTACAGTCTTTCCACTATAGTCTTTCCACTATAGTCTGTCCACTTTAGTCTTTCCACTATTCTCTGTCCACTTTAGTCTTTCCACTATAGTCTCCCCTTTATTCTGTCCACTACAGTCTTTCCACTATATTCTGTCCCCTATAGTCTGTCCATTTTAGTCTTTCCACTTTAGTCTTTCCACTATAGTCTCCACTTTATTCTGTCCACTACAGTCTTTCCACTTTAGTCTTTCCACTATTCTCTGCCCACTTTAGTCTTTCCACTTTAGTCTTTCCACTATAGTCTCCACTTTATTCTGTCCACTACAGTCTTTCCACTATAGTCTTTCAACTATATTCTGTCCACTTTAGTCTTTCCACTATTCTCTGTCCACTTTAGTCTTTCCACTATAGTCTCCACTTTATTCTGTCCACTACAGTTTTTCCACCATAGTCTTTCCACTATAGTCTGTCCACTTTAGTCTTTCCACTATAGTCTTTCCACTATAGTCTGTCCACTTTAGTCTTTCCACTTTAGTTTTTCCACTTTAGTCTGTCCACTTCAGTCTTTCCACTATGGTCTGTCCACTTTAGTCTGTCCACTTTAGTCTTTCCACTATAGTCTCCACTTTATTCTGTCCACTACAGTCTTTCCACTATAGTCTTTCCACTATAGTCTGTCCACTTTAGTCTTTCCACTATTCTCTGTCCACTTTAGTCTTTCCACTATAGTCTCCACTTTATTCTGTCCACTACAGTCTTTCCACTATAGTTTTTCCACTATAGTCTGTCCACTTTAGTCTTTCCAATATTCTCTGTCCACTTTAGTCTTTCCACTATAGTCTCCACTCTATTCTCTCCACTACAGTCTTTCCACTCTAGTCTTTCCACTATAGTCTTTCCACTATAGTCTGTCCACTTTCGTCTTTCCACTATAGTCTCCACTTTATTCTGTCCACTACAGTTTTTCCACTTTAGTCTTTCCACTATTCTCTGTCCACTTTAGTCTTTCCACTATCGTCTCCACTTTATTCTGTCCACTACAGTCTTTCCACTTTAGTCTTTCCAGTACTCTCTGTCCACTTTAGTCTTTCCACTATAGTCTCCACTTTATTCTGTTCACTACAGTCTTTCCACTATAGTCTTTCCACTATAGTCTTTCCACAATAGTCTGTCCGCTTTAGTCTTTCCACTATTCTCTGTCCACTTTAGACTTTCCACGATAGTCTCCACGTTATTCTGTCCAGTACAGTCTTTCCACTATAGTCTTTCCACTATAGTCTGTCCACTTTAGTCTTTCCACTTTAGTTTTTCCACTTTAGTCTGTCCACTTTAGTCTTTCCACTTTAGTCTTTCCACTTTACTCTGTCCACTTCAGTGTGTACACTTTAGTCTGTCCACTGAGTCTTTCCACTTCAGCCTTTCCACTATAGTCTGTCCACTTTAGTCTTTCCACTTTAGTCTTTCCACTATAGTCTCCGCTTTATTCTGTCCACTACATTCTTTCCACTTTAGTCTTTCCACTGTTCTTTGTCCACTTTAGTCTTTCCACTATAGTCTGTCCAATTTAGTCTTTCCACTATTCTCTGTCCACTTTAGTCTTTCCACTATAGTCTCCCCTTTATTCTGTCCACTACAGTCTTTCCACTATAGTCTTTCCCCTATAGTCTGTCCATTTTAGTCTTTCCACTTTAGTCTTTCCACTATAGTCTCCACTTTATTCTGTCCCCTACAGTCTTTCCACTTTAGTCTTTCCACTATTCTCTGCCCACTTTAGTCTTTCCACTTTAGTCTTTCCACTAGAGTCTCCACTTTATTCTGTCCACTACAGTCTTTCCACTATAGTCTTTCCACTATAGTCTGTCCACTTTAGTCTTTCCACTATTTTCTGTCCACTTTAGTCTTTCCACTATACTCCCCACTTTATTCTGTCCACTACAGTCTTTCCACTATAGTCTTTCCACTATAGTCTGTCCACTTTAGTCTTTCCACTTTAGTCGGTCCACTTTAGTCTTTCCACTATAGTCTGTCCACTTTAGTCTTTCCACTATTCTCTGTCCACTTTAGTCTTTCCACTATAGTCTGTCCACTTTAGTCTTTCCAATATTCTCTGTCCACTTTAGTCTTTCCACTATAGTCTCCACTTTATTCTCTCCACTACAGTCTTTCCACTATAGTCTTTCCACTATAGTCTGTCCACTTTAGTCTTTCCACTTTAGTCGTTCCACTATAGTCTGTCCACTTTAGTCTTTCCACTTTAGTCTTTCCGCTTTAGTCTGTCCACTTAGTCTTTCCACTAGAGTCTGTCCACTTTAGTATTTCCACTTTAGTCTGTCCACTTTAGTCTGTCCACTTTAGTCTTTCCACTTTAGTCATTTCCACTATAGTCTGTCCACTTTAGTTTTTCCACTATAGTCTGTCCACTTTAGTCTTTCCACTATTCTCTGTCCACTTTAGTCTTTCCACTTTAGTCTTTCCACTATAGTCTCCACTTTATTCTGTCCACTACAGTCTTTCCACTTTAGTCTTTCAACTATTCTCTGTCCACTATAGTCTTTCGACTATAGTCTCCAATTTAGTCTGTCCACTTAGTCTTTCCACTTTAGTCTTTCCACTATAGTCTGTCCACTTTAGTCTTTCCACTTTAGTCTTTCCACTATAGTCTCCACTTTATTCTGTCCACTACAGTCTTTCCACTTTAGTCTTTCCACTATTCTCTGTCCACTTTAGTCTTTCCACTATCGTCTCCACTTTATTCTGTCCACTACAGTCTTTCCACTTTAGTCTTTCCAGTACTCTCTGTCAACTTTAGTCTTTCCACTATAGTCTCCACTTTATTCTGTCCACTACAGTCTTTCCACTATAGTCTTTCCACAATAGTCTGTCCGCTTTAGTCTTTCCACTATTCTCTGTCCACTTTAGACTTTCCACTATAGTCTCCACGTTATTCTGTCCAGTACAGTCTTTCCACTATAGTCTTTCCACTATAGTCTGTCCACTTTAGTCTTTCCACTATAGTCTTTCCACTTTAGTCTGTCCACTTAGTCTTTCCACTTCAGTCTTTCCGCTATAGTCTTTCCACTATAGTCTGTCCACTTTAGTCTTTCCACTATTCTCTGTCCACTTTAGTCTTTCAACTATTCTCTGTCCACTTTAGTCTTTCCACTATAGTATCCACTTTATTATGTCCACTACAGTCTTTCCACTATAGTCTTTCCACTATGGTCTGTCAACTTTAGTCTTTCCACTTTAGTTTTTCCATTTTAGTCTGTCCACTTTAGTCTTTCTACTTTACTCTGTTCACTTCAGTTTGTACACTTTAGTCTGTCCACTGAGTCTTTCCACTTCAGCCTTTCCACTATAGTCTGTCCACTTTAGTCTTTCTACTTTAGTCTTTCCACTATAGTCTCCACTTTATTCTGTCCACTACATTCTTTCCACTTTAGTCTTTCCACTATTCTTTGTCCACTTTAGTCTTTCCACTATAGTCTCCACTTTATTCTGTCCACTACAGTTTTTCCACTATAATCTTTCCACTATAGTCTGTCCACTTTAGTCTTTCCACTTTAGTTTTTCCACTTTAGTCTGTCCACTTTAGTCTTTCCACTATAGTCTGTCTACTTGAGTCTTTCCACTTTAGTCTTTCCACTATAGTCTCCACTTTATTCTGTCCACTACAGTCTTTCCACTATAGTCTTTCCACTATAGTCTGTCAACTTTAGTCTTTCCACTATTCTCTGTCCACTTTAGTCTTTCCACTATAGTCTCCACTTTATTCTGTCCACTACAGTCTTTCCACTTTAGTCTTTCCACTATTCTCTGTCCACTTTAGTCTTTCCACTATAGTCTCCACTTTATTCTGTCCACTACAGTCTTTCCACTATAGTCTTTCCACTATAGTCTGTCCACTTTAGTCTTTCCACTTTAGTTTTTCCACTTTAGTCTGTCCACTTCAGTCTTTCCACTATGGTCTGTCCACTTTAGTCTTTCAACTTTAGTCTTTCCACTATAGTCTCCACTTTATTCTGTCCACTACAGTCTTTCCACTATAGTCTTTCCACTATAGTCTGTCCATTTTAGTCTTTCCACTATTCTCTGTCCACTTTAGTCTTTCCACTATAGTCTCCCCTTTATTCTGTACACTACAGTCTTTCCACTATAGTCTTTCCCCTATAGTCTGTCCATTTTAGTCTTTCCACTTTAGTCTTTCCACTATAGTCTCCACTTTATTCTGTCCCCTACAGTCTTTCCACTTTAGTCTTTCCACTATTCTCTGCCCACTTTAGTCTTTCCACTTTAGTCTTTCCACTATAGTCTCCACTTTATTCTGTCCACTACAGTCTTTCCACTATAGTCTTTCCACTATAGTCTGTCCACTTTAGTCTTTCCACTATTTTCTGTCCACTTTAGTCTTTCCACTATACTCTCCACTTTATTCTGTCCACTACAGTCTTTCCACTATATTCTTTCCACTATAGTCTGTCCACTTTAGTCTTTCCACTTTAGTCGGTCCACTTTAGTCTTTCCACTATAGTCTGTCCACTTTAGTCTTTCCACTATTCTCTGTCCACTTTATTCTTTCCACTATAGTCTCCACTTTATTCTGTCCACTACAGTTTTTCCACTATAGTCTTTCCACTATAGTCTGTCCAATTTAGTCTTTCCACTTTAGTCTTTCCACTTTAGTCTGTCCACTTTAGTCTGTCCACTTTAGTCTTTCCACTTTAGTCTTTCCACTTTATTCTGTCCACTTCAGTGTGTACACTTTAGTCTGTCCACTGAGTCTTTCCACTTCAGTCTTTCCACTATAGTCTGTCCAATTTAGTCTTTCCACTTTAGTCTTTCCACTATAGTTTCCACTTTATTCTGTCCACTACAGTCTTTCCACTTTAGTCTTTCCAATACTCTCTGTCCACTTTATTCTTTCCACTATAGTCTCCACTTTATTCTGTCCACTACAGTCTTTCCACTATAGTCTTTCCACTATAGTCATTCCACTTTAGTCTTTCCAATATTCTCTGTCCACTTTAGTCTTTCCACGATAGTCTCCACTTTATTCTCTCCACTACAGTCTTTCCAATATAGTCTTTCCACTATAGTCTGTCCACTTTAGTCTTTCCACTTTAGTCTTTCCACTATAGTCTCCACTTTAGTCTGTCCACTTAGTCTTTCCACTTCAGTCTTTCCACTAAAGTCTGTCCACTTTAGTCTTTCCACTTTAGTCTTTCCACTATAGTCTCCACTTTATTCTGTCCACTACAGTCTTTCCACTTTAGTCTTTCCACTATTCTCTGTCCACTTAAGTCTTTCCACTATCGTCTCCACTTTATTCTGTCCACTACAGTCTTTCCACTTTAGTCTTTCCAATACTCTCTGTCCACTTTAGTCTTTCCACTATAGTCTCCACTTTATTCTGTCCACTACAGTCTTTCCACTATAGTCTTTCCACTATAGTCTTTCCACAATAGTCCTTCCGCTTTAGTCTTTCCACTATTCTCTGTCCACTTTAGACTTTCCACTATAGTCTCCACGTTATTCTGTCCAGTACAGTCTTTCCACTATAGTCTTTCCACTATAGTCTGTCCACTTTAGTCTTTCCACTATAGTCTTTCCACTTTAGTCTGTCCACTTAGTCTTTCCACTTCAGTCTTTCCGCTATAGTCTTTCCACTATAGTCTGTCCACTTTAGTCTTTCCACTATTCTCTGTCCACTTTAGTCTTTCCACTATAGTATCCACTTTATTATGTCCACAACAGTCTTTCCACTATAGTCTTTCCACTATGGTCTGTCATCTTTAGTCTTTCCACTTTAGTTTTTCCATTTTAGTCTGTCCACTTTAGTCTTTCCACTATAGTCTGTCCACTTTAGTCTTTCCACTTTACTCTGTCCACTTCAGTGTGTACACTTTAGTCTGTCCACTGAGTCTTTCCACTTCAGCCTTTCCACTATAGTCTGTCCACTTTAGTCTTTCCACTTTAGTCTTTCCACTATAGTCTCCACTTTATTCTGTCCACTACATTCTTTCCACTTCAGTCTTTCCACTATTCTTTGTCCACTTTAGTCTTTCCACTATAGTCTCCACTTTATTCTGTCCACTACAGTCTTTCCACTATAATCTTTCCACTATAGTCTGTCCACTTTAGTCTTTCCACTTTAGTTTTTCCACTTTAGTCTGTCCACTTTAGTCTTTCCACTATAGTCTGTCTACTTGAGTCTTTCCACTTTAGTCTTTCCACTATAGTCTCCACTTTATTCTGTCCACTACAGTCTTTCCACTATAGTCTTTCCACTATAGTCTTTCCACTATAGTCTGTCAACTTTAGTCTTTCCACTATTCTCTGTCCACTTTAGTCTTTCCACTTTAGTCTTTCCACTACAGTCTCCACTTTATTCTGTCCACTACAGTCTTTCCACTTTAGTCTTTCCACTATTCTCTGTCCACTTTAGTCTCTCCACTATAGTCTCCACTTTATTCTGTCCACTACCGTCTTTCCACTATAGTCTGTCCACTTTAGTCTTTCCACTATTCTCTGTCCACTTTAGTCTTTCCACTATAGTCTCCACTTTATTCTGTCCACTACAGTCTTTCCACTATAGTCTTTCCACTATAGTCATTCCACTTTAGCCTTTCCAATATTCTCTGTCCACTTTAGTCTTTCCACGATAGTCTCCACTTTATTCTCTCCACTACAGTCTTTCCACTATAGTCTTTCCACTATAGTCTGTCCACTTTAGTCTTTCCACTTTAGTCTTTCCACTATAGTCTCCACTTTAGTCTGTCCACTTAGTCTTTCCACTTCAGTCTTTCCACTAAAGTCTGTCCACTTTAGTCTTTCCACTATTCTCTGTCCACTTAAGTCTTTCCACTATCGTCTCCACTTTATTCTGTCCACTACAGTCTTTCCACTTTAGTCTTTCCAATACTCTCTGTCCACTTTAGTCTTTCCACTATAGTCTTCACTTTATTCTGTCCACTACAGTCTTTCCACTATAGTCTTTCCACTATAGTCTTTCCACAATAGTCCTTCCGCTTTAGTCTTTCCACTATAGTCTCCACGTTATTCTGTCCAGTACAGTCTTTCCACTATAGTCTTTCCACTTTAGTCTTTCCACTATTCTCTGTCCACTTAAGTCTGTCCACTTTAGTCTTTCCACTATTCTCTGTCCACTTAAGTCTTTCCACTATCGTCTCCACTTTATTCTGTCCACTACAGTCTTTCCACTTTAGTCTTTCCAATACTCTCTGTCCACTTTAGTCTTTCCACTATAGTCTTCACTTTATTCTGTCCACTACAGTCTTTCCACTATAGTCTTTCCACTATAGTCTTTCCACAATAGTCCTTCCGCTTTAGTCTTTCCACTATAGTCTCCACGTTATTCTGTCCAGTACAGTCTTTCCACTATAGTCTTTCCACTTTAGTCTTTCCACTATTCTCTGTCCACTTAAGTCTTTCCACTATCGTCTCCACTTTATTCTGTCCACTACAGTCTTTCCACTTTAGTCTTTCCAATACTCTCTGTCCACTTTAGTCTTTCCACTATAGTCTCCACTTTATTCTGTCCACTACAGTCTTTCCACTATAGTCTTTCCACTATAGTCTTTCCACAATAGTCCTTCCGCTTTAGTCTTTCCACTATTCTCTGTCCACTTTAGACTTTCCACTATAGTCTCCACGTTATTCTGTCCACTACAGTCTTTCCACTTTAGTCTTTCCACTATTCTCTGCACACTTTAGTCTTTCCACTTTAGTCTTTCCACTATAGTCTCCACTTTATTCTGTCCACTACAGTCTTTCCACTATAGTCTTTCCACTATATTCTGTCCACTTTAGTCTTTCCACTATTTTCTGTCCACTTTAGTCTTTCCACTATACTCTCCACTTTATTCTGTCCACTACAGTTTTTCCACTATAGTCTTTCCACTATAGTCTTTCCACTATAGTCTGTCAACTTTAGTCTTTCCACTATTCTCTGTCCACTTTAGTCTTTCCACTATAGTCTCCACTTTATTCTGTCCACTACAGTCTTTCCACTTTAGTCTTTCCACTATTCTCTGTCCACTTTAGTCTTTCCACTATAGTCTCCACTTTATTCTGTCCACTACAGTCTTTCCACTATAATCTTTCCACTATAGTCTGTCCACTTTAGTCTTTCCACTTTAGTTTTTCCACTTTAGTCTGTCCACTTCAGTCTTTCCACTATGGTCTGTCCACTTTAGTCTTTCCACTATAGTCTCCACTTTATTCTGTCCACTACAGTCTTTCCAATATAGTCTTTCCACTATAGTCTGTCCACTTTAGTCTATCCACTATTCTCTGTCCACTTTAGTCTTTCCACTATAGTCTCCCCTTTATTCTGTCCACTACAGTCTTTCCACTATAGTCTTTCCCCTATAGTCTGTCCATTTTAGTCTTTCCACTTTAGTCTTTCCACTATAGTCTCCACTTTATTCTGTCCCCTACAGTCTTTCCACTTTAGTCTTTCCACTATTCTCTGCCCACTTTAGTCTTTCCACTTTAGTCTTTCCACTATAGTCTCCACTTTATTCTGTCCACTACAGTCTTTCCACTATAGTCTTTCCACTATAGTCTGTCCACTTTAGTCTTTCCACTATTTTCTGTCCACTTTAGTCTTTCCACTATACTCTCCACTTTATTCTGTCCACTACAGTCTTTCCACTATAGTCTTTCCACTATAGTCTGTCCACTTTAGTCTTTCCACTTTAGTCGGTCCACTTTAGTCTTTCCACTATAGTCTGTCCACTTTAGTCTTTCCACTATTCTCTGTCCACTTTAGTCTTTCCACTATAGTCTCCACTTTATTCTGTCCACTACAGTCTTTCCACTATAGTCTTTCCACTATAGTCTGTCCAATTTAGTCTTTCCACTTTAGTCTTTCCACTTTAGTCTGTCCACTTTAGTCTTTCCACTTTAGTCTTTCCACTTTATTCTGTCCACTTCAGTGTGTCCACTTTAGTCTGTCCACTGAGTCTTTCCACTTCAGTCTTTCCTCTATAGTCTGTCCACTTTAGTCTTTCCACTTTAGTCTTTCCACTATAGTTTCCACTTTATTCTGACCACTACAGTCTTTCCACTTTAGTCTTTCCAATACTCTCTGTCCACTTTATTCTTTCCACTATAGTCTCCACTTTATTCTGTCCACTACAGTCTTTCCACTATAGTCTTTCCACTATAGTCTTTCCACTATAATCATTCCACTTTAGTCTTTCCACTATAGTCTCCACTTTATTCTGTCCACTACAGTCTTTCCACTATAGTCTTTCCACTATAGTCTTTCCACAATAGTCCTTCCGCTTTAGTCTTTCCACTATTCTCTGTCCACTTTAGACTTTCCACTATAGTCTCCACGTTATTCTGTCCAGTACAGTCTTTCCACTATAGTCTTTCCACTATAGTCTGTCCACTTTAGTCTTTCCACTATAGTCTTTCCACTTTAGTCTGTCCACTTAGTCTTTCCACTTCAGTCTTTCCACTATAGTCTGTCCACTTTATTCTGTCCACTACAGTCTTTCCACTATAGTCTTTCCACTATAGTCTTTCCACAATAGTCCTTCCACTTTTGTCTTTTCACTATTCTCTGTTCACTTTAGACTTTCCACTATAGTCTCCACGTTATTCTGTCCACTACAGTCTTTCCACTATGGTCTTTCCACTATGGCCTGTCATCTTTAGTCTTTCCACTTTAGTTTTTCCATTTTAGTCTGTCCACTTTAGTCTTTCCACTATAGTCTGTCCACTTTAGTCTTTCCACTTTACTCTGTCCACTTCAGTGTGTACACTTTAGTCTGTCCACTGAGTCTTTCCACTTCAGCCTTTCCACTATAGTCTGTCCACTTTAGTCTTTCCACTTTAGTCTTTCCACTATAGTCTCCACTTTATTCTGTCCACTACATTCTTTCCACTTCAGTCTTTCCACTATTCTTTGTCCACTTTAGTCTTTCCACTATAGTCTCCACTTTATTCTGTTCACTACAGTCTTTCCACTATAATCTTTCCACTATAGTCTGTCCACTTTAGTCTTTCCACTTTAGTTTTTCAACTTTGAATGAATGAATGAATGAACTTTATTACCCGTAAAAGTGCAGAACACAAAATACGGAGTATTATGAAAGAAGCAAAAACGATAAATAACGAAAAAAAAAACAAACAAAAAAGACAAACAACAACAAACAAACTAACACACTAACGAAACAACATGAAAAAGCTAACCAGCATCAATAACAAAAAATGTCCGCAGGGGGTCGTAAGCATGAATCAAATTAATGGTCTTTTTACATAGGTCTTCACTCGAAGTCTGAATCCGAGAGGGCACATCTATGAGTCCAAATCGAGCAACGACTTTTCTGTTTCGGTGCCATCTAGGGAGCCGGAGGAGGAATTTACAATATTTAAAATAAGCCACTCGCAGAGTCTGGCGATCTTTTTTACGAAACAGATGAGCCATGCCGACTAAAAACAGAAGCACAGGGGCGCAGTAAGCGTTGTAAAGCGTACAAAGACCATTGCGGTTGTAACGGCTTTTGTTTGGGGATATTTTCCCGTAAGCCACGCGTAGGCTTTTTATGGCTCTGTTCACAAGGGATGAACACGTAGTGGAAAGCGTTGGGCCGAAAGACAGACCAAGCCAACTAACGGAAGAAGAACATGGTAGAACTGCACCCCCAGCAACAAGTGGAGCGACCGTATAAGGGCTATTAAAACAAATAAATTCACATTTAGATGCATTAACTGATAATCCAATCTTAGACAGTTCATTCGTTAAAACACTAAGGTTAGCAAGCAATCCGCGGCGAGTCCGGGCAACAAGCAGAACATCATCAGCATATGCAACGTGAGACAGACCAGTATCACCGTAAAAAACCGAACAATTAAGGAGACGCAGGCACGATGCAAGGACACATTTAAATATACTAGGAGACAACACGGCTCCTTGCCGGACTCCCTTGTTAATTTTTACCGGGTCAGATGTTTGGCCATTCCAAGTCACTCGAATTTCAGACTTTGAATACCAAAAAGACAATAAACGTACTAGGGAAGGATTAACACCTGAAGACGTAAGGGAAAATAGAGCCTGGGAATGCACAATATTGTCAAAAGCCCCTGAAATGTCAACAGTAAGACAATACAAAGTCGTTCTCGATTTTACGGCATCTTTCATGAGCCGGCTTAGGACATGATGGGCATGGGAGCAACCCATACCTCTCCGGAAACCAAACTGAAAAGGTGTAAAATCACATTTCGACTCTATTTCAGGTAATAATAAATGTTCAAGCAGCTTACTTAAAAAACACGATACTGTAATCGGACGATAATTTGCACATGACGTAGGGTCCTTACCACGTTTTAGGATGGACGTTACGCGGCCACAAAGAAAGCTATCAGGAACAAGTGATTGCGCTAGGCAAGACTGGAAAAGTATTTGTAGATGGTCAAGTAGGGCGGGACAGTCATGAGCAAAAAAGCGGAAAGAAAGGCCATCAGCATCAAGGTTATTTGAACGCTTAATTTTTCTTAAGGCCTGGCGAATGTCAGACATTGCTACAGGCTGCACATGAGCCTGCAGGAGACGGCAAGGTAATAGCGCTTTAAGTAAATTACAATAAAAAGTTTGAAGAAAACTATTGAAAACAGTGAACACGCGCTGATAATGATCGAAAAAATCAGCTAGCTGGAGACAAGATAAGACAGATGGGGAACATTTCTCACTGTTTATAACCTTATTCCATGAGGCCTTATCGGTGGGGCCCGGCCACGCATTCAAACGGGCTCTCTTCAGACTAGCTTTATATTCACGTTTACACTTTTGCTTCACTGAGAACACAGCGCCGGACGAGGGCCGGTCACACGATATCCACATACGCAGCCAAAATTTGGCTTTTTGCTTTGCACGCCTTACTTCGGGATCCACGTTCCAATTAGGCTTCCTAGTTCCAATCCGAACTTTATCAACAGGCACTGCGGCTTTAGCTGCGGATTTAAGGCAACTAACAATTTGATAATAATAGGAATTAAGGTCAATCCTACTTGAAGGCGAGGATACCGAAGTTTGCAGCAGGTGATAAGGCACTTTAATGGTTGACAGTAATGCAGTTAGCGTAGCAAGGTATAGGGGGATATTGGCACGATCCCAATTCTGCTTCGCAAGCCACTTAGGCTGAGCCGGAAGCGTTTGGCCAGATAGCTCACAAGACACATCACAGCTGAGAATAAGGTGATCGTCGTCGATTTTTTCTTCGTCTACCCTGACAATCGATGATATTAAACCGGAACTGGAAGCGATCACATGATCCAGATTCGATTTTGAGCAGCCTCTGTTGTGGATATATGTAAAAGGGAGGTTCTTTTTGGCCACATGATATCTACTCGGAAGTGATTCTAAAAAAAGGGTTGACCTGTCGGAATTCCCAAGAATGTCACAGTTCAGGTCACCGGCTAAAACCCAATTCACGTTTTTTGAAGACAGACTTTCGAGCAGAGACTTTAAATTGAAGCAACATTTCGCGAAAGAAGTGAACGATGCTATAGACCGTCGATCGCACGGAAAGTAAACGTTAATGAAAGCAGTATTATCGCACTGGATTGCTAGGATGTTATTATCACTATGAATCACAGAAGGCTTTGCTGGGGAACTGAGGAAGATTGCGAGACCACCAGATGGGCGGCCTTTAGTTTTCTTGGCCTCGCGCGAAAAAAAATGGTGGGCAGGGGAACGCTTTAGGCTAGACACGTTTGATTTAGTCAACAGATGTTCTTGCAAGAAGAGAACATCATGGGCTAATAGTTCATTGATCAACAAATCTTTGTCTTTGGTGCCATTAATGTTAAGCGAAGCAAAACTTAAAGTAGTGGCTTGAATCATTTTGGAGCGGAGGCCAGGGCGCGCTTGATCACTTGGCATTTCATGCTATAAGAAACATGAGCTTCGCCGCAGTTGGCGCATTTCGGTGCCTCTAAGCAAGGACTGTCTTTAGTATTGGAGTGGCATCCGGAACATTTGGAGCACTTCATCTCTTCTGGGGTACTTGGGCACTGAGCTACCGAATGATGGATACTTTGGCATCTAAGACATCGTCTGGGCAGTGCTTTATATTCCGATATTCTGAATGACTCGTAACCCACTCGGAGACCTGTATCGATAGCGGATTTCAGCGCAGCGCAATCCAGGAACTCTAATCGGAATGTATGAGAAGAGCCGATCTGGATCGCCTCTACAAGACCGGGAATGGTGGAGACGAGTACACTGCTGGAAACACTATCGGGAAGTCCCCTGATGACTCCTAGCGGTTTGCGATCAATCACTTTTGCAACAATGTTGGGATAGCTCGCTACAGCAGATGCGGCGAGTGAGTCGGCAGATACTTTATCCCGCGTGACAACAACCCATCTTTTCCGTAATGGATCAGATTTTACCGATAGAATTCCACCATGTCCGGGGAAAGAATCGAGCTTTTCCTTGCGAGAAACGGGGTCTCTTAGTTCTGGAGGTGGATTTTTAAGGACGACCGCGTACGAGGGTTTGCGATCGGTAGCCTTACTATCCGGGACCAAACGACTATTTATAGACGTTGCGGGGCCATTGGAGTTCGCAAGCGATTTTAGCTGATCGAGGCACTGGTTGACTTTAGCGGTAAGGATGGAATAAGCTGACGCCGGAATACTAGGGACTTCCGAGGGGGATTTGATCACAAAGTCTGGAGTGTCGATACCTTCTGCACAGCAACGAGTGAGGGCTGCGATAATGTCCGACAGTGAACTACTCTTGGCATTGGGGCCTGTACGACGAGGCATCAGTTCGTCCGGGAAACATTTACCGTATAAAAGTTTCTTAGAGTCAAGAACGTCCGCAGACTCAAAAAAGTCACTGGCGTACGTCACAATCGATGGATGGTCTAACCCCTCATCGAGATTGTGCTGAACGAAGTTCAAAACTGGGCAGTAATAAAGCGTACCGGTACTCCAATTGTCCATGATAAGCAAATATCACTCACGACTCGGCATCAGTCCAAAATGGGTCAAGATAAACAGGTATATCCACAGAGAAGTTCGCGATAAGCACGCTTGTGACGCGATCCGCACTGCTTGAATGCTGTGCTTGAAGCACAGCACTGCTTGAAGTCTGTCCACTTTAGTCTTTCCACTATAGTCTGTCTACTTGAGTCTTTCCACTTTAGTCTTTCCACTATAGTCTCCACTTTATTCTGTCCACTACAGTCTTTCCACTATAGTCTTTCCACTATAGTCTTTCCACTATAGTCTGTCAACTTTAGTCTTTCCACTATTCTCTGTCCACTTTAGTCTTCCCACTTTAGTCTTTCCACTACAGTCTCCACTTTATTCTGTCCACTACAGTCTTTCCACATTAGTCTTTCCACTATTCTCTGTCCACTTTAGTCTTTCCACTATAGTCTCCACTTTATTCTGTCCACTACCGTCTTTCCAATATAGTCTTTCCACTATAGTCTGTCCACTTTAGTCTTTCCACTATTCTCTGTCCACTTTAGTCTTTCCACTATAGTCTCCACTTTATTCTGTCCACTACAGTCTATCCACTATAGCCTTTCCACTATAGTCTGTCCACTTTAGTCTTTCCACTTTAGTCTTTCCAATTTAGTCTTTCCACTATAGTCTTCACTTTATTCTGTCCACTACAGTCTTTCCACTATAGTCTTTCCACTATATTCTGTCCACTCTAGTCTTTCCACTATTCTCTGTCCACTTTAGTCTTTCCACTATAGTCTCCACCTTAGTCTGTCCACTTAGTCTTTCCACTTCAGTCTTTCCACTATAGTCTGTCCACTTTAGTCTTTCCACTTTAGTCTTTCCACTATAGTCTCCACTTTATTCTGTCCACTACAGTCTTTCCACTTTAGTCTTTCCACTGTTCTCTGTCCACTTTAGACTTTCCACTATCGTCTCCACTTTATTCTGTCCACTTTAGTCTTTCCACTTTAGTCTTTCCAATACTCTTTGTCCACTCTAGTCTTTCCACTATAGTCTCCACTTTATTCTGTCCACTACAGTCTTTCCACTATAGTCTTTCCACTATAGTCTGTCCACCTTAGTCTTTCCACTATTCTCTGTCCATTTTAGACTTTCCACTATAGTCTCCACGTTATTCTGTCCAGTACAGTCTTTCCACTATATTCTTTCCACTATAGTCTGTCCACTTTAGTCTGTCCACTTCAGTCTTTCCACTATGGTCTGTCCACTTTAGTCTTTCAACTTTAGTCTTTCCACTATAATCTCCACTTTATTCTGTCCACTACAGTCTTTCCACTATAGTCTTTCCACTATAGTCTGTCCACTTTAGTCTTTCCACTATTCTCTGTCCACTTTAGTCTTTCCACTATAGTCTCCCCTTTATTCTGTCCACTACAGTCTTTCCACTATAGTCTTTCCCCTATAGTCTGTCCATTTTAGTCTTTCCACTTTAGTCTTTCCACTATAGTCTCCACTTTATTCTGTCCACTACAGTCTTTCCACTTTAGTCTTTTCACTATTCTCTGCCCACTTCAGTCTTTCCACTTTAGTCTTTCCACTATAGTCTCCACTTTATTCTGTCCACTACAGTCTTTCCACTATAGTCTTTCAACTATAGTCTGTCCACTTTAGTCTTTCCACTATTCTCTGTCCACTTTAGTCTTTCCACTATAGTCTCCACTTTATTCTGTCCACTACATTTTTTCCACTATAGTCTTTCCACTATAGTCTGTCCACTTTAGTCTGTCCACTATAGTCTTTCCACTATAGTCTGTCCACTTTAGTCTTTCCACTTTAGTTTTTCCACTTTAGTCTGTCCACTTCAGTCTTTCCACTATGGTCTGTCCACTTTAGTCTGTCCACTTTAGTCTTTCCACTATAGTCTCCACTTTATTCTGTCCACTACAGTCTTTCCACTATAGTCTTTCCACTATAGTCTGTCCACTTTAGTCTTTCCACTATTCTCTGTCCACTTTAGTCTTTCCACTATAGTCTCCACTTTATTCTGTCCACTACAGTCTTTCCACTATAGTTTTTCCACTATAGTCTGTCCACTTTAGTCTTTCCAATATTCTCTGTCCACTTTAGTCTTTCCACTATAGTCTCCACTTTATTCTCTCCACTACAGTCTTTCCACTACAGTCTTTCCACTATAGTCTGTCCACTTTAGTCTTTCCACTTTAGTCTTTCCACTATAGTCTCCACTTTATTCTGTCCACTACAATCTTTCTACTTTAGTCTTTCAACTATTCTCTGTCCACTTTAGTCTTTCGACTATAGTCTCCACTTTAGTCTGTCCACTTCGTCTTTCCACTTCAGTCTTTCCACTATAGTCTGTCCACTTTAGTCTTTCCACTTTAGTCTTTCCACTATAGTCTCCACTTTATTCTGTCCACTACAGTCTTTCCACTTTAGTCTTTCCACTATTCTCTGTCCACTTTAGTCTTTCCACTATCGTCTCCACTTTCTTCTGTCCACTACAGTCTTTCCACTTTAGTCTTTCCAGTACTCTCTGTCCACTTTAGTCTTTCCACTATAGTCTCCACTTTATTCTGTCCACTACAGTCTTTCCACTATAGTCTTTCCACTATAGTCTTTCCACAATAGTCTGTCCGCTTTAGTCTTTCCACTATTCTCTGTCCACTTTAGACTTTCCACTATAGTCTCCACGTTATTCTGTCCAGTACCGTCTTTCCACTATCGTCTTTCCACTACAGTCTGTCCTCTTTAGTCTTTCCACTGTAGTCTTTCCACTTTAGTCTGTCCACTTAGTCTTTCCACTTCAGTCTTTCCGCTATAGTCTTTCCACTATAGTCTGTCCACTTTAGTCTTTCCACTATTCTCTGTCCACTTTAGTCTTTCCGCTATTCTCTGTCCACTTTAGTCTTTCCACTATAGTATCCACTTTCTTATGTCCACTACAGTCTTTCCACTATAGTCTTTCCACTATGGTCTGTCAACTTTAGTCTTTCCACTTTAGTTTTTCCATTTTAGTCTGTCCACTTTAGTCTTTCCACTTTACTCTGTCCACTTCAGTGTGTACACTTTAGTCTGTCCACTGAGTCTTTCCACTTCAGCCTTTCCACTAAAGTCTGTCCACTTTAGTCTTTCACTTTAGTCTTTCCACTATAGTCTCCACTTTATTCTGTCCACTACAGTCTTTGTCTTTCCACTATTCTCTGTCCACTTTAGTCTTTCCGCTATTCTCTGTCCACTTTAGTCTTTCCACTATAGTATCCACTTTATTATGTCCACTACAGTCTTTCCACTATAGTCTTTCCACTATGGTCTGTCAACTTTAGTCTTTCCACTTTAGTTTTTCCATTTTAGTCTGTCCACTTTAGTCTTTCCACTTTACTCTGTCCACTTCAGTGTGTACACTTTAGTCTGTCCACTGAGTCTTTCCACTTCAGCCTTTCCACTAAAGTCTGTCCACTTTAGTCTTTCACTTTAGTCTTTCCACTATAGTCTCCACTTTATTCTGTCCACTACATTCTTTCCACTTTAGTCTTTCCACTATTCTTTGTCCACTTTAGTCTTTCCACTATAGTCTCCACTTTATTCTGTCCACTACAGTCTTTCCACTATAATCTTTCCACTACAGTCTGTCCACTTTAGTCTTTCCACTTTAGTTTTTCCACTTTAGTCTGTCCACTTTAGTCTTTCCACTATAGTCTGTCTACTTGAGTCTTTCCACTTTAGTCTTTCCACTATAGTCTCCACTTTATTCTGTCCACTAAAGTCTTTCCACTATAGTCTTTCCACTATAGTCTTTCCACTATAGTCTGTCAACTTTAGTCTTTCCACTATTCTCTGTCCACTTTAGTCTTTCCACTTTAGTCTTTCCACTATAGTCTCCACTTTATTCTGTCCACTACAGTCTTTCCACTTTAGTCTTTCCACTATTCTCTGTCCACTTTAGTCTTTCCATTATAGTCTCCACTTTATTCTGTCCACTACAGTCTTTCCACTATAGTCTTTCCACTATATTCTGTCCACTCTAGTCTTTCCACTATTCTCTGTCCACTTTAGTCTTTCCACTATAGTCTCCACCTTAGTCTGTCCACTTAGTCTTTCCACTTCAGTCTTTCCACTATAGTCTGTCCACTTTAGTCTTTCCACTTTAGTCTTTCCACTATAGTCTCCACTTTATTCTGTCCACTACAGTCTTTCCACTTTAGTCTTTCCACTGTTCTCTGTCCACTTTAGACTTTCCACTATCGTCTCCACTTTATTCTGTCCACTTTAGTCTTTCCACTTTAGTCTCCACTTTAGTCTCCACTTTATTCTGTCCACTACAGTCTTTCCACTATAGTCTTTCCACTATAGTCTTTCTCCTATAGTCTGTCCATTTTAGTCTTTCCACTTTAGTCTTTCCACTATAGTCTCCACTTTATTCTGTCCCCTACAGTCTTTCCACTTTAGTCTTTCTAATATTCTCTGCCCACTTTAGTCTTTCCACTTTAGTCTTTCCACTATAGTCTTCACTTTATTCTGTCCACTACAGTCTTTCCACTCTAGTCTTTCCACTATAGTCTGTCCACTTTAGTCTTTCCACTATTTTCTGTCCACTTTAGTCTTTCCACTATACTCTCCACTTTATTCTGTCCACTACAGTCTTTCCACTATAGTCTTTCCACTATAGTCTGTCCACTTTAGTCTTTCCACTTTAGTCGGTCCACTTTAGTCTTTCCACTATAGTCTGTCCACTTTAGTCTTTCCACTATTCTCTGTCCACTTTAGTCTTTCCACTATAGTCTCCACTTTATTCTGTCCACTACAGTCTTTCCACTATAGTCTTTCCCCTATAGTCTGTCCACTTTCGTCTTTCCACTTTAGTCTTTCCACTTTAGTCTGTCCACTTTAGTCTGTCCACTTTAGTCTTTCCACTTTAGTCTTTCCACTTTACTCTGTCCACTTCAGTGTGTACACTTTAGTCTGTCCACTGAGTCTTTCCACTTCAGTCTTTCCACTATAGTCTGTCCACTTTAGTCTTTCCACTTTAGTCTTTCCACTATAGTTTCCACTTTATTCTGTCCACTACAGTCTTTCCACTGTAGACTTTCCAATACTCTCTGTCCACTTTAGTCTTTCCACTATAGTCTTCACTTTACTCTGTCCACTACAGTCTTTCCACTATAGTCTTTCCACTACAGTCTTTCCACTATAGTCTGTCCACTTTAGTCTTTCCAATATTCTCTGTCCACTTTAGTCTTTCCACTATAGTCTCCACTTTATTCTCTCCACTACAGTCTTTCCACTATAGTCTTTCCACTATAGTCTGTCCACTTTAGTCTTTCCACTTTAGTCTTTCCACTATAGTCTCCACTTTATTCTGTCCACTACAGTCTTTCCACTTTAGTCTTTCAACTATTCTCTGTCCACTTTAGTCTTTCCACTTGTGTACACTTTAGTCTGTCCACTGAGTCTTTCCACTTCAGTCTTTCCACTATAGTCTGTCCACTTTATTCTTTCCACTTTAGTCTTTCCACTATAGTCTCCACTTTATTCTGTCCACTACATTCTTTCCACTTTAGTCTTTCCAATACTCTCTGTCCACTTTAGTCTTTCCACTATAGTGTCCACTTTATTCAGTCCACTACAGTCTTTCCACTATAGTCTTTCCACTATAGTCTTTCCACTATAGTCTTTCCACTATAGTCTGTCCACTTTAGTCTTTCCAATATTCTCTGTCCACTTTAGTCTCTCCACTATAGTCTCCATTTTATTCTCTCCAGTACAGTCTTTCCACTCTAGTCTTTCCACTATAGTCTGTCCACTTTAGTCTTTCCACTTTAGTCTTTCCACTATAGTCTCCACTTTATTCTGTCCACTACAGTCTTTCCACTTTAGTCTTTCAACTATTCTCTGTCCACTTTAGTCTTTCCACTATAGTCTCCGATTTAGTCTGTCTACTTAGTCTTTCCACTTCAGTCTTTCCACTATAGTCTGTCCACTTTAGTCTTTCCACTATAGTCTCCACTTTATTCTGTCCACTACAGTTTTTCCACTTTAGTCTTTCCACTATTATCTGTCCACTTTAGTCTTTCCACTATCGTCTCCACTTTATTCTGTCCACTACAGTCTTTCCACTTTAGTCTTTCCAGTAATCTCTGTCCACTTTAGTCTTTCCGCTATAGTCTCCACTTTATTCTGTTCACTACAGTCTTTCCACTATAGTCTTTCCACTATAGTCTTTCCACTATAGTCTCCACTTTATTCTGTTCACTACAGTCTTTCCACTTTAGTTTTTCCACTTTAGTCCGTCCACTTTAGTCTTTCCACTTTAGTCTTTCCACTATAGTCTCCGCTTTATTCTGTCCACTACATTCTTTCCACTTTAGTCTTTCCACTGTTCTTTGTCCACTTTAGTCTTTCCACTATAGTCTGTCCACTTTAGTCTTTCCACTATTCTCTGTCCACTTTAGTCTTTCCACTATAGTCTCCCCTTTATTCTGTCCTCTACAGTCTTTCCACTATAGTCTTTCCCCTATAGTCTGTCCATTTTAGTCTTTTCACTTTAGTCTTTCCACTATAGTGTCCACTTTATTCTGTCCCCTACAGTCTTTCCACTTTAGTCTTTCCACTATTCTCTGCCCACTTTAGTCTTTCCACTATAGTCTCAACTTTATTCTGTCCACTACAGTCTTTCCACTATAGTCTTTCCACTATAGTCTGTCCACTTTAGTCTTTCCACAATTTTCTGTCCACTTTAGTCTTTCCACTATACTCCCCACTTTATTCTGTCCACTACAGTCTTTCCACTATAGTCTTTCCACTATAGTCTGTCCACTTTAGTCTTTCCACTTTAGTCGGTCCATTTTAGTCTTTCCACTATAGTCTGTCCACTTTAGTCTTTCCACTATTCTCTGTCCACTTTAGTCTTTCCACTAGAGTCTCCACTTTATTCTGTCCCCTACAGTCTGACCACTATAGTCTTTCCACTATAGTCTGTCCATTTTAGTCTTTCCACTTTAGTCTTTCCACTTTAGTCTGTCCACTTTAGTCTGTCCACTTTAGTCTTTCCACTTTAGTCTTTCCACTTTAGTCTTTCCACTTTATTCTGTCCACTTCAGTGTGTACACTTTAGTCTGTCCACTGAGTCTTTCCACTTCAGTCTTTCCACTATAGTCTGTCCACTTTAGTCTTTCCACTTTAGTCTTTCCACTATAGTCTCCACTTTATTCTGTCCATTACAGTCTTTCCACTTTAGTCTTTCCAATGCTCTCTGTCCACTTTAGTCTTTCCACTATAGTCTCCACTTTATTCTGTCCACTAAAGTCTTTCCACTATAGTCTTTCCACTATAGTCCTTCCACTATAGTCTGTCCACTTTAGTCTTTCCAATATTCTCTGTCCACTTTAGTCTTTCCACTTTAGTCTTTCCACTTTACTCTGTCCACTTCAGTGTATACACTTTAGCCTGTCCACTGAGTCTTTCCACTTCAGTCTTTCCACTATAGTCTGTCCACTTTAGTCTTTCCACTTTAGTCTTTCCACTATAGTTTCCACTTTATTCTGTCCACTACAGTCTTTCCACTGTAGACTTTCCAATACTCTCTGTCCACTTTAGTCTTTCCACTATAGTCTCCACTTTATTCTGTCCACTACAGTCTTTCGACTATAGTCTTTCCACTACAGTCTTTCCACTATAGTCTGTCCACTTTAGTCTTTCCAATATTCTCTGTCCACTTTAGTCTTTCTACTATAGTCTCCACTTTATTCTGTCCACTACAGTCTTTCCACTTTAGTCTTTCAACTATTCTCTGTCCACTTTAGTCTTTCCACTTGTGTACACTTTAGTCTGTCCACTGAGTCTTTCCACTTCAGTCTTTCCACTATAGTCTGTCCACTTTATTCTTTCCACTTTAGTCTTTCCACTATAGTCTCCACTTTATTCTGTCCACTACATTCTTTCCACTTTAGTCTTTCCAATACTCTCTGTCCACTTTAGTCTTTCCACTATAGTGTCCACTTTATTCAGTCCACTACAGTCTTTCCACTATAGTCTTTCCACTATAGTCTTTCCACTATAGTCTTTCCACTATAGTCTGTCCACTTTAGTCTTTCCAATATTCTCTGTCAACTTTAGTCTTTCCACTATAGTCTCCATTTTATTCTCTCCAGTACAGTCTTTCCACTCTAGTCTTTCCACTATAGTCTGTCCACTTTAGTCTTTCCACTTTAGTCTTTCCACTATAGTCTCCACTTTATTCTGTCCACTACAGTCTTTCCACTTTAGTCTTTCAACTATTCTCTGTCCACTTTAGTCTTTCCACTATAGTCTCCGATTTAGTCTGTCTACTTAGTCTTTCCACTTCAGTCTTTCCACTATAGTCTGTCCACTTTAGTCTTTCCACTATAGTCTCCACTTTATTCTGTCCACTACAGTTTTTCCACTTTAGTCTTTCCACTATTATCTGTCCACTTTAGTCTTTCCACTATCGTCTCCACTTTATTCTGTCCACTACAGTCTTTCCACTTTAGTCTTTCCAGTAATCTCTGTCCACTTTAGTCTTTCCACTATAGTCTCCACTTTATTCTGTTCACTACAGTCTTTCCACTATAGTCTTTCCACTATAGTCTCCACTTTATTCTGTTCACTACAGTCTTTCCACTTTAGTTTTTCCACTTTAGTCCGTCCACTTTAGTCTTTCCACTTTAGTCTTTCCACTATAGTCTCCGCTTTATTCTGTCCACTACATTCTTTCCACTTTAGTCTTTCCACTGTTCTTTGTCCACTTTAGTCTTTCCACTATAGTCTGTCCACTTAAGTCTTTCCACTATTCTCTGTCCACTTTAGTCTTTCCACTATAGTCTCCCCTTTATTCTGTCCACTACAGTCTTTCCACTATAGTCTTTCCCCTATAGTCTGTCCATTTTAGTCTTTCCACTTTAGTCTTTCCACTATAGTGTCCACTTTATTCTGTCCCCTACAGTCTTTCCACTTTAGTCTTTCCACTATTCTCTGCCCACTTTAGTCTTTCCACTATAGTCTCAACTTTATTCTGTCCACTACAGTCTTTCCACTATAGTCTTTCCACTATAGTCTGTCCACTTTAGTCTTTCCACTATTTTCTGTCCACTTTAGTCTTTCCACTATACTCCCCACTTTATTCTGTCCACTACAGTCTTTCCACTATAGTCTTTCCACTATAGTCTGTCCACTTTAGTCTTTCCACTTTAGTCGGTCCACTTTAGTCTTTCCACTATAGTCTGTCAACTTTAGTCTTTCCACTTTAGTCTTTGCACTATAGTCTCCACTTTATTCTGTCCACTACCGTCTTTCCACTTAAGTCTTTCCACTATAGTCTGTCCACTTTAGTCTTTCCACTTTAGTCTTTCCGCTTTAGTCTGTCCACTTAGTCTTTCCACTAGAGTCTGTCCACTTTAGTATTTCCACTTTAGTCTGTCCACTTTAGTCTGTCCACTTTAGTCTTTCCACTTTAGTCATTTCCACTATAGTCTGTCCACTTTATTCTGTCCACTACCGTCTTTCCACTTTAGTCTTTCCACTATGGTCTGTCCACTTTAGTCTTTCCACTTTAGTCTTTCCGCTTTAGTCTGTCCACTTAGTCTTTCCACTAGAGTCTGTCCACTTTAGTATTTCCACTTTAGTCTGTCCACTTTAGTCTGTCCACTTTAGTCTTTCCACTTTAGTCTTTCCACTATAGTCTCCACTTTATTCTGTCCACTACAGTCTTTCCACTTTAGTCTTTCAACTATTCTCTGTCCACTTTAGTCTTTCAACTATAGTCTCCGATTTAGTCTGTCCACTTCGTCTTTCCACTTCAGTCTTTCCACTATAGTCTGTCCACTTTAGTCTTTCCACTTTAGTCATTTCCACTATAGTCTGTCCACTTTAGTCTTTCCACTTTAGTCTTTCCACTATAGTCTCCACTTTATTCTGTCCACTACAGTCTTTCCACTTTAGTCTTTCCACTATTCTCTGTCCACTTTAGTCTTTCCACTATCGTCTCCACTTTATTCTGTCCACTGCAGTCTTTCCACTTTATTCTTTCCAATACTCTCTGTCCACTTTAGTCTTTCCACTATAGTCTCCACTTTATTCTCTCCACTACAGTCTTTCCACTATAGTCTTTCCACTATAGTCTGTCCACTTTAGTCTTTCCACTTTAGTCTTTCCACTATAGTCTCCACTTTATTCTGTCCACTACAGTCTTTCCACTTTAGTCTTTCCACTATAGTCTGTCCACTTTAGTCTTTCCACTTTAGTCTTTCCGCTTTAGTCTGTCCACTTAGTCTTTCCACTAGAGTCTGTCCACTTTAGTATTTCCACTTTAGTCTGTCCACTTTAGTCTGTCCACTTTAGTCTTTCCACTTTAGTCATTTCCACTATAGTCTGTCCACTTTAGTCTTTCCACTTTAGTCTTCCCACTTTAGTCTGTACAATTTAGTCTTTCCACTATAGTCTGTCCACTTTAGTCTTTCCACTATTCTCTGTCCACTTTAGTCTTTCCACTTTAGTCTTTCCACTATAGTCTCCACTTTATTCTGTCCACTACAGTCTTTCCACTATAGTCTTTCCACTATAGTCTGTCCACTTTAGTCTTTCCACTTTAGTCTTTCCACTTTAGTCTTTCCACTTTATTCTGTCCACTTCAGTGTGTACACTTTAGTCTGTCCACTGAGTCTTTCCACTTCAGTCTTTCCACTATAGTCTGTCCACTTTAGTTTTCCACTTTAGTCTTTCCACTATAGTCTCCACTTTATTCTGTCCACTACAGTCTTTCCACTTTAGTCTTTCCACTACTCTCTGTCCACATTAGTCTTTCCACTATAGTCTCCACTTTATTCTGTCCACTAAAGTCTTTCCACTATAGTCTTTCCACTATAGTCTGTCCACTTTAGTCTTTCCAATATTCTCTGTCCACTTTAGTCTTTCCACTATAGTCTCCACTTTATAATCTCCACTACAGTCTTTCCACTATAGTCTTTCCACTATAGTCTGTCCACTTTAGTCTTTCCACTTTAGTCTTTCCACTATAGTCTCCACTTTATTCTGTCCACTACAGTCTTTCCACTTTAGTCTTTCAACTATTCTCTGTCCACTTTAGTCTTTCGACTATAGTCTCCAATTTAGTCTGTCCACTTAGTCTTTCCACTTTAGTCTTTCCACTATAGTCTGTCCACTTTAGTCTTTCCACTTTAGTCTTTCCACTATAGTCTCCACTTTATTCTGTCCACTACAGTCTTTCCACTTTAGTCTTTCCACTATTCTCTGTCCACTTTAGTCTTTCCACTATTCTCTGTCCACTTTAGTCTTTCCACTATTCTCTGTCCACTTTAGTCTTTCCACTATAGTATCCACTTTATTATGTCCACTACAGTCTTTCCACTATAGTCTTTCCACTATGGTCTGTCAACTTTAGTCTTTCCACTTTAGTTTTTCCATTTTAGTCCGTCCACTTTAGTCTTTCCACTTTCCTCTGTCCACTTCAGTGTGTACACTTTAGTCTGTCCACTGAGTCTTTCCACTTCAGCCTTTCCACTATAGTCTGTCCACTTTAGTCTTTCCACTTTAGTCTTTCTACTATAGTCTCCTTTTTATTCTGTCCACTACATTCTTTCCACTTTAGTCTTTCCACTATTCTTTGTCCACTTTAGTCTTTCCGCTATAGTCTCCACTCTATTCTGTCCACTACAGTCTTTCCACTATAATCTTTCCACTATAGTCTGTCCACTTTAGTCTTTCCACTTTAGTTTTTCCACTTTAGTCTGTCCACTTTAGTCTTTCCACTATAGTCTGTCTACTTGAGCCTTTCCACTTTAGTCTTTCCACTATAGTCTCCACTTTATTCTGTCCACTACAGTCTTTCCACTATAGTCTTTCCACTATAGTCTCTCCACTATAGTCTGTCAACTTTAGTCTTTCCACTATTCTCTGTCCACTTTAGTCTTTCCACTATAGTCTCCACTTTATTCTGTCCACTACAGTCTTTCCACTTTAGTCTTTCCACTATTCTCTGTCCACTTTAGTCTTTCCACTATAGTCTCCACTTTATTCTGTCCACTACAGTCTTTCCACTATAGTCTTTCCACTATAGTCTGTCCACTTTAGTCTTTCCACTTTAGTTTTTTCACTTTAGTCTGTCAACTTCAGTCTTTCCACTATGGTCTGTCCACTTTAGTCTTTCAACTTTAGTCTTTCCACTATAGTCTCCACTTTATTCTGTCCACTACAGTCTTTCCACTATAGTCTTTCCACTATAGTCTGTCCACTTTAGTCTTTCCACTATTCTCTGTCCACTTTAGTCTTTCCACTATAGTCTCCCCTTTATTCTGTCCACTACAGTCTTTCCACTATAGTCTTTCCCCTATAGTCTTTCCATTTTAGTCTTTCCACTTTAGTCTTCCCACTATAGTCTCCACTTTATTCTGTCCACTACAGTCTTTCCACTATAGTCTTTCCACTATAGTCTGTCCACTTTAGTTAGTCTTTCCACTATCGTCTCCACTTTATTCTGTCCACTACAGTCTTTCCACTTTAGTCTTTCCAGTACTCTCTGTCCACTTTAGTCTTTCCACTATAGTCTCCACTTTATTCTGTCCACTACAGTCTTTCCACTATAGTCTTTCCACTATAGTCTTTCCACAATAGTCTGTCCGCTTTAGTCTTTCCACTATTCTCTGTCCACTTTAGACTTTCCACTATAGTCTCCACGTTATTCTGTCCAGTACAGTCTTTCCACTATAGTCTTTCCACTATAGTCTGTCCACTTTAGTCTTTCCACTATAGTCTTTCCACTTTAGTCTGTCCACTTAGTCTTTCCACTTCAGACTTTCCGCTATAGTCTTTCCACTATAGTCTGTCCACTTTAGTCTTTCCACTATTCTCTGTCCACTTTAGTCTTTCCACTATTCTCTGTCCACTTTAGTCTTTCCACTATAGTATCCACTTTATTATGTCCACTACAGTCTTTCCACTATAGTCTTTCCACTATGGTCTGTCAACTTTAGTCTTTCCACTTTAGTTTTTCCATTTTAGTCCGTCCACTTTAGTCTTTCCACTTTCCTCTGTCCACTTCAGTGTGTACACTTTAGTCTGTCCACTGAGTCTTTCCACTTCAGCCTTTCCACTATAGTCTGTCCACTTTAGTCTTTCCACTTTAGTCTTTCCACTATAGTCTCCTTTTTATTCTGTCCACTACATTCTTTCCACTTTAGTCTTTCCACTATTCTTTGTCCACTTTAGTCTTTCCACTATAGTCTCCACTCTATTCTGTCCACTACAGTCTTTCCACTATAATCTTTCCACTATAGTCTGTCCACTTTAGTCTTTCCACTTTAGTTTTTCCACTTTAGTCTGTCCACTTTAGTCTTTCCACTATAGTCTCCACTTTATTCTGTCCACTACAGTCTTTCCACTTTAGTCTTTCCACTATTCTCTGTCCACTTTAGTCTTTCCACTATAGTCTCCACTTTATTCTGTCCACTACAGTCTTTCCACTATAGTCTTTCCACTATAGTCTGTCCACTTTAGTCTTTCCACTTTAGTTTTTCCACTTTAGTCTGTCCACTTCAGTCTTTCCACTATGGTCTGTCCACTTTAGTCTTTCAACTTTAGTCTTTCCACTATAGTCTCCACTTTATTCTGTCCACTACAGTCTTTCCACTATAGTCTTTCCACTATAGTCTGTCCACTTTAGTCTTTCCACTATTCTCTGTCCACTTTAGTCTTTCCACTATAGTCTCCCCTTTATTCTGTCCACTACAGTCTTTCCACTATAGTCTTTCCCCTATAGTCTGTCCATTTTAGTCTTTCCACTTTAGTCTTTCCACTATAGTCTCCACTTTATTCTGTCCACTACAGTCTTTCCACTATAGTCTTTCCACTATAGTCTGTCCACTTTAGTCTTTCCACTATTTTCTGTCCACTTTAGTCTTTCCACTATACTCTCCACTTTATTCTGTCCACTACAGTCTTTCCACTATAGTCTTTCCACTATAGTCTGTCCACTTTAGTCTTTCCACTTTAGTCGGTCCACTTTAGTCTTTCCACTATAGTCTGTCCACTTTAGTCTTTCCACTATTCTCTGTCCACTTTAGTCTTTCCACTATAGTCTCCACTTTATTCTGTCCACTACAGTCTTTCCACTATAGTCTTTCCACTATAGACTGTCCAATTTAGTCTTTCCACTTTAGTCTTTCCACTTTAGTCTGTCCACTTTAGTCTGTCCACTTTAGTCTTTCCACTTTAGTCTTTCCACTTTATTCTGTCCACTTCAGTGTGTACACTTTAGTCTGTCCACTTTAGTCTTTCCACTTTAGTCTTTCCACTATAGTTTCCACTTTATTCTGTCCACTACAGTCTTTCCACTTTAGTCTTTCCAATACTCTCTGTCCACTTTATTCTTTCCACTATAGTCTCCACTTTATTCTGTCCACTACAGTCTTTCCACTATAGTCTTTCCACTATAGTCATTCCACTTTAGTCTTTCAAATATTCTCTGTCCACTTTAGTCTTTCCACGATAGTCTCCACTTTATTCTCTCCACTACAGTCTTTCCACTATAGTCTTTCCACTATAGTCTGTCCACTTTAGTCTTTCCACTTTAGTCTTTCCACTATAGTCTCCACTTTATTCTGTCCACTACAGTCTTTCCACTTTAGTCTTTCAACTATTCTCTGTGGACTTTAGTCTTTCCACTATAGTCTCCACTTTAGTCTGTCCACTTAGTCTTTCCACTTCAGTCTTTCCACTAAAGTCTGTCCACTTTAGTCTTTCCACTTTAGTCTTTCCACTATAGTCTCCACTTTATTCTGTCCACTACAGTCTTTCCACTTTAGTCTTTCCAATACTCTCTGTCCACTTTAGTCTTTCCACTATAGTCTCCACTTTAATCTGTCCACTACAGTCTTTCCACTATAGTCTTTCCACAATAGTCCTTCCGCTTTAGTCTTTCCACTATTCTCTGTCCACTTTAGACTTTCCACTATAGTCTCCACGTTATTCTGTCCAGTACAGTCTTTCCACTATAGTCTTTCCACTATAGTCTGTCCACTTTAGTCTTTCCACTATAGTCTTTCCACTTTAGTCTGTCCACTTAGTCTTTCCACTTCAGTCTTTCCGCTATAGTCTTTCCACTATAGTCTGTCCACTTTAGTTTTTCCACTATTCTCTGTCCACTTTAGTCTTTCCACTATAGTATCCACTTTATTATGTCCACTACAGTCTTTCCACTATAGTCTTTCCACTATGGTCTGTCATCTTTAGTCTTTTCACTTTAGTTTTTCCATTTTAGTCTGTCCACTTTAGTCTTTCCACTATAGTCTGTCCACTTTAGTCTTTCCACTTTACTCTGTCCACTTCAGTGTGTACACTTTAGTCTGTCCACTGAGTCTTTCCACTTCAGCCTTTCCACTATAGTCTGTCCACTTTAGTCTTTCCACTTTAGTCTTTCCACTATAGTCTCCACTTTATTCTGTCCACTACATTCTTTCCACTTCAGTCTTTCCACTATTCTTTGTCCACTTTAGTCTTTCCACTATAGTCTCCACTTTATTCTGTCCACTACAGTCTTTCCACTATAGTCTTTCCACTATAGTCTTTCCACTATAGTCTGTCAACTTTAGTCTTTCCACTATTCTCTGTCCACTTTAGTCTTTCCACTTTAGTCTTTCCACTACAGTCTCCACTTTATTCTGTCCACTACAGTCTTTCCACTTTAGTCTTTCCACTATTCTCTGTCCACTTTAGTCTTTCCACTATAGTCTCCATTTTATTCTGTCCACTACCGTCTTTCCACTATAGTCTTTCCACTATAGTCTGTCCACTTTAGTCTTTCCACTATTCTCTGTCCACTTTAGTCTTTCCACTATAGTCTCCACTTTATTCTGTCCACTACAGTCTATCCACTATAGTCTTTCCACTATAGTTTGTCCACTTTAGTCTTTCCACTTTAGTCTTTCCAATTTAGTCTTTCCACTATAGTCTCCACTTTATTCTGTCCACTACAGTCTTTCCACTATAGTCTTTCCACTATATTCTGTCCACTCTAGTCTTTCCACTATTCTCTGTCCACTTTAGTCTTTCCACTATAGTCTCCACCTTAGTCTGTCCACTTAGTCTTTCCACTTCAGTCTTTCCACTATATTCTGTCCACTTTAGTCTTTCCACTTTAGTCTTTCCACTACAGTCTCCACTTTATTCTGTCCACTACAGTCTTTCCACTTTAGTCTTTCCACTGTTCTCTGTCCACTTTAGACTTTCCACTATCGTCTCCACTTTATTCTGTCCACTTTAGTCTTTCCAATACTCTTTGTCCACTCTAGTCTTTCCACTATAGTCTCCACTTTATTCTGTCCACTACAGTCTTTCCACTATAGTCTTTCCACTATAGTCTGTCCACATTAGTCTTTCCACTATTCTCTGTCCATTTTAGACTTTCCACTATAGTCTCCACGTTATTCTGTCCAGTACAGTCTTTCCATTATATTCTTTCCACTATAGTCTGTCCACTTTAGTCTGTCCACTTCAGTCTTTCCACTATGGTCTGTCCACTTTAGTCTTTCAACTTTAGTCTTTCCACTATAATCTCCACTTTATTCTGTCCACTACAGTCTTTTCACTATAGTCTTTCCACTATAGTCTGTCCACTTTAGTCTTTCCACTATTCTCTGTCCACTTTAGTCTTTCCACTATAGTCTCCCCTTTATTCTGTCCACTACAGTCTTTCCACTATAGTCTTTCCCCTATAGTCTGTCCATTTTAGTCTTTCCACTTTAGTCTTTCCACTATAGTCTCCACTTTATTCTGTCCACTACAGTCTTTCCACTTTAGTCTTTCCACTATTCTCTGCCCACTTTAGTCTTTCCACTTTAGTCTTTCCACTATAGTATCCACTTTATTCTGTCCACTACAGTCTTTCCACTATAGTCTTTCCACTATAGTCTGTCTACTTTAGTCTTTCCACTATTTTCTGTCCACTTTAGTCTTTCCACTATACTCTCCACTTTATTCTGTCCACTACAGTCTTTCCACTATAGTCTTTCCACTATAGTCTCCACTATATTCTGTCCACTACAGTCTTTCCACTATAGTCTTTCCACTATAGTCTGTCTACTTTAGTCTTTCCACTTTAGTTTTTCCACTTTAGTCTGTCCACTTCAGTCTTTCCACTATGGTCTGTCCACTTTAGTCTTTCAACTTTAGTCTTTCCACTATAGTCTCCACTTTATTCTGTCCACTACAGTCTTTCCACTATAGTCTTTCCACTATAGTTTGTCCACTTTAGTCTTTCCACTATTCTCTGTCCACTTTAGTCTTTCCACTATAGTCTCCACTTTATTCTGTCCACTACAGTCTTTCCACTATAGTCTTTCCACTATAGTCTGTCCACTTTAGTCTTTCCACTATAGTCTTTCCACTATAGTCTGTCCACTTTAGTCTTTCCACTTTAGTTTTTCCACTTTAGTCTGTCCACTTCAGTCTTTCCACTATGGTCTGTCCACATTAGTCTTTCAACTTTAGTCTTTCCACTATAGTCTCCACTTTATTCTGTCCACTACAGTCTTTCCACTATAGTCTTTCCACTATAGTCTGTCCACTTTAGTCTTTCCACTATTCTCTGTCCACTTTAGTCTTTCCACTATAGTCTCCACTTTATTCTGTCCACTACAGTCTTTCCACTATAGTCTTTTCACTATAGTCTGTCCACTTTAGTCTTTCCAATCTTCTCTGTCCACTTTAGTCTTTCCACTATATTCTCCACTTTATTCTCTCCACTACAGTCTTTCGACTATAGTCTTTCCACTATAGTCTGTCCACTTTAGTCTTTCCACTTTAGTCTTTCCACTATACTCTCCACTTTATTCTGTCCACTACAATCTTTCCACTTTAGTCTTTCAACTATTCTCTGTCCACTTTAGTCTTTCGACTATAGTCTCCGCTTTAGTCTGTCCAATTCGTCTTTCCACTTCAGTCTTTCCACTATAGTCTGTCCACTTTAGTCTTTCCACTTTAGTCTTTCCACTGTAGTCTCCACTTTATTCTGTCCACTACAGTCTTTCCACTTTAGTCTTTCCACTATTCTCTGTCCACTTTAGTCTTTCCACTATCGTCTCACCTTTATTCTGTCCACTACAGTCTTTTCCACTTTAGTCTTTCCAGTACTCTCTGTCCACTTTAGTCTTTCCGCTATAGTCTCCACTTTATTCTGTCCACTACAGTCTTTCCACTATAGTCTTTCCACTATAGTCTTTCCACAATAGTCTGTCCGATTTAGTCTTTCCACTATTCTCTGTCCACTTTAGACTTTCCACTATAGTCTCCACGTTATTCTGTCCAGTACAGTCTTTCCACTATAGTCTTTCCACTACAGTCTGTCCACTTTAGTCTTTCCACTATAGTCTTTCCACTTTAGTCTGTCCACTTAGTCTTTCCACTTCAGTCTTTCCGCTATAGTCTTTCCACTATAGTCTGTCCACTTTAGTCTTTCCACTATTCTCTGTCCACTTTAGTCTTTCCACTATTCTCTGTCCACTTTAGTCTTTCCACTATAGTATCCACTTTATTATGTCCACTACAGTCTTTCCACTATAGTCTTTCCACTATAGTCTGTCCACTTTAGTCTTTCCACTTTAGTTTTTCCACTTTAGTCTGTCCACTTCAGTCTTTCCACTATGGTCTGTCCACTTTAGTCTTTCAACTTTAGTCTTTCCACTATAGTCTCCACTTTATTCTGTCCACTACAGTCTTACCACTATAGTCTTTCCACTATAGTCTGTCCACTTTAGTCTTTCCACTATTCTCTGTCCACTTTAGTCTTTCCACTATAGTCTCCCCTTTATTCTGGCCACTACAGTCTTTCCACTATAGTCTTTCCCCTATAGTCTGTCCATTTTAGTCTTTCCACTATAGTCTTTCCACGATAGTTTGTCCACTTTAGTCTTTCCACTATTCTCTGTCCACTTTAGTCTTTCCACTATAGTCTCCACTTTATTCTGTCCACTACAGTCTTTCCACTATAGTCTTTCCACTATAGTCTGTCCACTTTAGTCTTTCCACTATAGTCTTTCCACTATAGTCTGTCCACTTTAGTCTTTCCACTTTAGTTTTTCCACTTTAGTCTGTCCACTTCAGTCTTTCCACTATGGTCATCACTTTAGTCTTTCAACTTTAGTCTTTCCACTATAGTCTCCACTTTATTCTGTCCACTACAGTCTTTCCACTATAGTCTTTCCACTATAGTCTGTCCACTTTAGTCTTTCCACTATTCTCTGTCCACTTTAGTCTTTCCACTATAGTCTCCACTTTATTCTGTCACCTACAGTCTTTCAACTATAGTCTTTCCACTATAGTCTGTCCACTTTAGTCTTTCCAATCTTCTCTGTCCACTTTAGTCTTTCCACTATAGTCTCCACTTTATTCTCTCCACTACAGTCTTTCCACTATAGTCTTTCCACTATAGTCTGTCCACTTTAGTCTTTCCACTTTAGTCTTTCCACTATACTCTCCACTTTATTCTGTCCACTACAATCTTTCCACTTTAGTCTTTCAACTATTCTCTGTCCACTTTAGTCTTTCGACTATAGTCTCCGCTTTAGTCTGTCCAATTCGTCTTTCCACTTCAGTCTTTCCACTATAGTCTGTCCACTTTAGTCTTTCCACTTTAGTCTTTCCACTGTAGTCTCCACTTTATTCTGTCCACTACAGTCTTTCCACTTTAGTCTTTCCACTATTCTCTGTCCACTTTAGTCTTTCCACTATCGTCTCACCTTTATTCTGTCCACTACAGTCTTTCCACTTTAGTCTTTCCAGTACTCTCTGTCCACTTTAGTCTTTCCGCTATAGTCTCCACTTTATTCTGTCCACTACAGTCTTTCCACTATAGTCTTTCCACTATAGTCTTTCCACAATAGTCTGTCCGATTTAGTCTTTCCACTATTCTCTGTACACTTTAGACTTTCCACTATAGTCTCCACGTTATTCTGTCCAGTACAGTCTTTCCACTATAGTCTTTCCACTACAGTCTGTCCACTTTAGTCTTTCCACTATAGTCTTTCCACTTTAGTCTGTCCACTTAGTCTTTCCACTTCAGTCTTTCCGCTATAGTCTTTCCACTATAGTCTGTCCACTTTAGTCTTTCCACTATTCTCTGTCCACTTTAGTCTTTCCACTATTCTCTGTCCACTTTAGTCTTTCCACTATAGTATCCACTTTATTATGTCCACTACAGTCTTTCCACTATAGTCTTTCCACTATAGTCTGTCCACTTTAGTCTTTCCACTTTAGTTTTTCCACTTTAGTCTGTCCACTTCAGTCTTTCCACTATGGTCTGTCCACTTTAGTCTTTCAACTTTAGTCTTTCCACTATAGTCTCCACTTTATTCTGTCCACTACAGTCTTTCCACTATAGTCTTTCCACTATAGTCTGTCCACTTTAGTCTTTCCACTATTCTCTGTCCACTTTAGTCTTTCCACTATAGTCTCCCCTTTATTCTGTCCACTACAGTCTTTCCACTATAGTCTTTCCCCTATAGTCTGTCCATTTTAGTCTTTCCACTTTAGTCTTTCCACTATAGTCTCCACTTTATTCTGTCCCCTACAGTCTTTCCACTTTAGTCTTTCCACTATTCTCTGCCCACTTTAGTCTTTCCACTTTAGTCTTTCCACTATAGTCTCCACTTTATTCTGTCCACTACAGTCTTTCCACTATAGTCTTTCACTATAGTCTGTCCACTTTAGTCTTTCCACTATTTTCTGTCCACTTTAGTCTTTCCACTATACTCTCCACTTTATTCTGTCCACTACAGTCTTTCCACTATAGTCTTTCCACTATAGTCTGTCCACTTTAGTCTTTCCACTTTAGTCTTTCCACTTTATTCTGTCCACTTCAGTGTGTACACTTTAGTCTGTCCACTGAGTCTTTCCACTTCAGTCTTTCCACTATAGTCTGTCCACTTTAGTCTTTCCACTTTAGTCTTTCCACTACAGTTTCCACTTTATTCTGTCCACTACAGTCTTTCCACTTTAGTCTTTCCAATACTCTCTGTCCACTTTATTCTTTCCACTATAGTCTCCACTTTATTCTGTCCACTACAGTCTTTCCACTATAGTCTTTCCACTATAGTCTTTCCACTGTAGTCATTCCACTTTAGTCTTTCCAATATTCTCTGTCCACTTTAGTCTTTCCACGATAGTCTCCACTTTATTCTCTCCACTACAGTCTTTCCACTATAGTCTTTCCACTATAGTCTGTCCACTTTAGTCTTTCCACTTTAGTCTTTCCACTATAGTCTCCACTTTATTCTGTCCACTACAGTCTTTCCACTTTAGTCTTTCAACTATTCTCTGTCCACTTTAGTCTTTCCACTATAGTCTCCACTTTAGTCTGTCCACTTAGTCTTTCCACTTCAGTCTTTCCACTAAAGTCTGTCCACTTTAGTCTTTCCACTTTAGTCTTTCCACTATAGTCTCCACTTTATTCTGTCCACTACAGTCTTTCCACTTTAGTCTTTCCACTATTCTCTGTCCACCTTAGTCTTTCCACTATCGTCTCCACTTTATTCTGTCCACTACAGTCTTTCCACTTTAGTCTTTCCAATACTCTCTGTCCACTTTAGTCTTTCCACTATAGTCTCCACTTTATTCTGTCCACTACAGTCTTTCCACTATAGTCTTTCCACTATAGTCTTTCCACAATAGTCCTTCCGCTTTAGTCTTTCCACTATTCTCTGTCCACTTTAGACTTTCCACTATAGTCTCCACGTTATTCTGTCCAGTACAGTCTTTCCACTATAGTCTTTCCACTATAGTCTGTCCACTTTAGTCTTTCCACTATAGTCTTTCCACTTTAGTCTGTCCACTTAGTCTTTCCACTTCAGTCTTTCCGCTATAGTCTTTCCACTATAGTCTGTCTACTTTAGTCTTTCCACTATTCTCTGTCCACTTTAGTCTTTCCACTATAGTATCCACTTTATTATGTCCACTACAGTCTTTCCACTATGGTCTGTCATCTTTAGTCTTTCCACTTTAGTTTTTCCATTTTAGTCTGTCCACTTCAGTCTTTCCACTATGGTCTGTCCACTTTAGTCTTTCAACTTTAGTCTTTCCACTATAGTCTCCACTTTATTCTGTCCACTACAGTCTTTCCACTATAGTCTTTCCACTATAGTCTGTCCACTTTAGTCTTTCCACTATTCTCTGTCCACTTTAGTCTTTCCACTTTCTCTGTCCAATATTCTCTGTCCACTTTAGTCTTTCCACGATAGTCTCCACTTTATTCTCTCCACTACAGTCTTTCCACTATAGTCTTTCCACTATAGTCTTTCCACAATAGTCTGTCCGATTTAGTCTTTCCACTATTCTCTGTCCACTTTAGACTTTCCACTATAGTCTCCACGTTATTCTGTCCAGTACAGTCTTTCCACTATAGTCTTTCCACTTTAGTCTGTCCACTTAGTCTTTCCACTTCAGTCTTTCCGCTATAGTCTTTCCACTATAGTCTGTCCACTTTAGTCTTTCCACTATTCTCTGTCCACTTTAGTCTTTCCACTATTCTCTGTCCACTTTAGTCTTTCCACTATAGTATCCACTTTATTATGTCCACTACAGTCTTTCCACTATAGTCTTTCCACTATAGTCTGTCCACTTTAGTCTTTCCACTTTAGTTTTTCCACTTTAGTCTGTCCACTTCAGTCTTTCCACTATGGTCTGTCCACTTTAGTCTTTCAACTTTAGTCTTTCCACTATAGTCTCCACTTTATTCTGTCCACTACAGTCTTTCCACTATAGTCTTTCCACTATAGTCTGTCCACTTTAGTCTTTCCACTATTCTCTGTCCACTTTAGTCTTTCCACTATAGTCTCCCCTTTATTCTGGCCACTACAGTCTTTCCACTATAGTCTTTCCCCTATAGTCTGTCCATTTTAGTCTTTCCACTATAGTCTTTCCACTATAGTTTGTCCACTTTAGTCTTTCCACTATTCTCTGTCCACTTTAGTCTTTCCACTATAGTCTCCACTTTATTCTGTCCACTACAGTCTTTCCACTATAGTCTTTCCACTATGGTCTGTCCACTTTAGTCTTTCCACTATAGTCTTTCCACTATAGTCTGTCCACTTTAGTCTTTCCACTTTAGTTTTTTCACTTTAGTCTGTCCACTTCAGTCTTTCCACTATGGTCTGTCCACTTTAGTCGTTCAACTTTAGTCTTTCCACTATAGTCTCCACTTTATTCTGTCCACTACAGTCTTTCCACTATAGTCTTTCCACTATAGTCTGTCCACTTTAGTCTTTCCACTATTCTCTGTCCACTTTAGTCTTTCCACTATAGTCTCCACTTTATTCTGTCCACTACAGTCTTTCAACTATAGTCTTTCCACTATAGTCTGTCCACTTTAGTCTTTCCAATCTTCTCTGTCCACTTTAGTCTTTCCACTATAGTCTCCACTTTATTCTGTCCACTACAGTCTTTCCACTATAGTCTTTCCACTATAGTCTGTCCACTTTAGTCTTTCCACTTTAGTCTTTCCACTATACTCTCCACTTTATTCTGTCCACTACAATCTTTCCACTTTAGTCTTTCAACTATTCTCTGTCCACTTTAGTCTTTCGACTATAGTCTCCGCTTTAGTCTGTCCAATTCGTCTTTCCACTTCAGTCTTTCCACTATAGTCTGTCCACTTTAGTCTTTCCACTTTAGTCTTTCCACTGTAGTCTCCACTTTATTCTGTCCACTACAGTCTTTCCACTTTAGTCTTTCCACTATTCTCTGTCCACTTTAGTCTTTCCACTATCGTCTCACCTTTATTCTGTCCACTACAGTCTTTCCACTTTAGTCTTTCCAGTACTCTCTGTCCACTTTAGTCTTTCCGCTATAGTCTCCACTTTATTCTGTCCACTACAGTCTTTCCACTATAGTCTTTCCACTATAGTCTTTCCACAATAGTCTGTCCGATTTAGTCTTTCCACTATTCTCTGTCCACTTTAGACTTTCCACTATAGTCTCCACGTTATTCTGTCCAGTACAGTCTTTCCACTATAGTTTTTCCACTACAGTCTGTCCACTTTAGTCTTTCCACTATAGTCTTTCCACTTTAGTCTGTCCACTTAGTCTTTCCACTTCAGTCTTTCCGCTATAGTCTTTCCACTATAGTCTGTCCACTTTAGTCTTTCCACTATTCTCTGTCCACTTTAGTCTTTCCACTATTCTCTGTCCACTTTAGTCTTTCCACTATAGTATCCACTTTATTATGTCCACTACAGTCTTTCCACTATAGTCTTTCCACTATAGTCTGTCCACTTTAGTCTTTCCACTTTAGTTTTTCCACTTTAGTCTGTCCACTTCAGTCTTTCCACTATGGTCTGTCCACTTTAGTCTTTCAACTTTAGTCTTTCCACTATAGTCTCCACTTTATTCTGTCCACTACAGTCTTTCCACTATAGTCTTTCCACTATAGTCTGTCCACTTTAGTCTTTCCACTATTCTCTGTCCACTTTAGTCTTTCCACTATAGTCTCCCCTTTATTCTGTCCACTACAGTCTTTCCACTATAGTCTTTCCCCTATAGTCTGTCCATTTTAGTCTTTCCACTTTAGTCTTTCCACTATAGTCTCCACTTTATTCTGTCCCCTACAGTCTTTCCACTTTAGTCTTTCCACTATTCTCTGCCCACTTTAGTCTTTCCACTTTAGTCTTTCCACTATAGTCTCCACTTTATTCTGTCCACTACAGTCTTTCCACTATAGTCTTTCACTATAGTCTGTCCACTTTAGTCTTTCCACTATTTTCTGTCCACTTTAGTCTTTCCACTATACTCTCCACTTTATTCTGTCCACTACAGTCTTTCCACTATAGTCTTTCCACTATAGTCTGTCCACTTTAGTCTTTCCACTTTAGTCTTTCCACTTTATTCTGTCCACTTCAGTGTGTACACTTTAGTCTGTCCACTGAGTCTTTCCACTTCAGTCTTTCCACTATAGTCTGTCCACTTTAGTCTTTCCACTTTAATCTTTCCACTACAGTTTCCACTTTATTCTGTCCACTACAGTCTTTCCAATTTAGTCTTTCCAATACTCTCTGTCCACTTTATTCTTTCCACTATAGTCTCCACTTTATTCTGTCCACTACAGTCTTTCCACTATAGTCTTTCCACTATAGTCTTTCCACTGTAGTCATTCCACTTTAGTCTTTCCAATATTCTCTGTCCACTTTAGTCTTTCCACGATAGTCTCCACTTTATTCTCTCCACTACAGTCTTTCCACTATAGTCTTTCCACTATAGTCTGTCCACTTTAGTCTTTCCACTTTAGTCTTTCCACTATAGTCTCCAATTTATTCTGTCCACTACAGTCTTTCCACTTTAGTCTTTCAACTATTCTCTGTCCACTTTAGTCTTTCCACTATAGTCTCCACTTTAGTCTGTCCACTTAGTCTTTCCACTTCAGTCTTTCCACTAAAGTCTGTCCACTTTAGTCTTTCCACTTTAGTCTTTCCACTATAGTCTCCACTTTATTCTGTCCACTACAGTCTTTCCACTTTAGTCTTTCCACTATTCTCTGTCCACCTTAGTCTTTCCACTATCGTCTCCACTTTATTCTGTCCACTACAGTCTTTCCACTTTAGTCTTTCCAATACTCTCTGTCCACTTTAGTCTTTCCACTATAGTCTCCACTTTATTCTGTCCACTACAGTCTTTCCACTATAGTCTTTCCACTATAGTCTTTCCACAATAGTCCTTCCGCTTTAGTCTTTCCACTATTCTCTGTCCACTTTAGACTTTCCACTATAGTCTCCACGTTATTCTGTCCAGTACAGTCTTTCCACTATAGTCTTTCCACTATAGTCTGTCCACTTTAGTCTTTCCACTATAGTCTTTCCACTTTAGTCTGTCCACTTAGTCTTTCCACTTCAGTCTTTCCGCTATAGTCTTTCCACTATAGTCTGTCCACTTTAGTCTTTCCACTATTCTCTGTCCACTTTAGTCTTTCCACTATAGTATCCACTTTATTATGTCCACTACAGTCTTTCCACTATAGTCTTTCCACTATGGTCTGTCATCTTTAGTCTTTCCACTTTAGTTTTTCCATTTTAGTCTGTCCACTTTAGTCTTTCCACTATAGTCTGTCCACTTTAGTCTTTCCACTTTACTCTGTCCACTTCAGTGTGTACACTTTAGTCTGTCCACTGAGTCTTTCCACTTCAGCCTTTCCACTATAGTCTGTCCACTTTAGTCTTTCCACTATAGTCTCCACTTTATTCTGTCCACTACATTCTTTCCACTTCAGTCTTTCCACTATTCTTTGTCCACTTTAGTCTTTCCACTATAGTCTCCACTTTATTCTGTCCACTACAGTCTTTCCACTATAATCTTTCCACCATAGTCTGTCCACTTTAGTCTTTCCACTTTAGTTTTTCCACTTTAGTCTGTCCACTTTAGTCTTTCCACTATAGTCTGTCTACTTGAGTCTTTCCACTTTAGTCTTTCCACTATAGTCTCCACTTTATTCTGTCAACTACAGTCTTTCCACTATAGTCTTTCCACTATAGTCTTTCCACTATAGTCTTTCCACTATAGTCTGTCAACTTTAGTCTTTCCACTATTCTCTGTCCACTTTAGTCTTTCCACTATAGTCTCCACTTTATTCTGTCCACTACAGTCTGTCCACTATAGTCTTTCCACTATAGTCTGTCCACTTTAGTCTTTCCACTTTAGTCTTTCCAATTTAGTCTTTCCACTATAGTCTCCACTTTATTCTGTCCACTACAGTCTTTCCACTATAGTCTTTCCAGTATATTCTGTCCACTCTAGTCTTTCCACTATTCTCTGTCCACTTTAGTCTTTCCACTATAGTCTCCACCTTAGTCTGTCCACTTAGTCTTTCCACTTCAGTCTTTCCACTATAGTCTGTCCACTTTAGTCTTTCCACTTTAGTCTTTCCACTACAGTCTCCACTGCAGTGTGTACACTTTAGTCTGTCCACTTTAGTCTTTCCACTATAGTCTTTCCACTACAGTCTTTCCACTATAGTCTTTCCACTATAGTCTGTCCACTTTAGTCTTTCCACTTTAGTCTTTCCACTTTAGTCTTTCCACTTTATTCTGTCCACTGCAGTGTGTACACTTTAGTCTGTCCACTGAGTCTTTCCACTTCAGTCTCCACTTTATTCTGTCCACTACAGTCTTTCCACTATAGTCTTTCCACTATAGTCTGTCCACTTTAGTCTTTCCACTTTAGTCTTTCCACTTTAGTCTGTCCACTTTAGTCTTTCCACTATCTCTGTCCACTTTAGTCTTTCCACTATAGTCTCCACTTTATTCGGTCCACTACAGTCTTTCCACTATAGTCTTTCCACTATAGTCTGTCCACTTTAGTCTTTCCACTTTAGTCTTTCCACTTTAGTCTGTCCACTTTAGTCTTTCCACTATCTCTGTCCACTTTAGTCTTTCCACTATAGTCTCCACTTTATTCTGTCCACTACAGTCTTTCCACTATAGTCTTTCCACTATAGTCTGTCCACTTTAGTCTTTCCACTTTAGTCTGTCCACTTTAGTCTTTCCACTATAGTCTGTCCGCTTTAGTCTGTCCACTTTAGTCTTTCCACTTTAGTCTTTCCACTTTAGTCTGTCCACTTTAGTCTTTCCACTATCTCTGTCCACTTTAGTCTTTCCACTATAGTCTCCACTTTATTCTGTCCACTACAGTCTGTCCACTTTAGTCTTTCCACTTTAGTCTTTCCACTTTAGTCTGTCCACTTTAGTCTTTCCACTATAGTCTTTCCACTTTAGTCTGTCCACTTAGTCTTTCCACTTCAGTTTTTTCCACTATAGTCTCCACTTTAGTCTGTCCACTTAGTCTTTCCACTTCAGTCTTTCCACTATAGTCTGTCCACTTTAGTCTTTCCACTTTAGTCTTTCCACTATAGTCTCCACTTTATTCTGTCCACTACAGTCTTTCCACTTTAGTCTTTCCACTATTCTCTGTCCACTTTAGTCTTTCCACTATCGTCTCCACTTTATTCTGTCCACTACAGTCTTTCCACTTTAGTCTTTCCAATATTCTCTGTCCACTTTAGTCTTTCCACTATAGTCTCCACTTTATTCTGTCCACTACAGTCTTTCCACTATAGTCTTTCCACTATAGTCTTTCCACAATAGTCTGTCCGCTTTAGTCTTTCCACTATTCTCTGTCCACTTTAGACTTTCCACTATAGTCTCCACGTTATTCTGTCCAGTACAGTCTTTCCACTATAGTCTTTCCACTACAGTCTGTCCACTTTAGTCTTTCCACTTTAGTTTTTCCACTTTAGTCTGTCCACTTCAGTCTTTCCACTATGGTCTGTCCACTTTTGTCTTTCAACTTTAGTCTTTCCATTATAGTCTCCACTTTATTCTGTCCACTACAGTCTTTCCACTATAGTCTTTCCACTGTAGTCTGTCCACTTTAGTCTAGTCTTTCCACTATAGTCTGTCCACTTTAGTCTTTCCACTTTAGTCTTTCCAATATATTCTCCACTTTATTCTGTCCACTACAGTCTTTCCACTTTAGTCTTTCCACTATACTCTCCACTTTATTCTGTCCACTACAGTCTTTCCACTATAGTCTTTCCACTATAGTTTGTCCACTTTAGTCTTTCCGCTTTAGTCTTTCCACTTTAGTCTGTCCACTTTAGTCTTTCCACTATAGTCTCCACTTTACTCTGTCCACTACAGTCTTTCCAGTATAGTCTTTCCACTATAGTCTGTCCACTTTAGTCTTTCCACTTTAGTTTTTCCACTTTAGTCTGTCCACTTCAGACTTTGCACTATAGTCTGTCCACTTTAAACTTTCCTTTTTAGTCTTTCCACAATACTCTCCACTTTATTCTGTCCACTACAGTCTTTCCACTATAGTCTTTCCACTATAGTTTGTCCACTTTAGTCTTTCCACTTTAGTCTTTCCACTATAGTCTCCACTTTATTCTTTCCACTACAGTCTTTCAACGATAGTCTTTCCACTATAGTCTGTCCACTTTAGTCTTTCCACTTTAGTTTTTCCACTTTAGTCTTTCCACTTTAGACTTTCCACTATAGTCTATCCACTTTAGTCTTTCCACTATAGTCTCCGCTTTATTCTTTCCACTTTAGTTTTTCCACTTTAGTCTGTCCACTTTAGACTTTCCACTATAGTCTATCTACTATAGTCTTTCCACTTTAGTCTTTTCACTATAGTCTGTCCACTTTAGTCTTTCCACTATACTCTCCACTTTATTCTGTCCACTACAGTCTTTCCACTATAGTCTTTCCATATAGTCTGTCCACTTTAGTCTTTCCACTTTAGTCTTTCCACCTTAGTTTGTCCACTTTAGTCTTTCCACTATAGTCTTTCCACTATAGTCTGTCCACTTTAGTCTTTCCACTATTCTCTGTCCACTTTAGTCTTTCCACTATACTCTCCACTTTATTCTGTCCACTACAGTCTTTCCACTATAGTCTTTCCAATGTAGTCCGTCCACTTTAGTCTTTCCACTTTAGTCTTTCCACCTTAGTCTGTCCACTTTAGTCTTTCCACTATAGTCTGTCCACTTTAGTCTTTCCACTTTAGTCTTTCCACTATAGTCTCCACTTTATTCTGTCCACTACAATCTTTCCACTATGGTCTTTCCACTATAGTCTATCCACTTTAGTCTTTCCACTATTCTCTGTCCACTTTAGGCTTTCCACTATAGTCTCCACTTCCACAATAGTCTTTCCACTATAGTCTGTCAACTTTAGTCTTTCCACTTTAGTCTTTCCACTATAGTCTCCACTTTATTCTGTCCACTACAGTCTTTCCACTTTAGTCTTTCCACAATTCTCTGTCCACTTTAGTCTTTCCACTTTAGTCTTTCCACTTCAGTCTTTCCACTATAGTCTGTCCACTTTAGTCTTTCTACTTTAGTCTTTCCACTATAGTCTCCACTTTATTCTGTCCACTACAGTCTTTTCAATTTAGTCTTTCCACTATTCTCTGTCCACTTTAGTCTTTCCACTATAGTCGCCACATTATTCTGTCCACTATAGTCTTTCCACTGTAGTCTGTCCACTTTAGTCTTTCCACTATTCTCTGTCCACTTTAGTCTTTCCACTATAGTCTCCACTTTAATCTTTCCACTACAGTCTTTCCACTATAGTCTTTTCACTATAGTCTGTCCACTTTAGTCTTTCCACTTTAGTCTTTCCAATTTAGTCTTTCCACTATAGTCTCCACTTTATTCTGTCCACTACAGTCTTTCCACTATAGTCTTTCCAGTATATTCTGTCCACTCTAGTCTTTCCACTATTCTCTGTCCACTTTAGTCTTTCCACTATAGTCTCCACCTTAGTCTGTCCACTTAGTCTTTCCACTTCAGTCTTTCCACTATAGTCTGTCCACTTTAGTCTTTCCACTTTAGTCTTTCCACTACAGTCTCCACTGCAGTGTGTACACTTTAGTCTGTCCACTTTAGTCTTTCCACTATAGTCTTTCCACTACAGTCTTTCCACTATAGTCTTTCCACTATAGTCTGTCCACTTTAGTCTTTCCACTTTAGTCTTTCCACTTTAGTCTTTCCACTTTATTCTGTCCACTGCAGTGTGTACACTTTAGTCTGTCCACTGAGTCTTTCCACTTCAGTCTCCACTTTATTCTGTCCACTACAGTCTTTCCACTATAGTCTTTCCACTATAGTCTGTCCACTTTAGTCTTTCCACTTTAGTCTTTCCACTTTAGTCTGTCCACTTTAGTCTTTCCACTATCTCTGTCCACTTTAGTCTTTCCACTATAGTCTCCACTTTATTCGGTCCACTACAGTCTTTCCACTATAGTCTTTCCACTATAGTCTGTCCACTTTAGTCTTTCCACTTTAGTCTTTCCACTTTAGTCTGTCCACTTTAGTCTTTCCACTATCTCTGTCCACTTTAGTCTTTCCACTATAGTCTCCACTTTATTCTGTCCACTACAGTCTTTCCACTATAGTCTTTCCACTATAGTCTGTCCACTTTAGTCTTTCCACTTTAGTCTGTCCACTTTAGTCTTTCCACTATAGTCTGTCCACTTTAGTCTGTCCACTTTAGTCTTTCCACTTTAGTCTTTCCACTTTAGTCTGTCCACTTTAGTCTTTCCACTATCTCTGTCCACTTTAGTCTTTCCACTATAGTCTCCACTTTATTCTGTCCACTACAGTCTGTCCACTTTAGTCTTTCCACTTTAGTCTTTCCACTTTAGTCTGTCCACTTTAGTCTTTCCACTATAGTCTTTCCACTTTAGTCTGTCCACTTAGTCTTTCCACTTCAGTTTTTTCCACTATAGTCTCCACTTTAGTCTGTCCACTTAGTCTTTCCACTTCAGTCTTTCCACTATAGTCTGTCCACTTTAGTCTTTCCACTTTAGTCTTTCCACTATAGTCTCCACTTTATTCTGTCCACTACAGTCTTTCCACTTTAGTCTTTCCACTATTCTCTGTCCACTTTAGTCTTTCCACTATCGTCTCCACTTTATTCTGTCCACTACAGTCTTTCCACTTTAGTCTTTCCAATATTCTCTGTCCACTTTAGTCTTTCCACTATAGTCTCCACTTTATTCTGTCCACTACAGTCTTTCCACTATAGTCTTTCCACTATAGTCTTTCCACAATAGTCTGTCCGCTTTAGTCTTTCCACTATTCTCTGTCCACTTTAGACTTTCCACTATAGTCTCCACGTTCTTCTGTCCAGTACAGTCTTTCCACTATAGTCTTTCCACTACAGTCTGTCCACTTTAGTCTTTCCACTTTAGTTTTTCCACTTTAGTCTGTCCACTTCAGTCTTTCCACTATGGTCTGTCCACTTTTGTCTTTCAACTTTAGTCTTTCCATTATAGTCTCCACTTTATTCTGTCCACTACAGTCTTTCCACTATAGTCTTTCCACTGTAGTCTGTCCACTTTAGTCTAGTCTTTCCACTATAGTCTGTCCACTTTAGTCTTTCCACTTTAGTCTTTCCAATATATTCTCCACTTTATTCTGTCCACTACAGTCTTTCCACTTTAGTCTTTCCACTATACTCTCCACTTTATTCTGTCCACTACAGTCTTTCCACTATAGTCTTTCCACTATAGTTTGTCCACTTTAGTCTTTCCGCTTTAGTCTTTCCACTTTAGTCTGTCCACTTTAGTCTTTCCACTATAGTCTCCACTTTACTCTGTCCACTACAGTCTTTCCAGTATAGTCTTTCCACTATAGTCTGTCCACTTTAGTCTTTCCACTTTAGTTTTTCCACTTTAGTCTGTCCACTTCAGACTTTGCACTATAGTCTGTCCACTTTAAACTTTCCTTTTTAGTCTTTCCACAATACTCTCCACTTTATTCTGTCCACTACAGTCTTTCCACTATAGTCTTTCCACTATAGTTTGTCCACTTTAGTCTTTCCACTTTAGTCTTTCCACTACAGTCTCCACCTTATTCTTTCCACTACAGTCTTTCAACGATAGTCTTTCCACTATAGTCTGTCCACTTTAGTCTTTCCACTTTAGTTTTTCCACTTTAGTCTTTCCACTTTAGACTTTCCACTATAGTCTATCCACTTTAGTCTTTCCACTATAGTCTCCGCTTTATTCTTTCCACTTTAGTTTTTCCACTTTAGTCTGTCCACTTTAGACTTTCCACTATAGTCTATCTACTATAGTCTTTCCACTTTAGTCTTTTCACTATAGTCTGTCCACTTTAGTCTTTCCACTATACTCTCCACTTTATTCTGTCCACTACAGTCTTTCCACTATAGTCTTTCCATATAGTCTGTCCACTTTAGTCTTTCCACTTTAGTCTTTCCACCTTAGTCTGTCCACTTTAGTCTTTCCACTATAGTCTTTCCACTATAGTCTGTCCACTTTAGTCTTTCCACTATTCTCTGTCCACTTTAGTCTTTCCACTATACTCTCCACTTTATTCTGTCCACTACAGTCTTTCCACTATAGTCTTTCCAATGTAGTCCGTCCACTTTAGTCTTTCCACTTTAGTCTTTCCACCTTAGTCTGTCCACTTTAGTCTTTCCACTATAGTCTGTCCACTTTAGTCTTTCCACTTTAGTCTTTCCACTATAGTCTCCACTTTATTCTGTCCACTACAATCTTTCCACTATGGTCTTTCCACTATAGTCTATCCACTTTAGTCTTTCCACTATTCTCTGTCCACTTTAGGCTTTCCACTATAGTCTCCACTTCCACAATAGTCTTTCCACTATAGTCTGTCAACTTTAGTCTTTCCACTTTAGTCTTTCCACTATAGTCTCCACTTTATTCTGTCCACTACAGTCTTTCCACTTTAGTCTTTCCACAATTCTCTGTCCACTTTAGTCTTTCCACTTTAGTCTTTCCACTTCAGTCTTTCCACTATAGTCTGTCCACTTTAGTCTTTCTACTTTAGTCTTTCCACTATAGTCTCCACTTTATTCTGTCCACTACAGTCTTTTCAATTTAGTCTTTCCACTATTCTCTGTCCACTTTAGTCTTTCCACTATAGTCGCCACATTATTCTGTCCACTATAGTCTTTCCACTGTAGTCTGTCCACTTTAGTCTTTCCACTATTCTCTGTCCACTTTAGTCTTTCCACTATAGTCTCCACTTTAATCTTTCCACTACAGTCTTTCCACTATAGTCTTTCCACTATAGTCTGTCCACTTTAGTCTTTCCACTATAGTCTCCACTTTATTCTGTCCAGTACAGTCTTTCCACTATAGTCTTTCCACTATAGTCTGTCCACCTTAGTCTTTCCACTATTCTCTGTCCATTTTAGACTTTCCACTATAGTCTCCACGTTATTCTGTCCAGTACAGTCTTTCCACTATATTCTTTCCACTATAGTCTGTCCACTTTAGTCTGTCCACTTCAGTCTTTCCACTATGGTCTGTCCACTATAGTTTGTCCACTTTAGTCTTTCCACTTTAGTCTTTCCACTATAGTCTCCACTTTATTCTTTCCACTACAGTCTTTCAACGATAGTCTTTCCACTATAGTCTGTCCACTTTAGTCTTTCCACTTTAGTTTTTCCACTTTAGTCTTTCCACTTTAGACTTTCCACTATAGTCTATCCACTTTAGTCTTTCCACTATAGTCTCCGCTTTATTCTTTCCACTTTAGTTTTTCCACTTTAGTCTGTCCACTTTAGACTTTCCACTATAGTCTATCTACTATAGTCTTTCCACTTTAGTCTTTTCACTATAGTCTGTCCACTTTAGTCTTTCCACTTTAGTCTTTCCACTATAGTCTCCACTTTATTCTGTCCACTACAGTCTTTCCACTATAGTCTTTCCACTATAGTTTGTCCACTTTAGTCTTTCCCCTTTAGTCTTTCCACTATAGTCTCCACTTTATTCTTTCCACTACAGTCTTTCAACGATAGTCTTTCCACTATAGTCTGTCCACTTTAGTCTTTCCACTTTAGTTTTTCCACTTTAGTCTTTCCACTTTAGACTTTCCACTATAGTCTATCCACTTTAGTCTTTCCACTATAGTCTCCGCTTTATTCTTTCCACTTTAGTTTTTCCACTTTAGTCTGTCCACTTTAGACTTTCCACTATAGTCTATCTACTATAGTCTTTCCACTTTAGTCTTTTCACTATAGTCTGTCCACTTTAGTCTTTCCACTATACTCTCCACTTTATTCTGTCCACTACAGTCTTTCCACTATAGTCTTTCCATATAGTCTGTCCACTTTAGTCTTTCCACTTTAGTCTTTCCACCTTAGTCTGTCCACTTTAGTCTTTCCACTTTAGTCTTTCCACTATAGTCTCCAATTTATTCTGTCCACTACAGTCTTTCCACTTTAGTCTTTCAACTATTCTCTGTCCACTTTAGTCTTTCCACTATAGTCTCCACTTTAGTCTGTCCACTTAGTCTTTCCACTTCAGTCTTTCCACTAAAGTCTGTCCACTTTAGTCTTTCCACTTTAGTCTTTCCACTATAGTCTCCACTTTATTCTGTCCACTACAGTCTTTCCACTTTAGTCTTTCCACTATTCTCTGTCCACCTTAGTCTTTCCACTATCGTCTCCACTTTATTCTGTCCACTACAGTCTTTCCACTTTAGTCTTTCCAATACTCTCTGTCCACTTTAGTCTTTCCACTATAGTCTCCACTTTATTCTGTCCACTACAGTCTTTCCACTATAGTCTTTCCACTATAGTCTTTCCACAATAGTCCTTCCGCTTTAGTCTTTCCACTATTCTCTGTCCACTTTAGACTTTCCACTATAGTCTCCACGTTATTCTGTCCAGTACAGTCTTTCCACTATAGTCTTTCCACTATAGTCTGTCCACTTTAGTCTTTCCACTATAGTCTTTCCACTTTAGTCTGTCCACTTAGTCTTTCCACTTCAGTCTTTCCGCTATAGTCTTTCCACTATAGTCTGTCCACTTTAGTCTTTCCACTATTCTCTGTCCACTTTAGTCTTTCCACTATAGTATCCACTTTATTATGTCCACTACAGTCTTTCCACTATAGTCTTTCCACTATGGTCTGTCATCTTTAGTCTTTCCACTTTAGTTTTTCCATTTTAGTCTGTCCACTTTAGTCTTTCCACTATAGTCTGTCCACTTTAGTCTTTCCACTTTACTCTGTCCACTTCAGTGTGTACACTTTAGTCTGTCCACTGAGTCTTTCCACTTCAGCCTTTCCACTATAGTCTGTCCACTTTAGTCTTTCCACTTTAGTCTTTCCACTATAGTCTCCACTTTATTCTGTCCACTACATTCTTTCCACTTCAGTCTTTCGACTATTCTTTGTCCACTTTAGTCTTTCCACTATAGTCTCCACTTTATTCTGTCCACTACAGTCTTTCCACTATAATCTTTCCACCATAGTCTGTCCACTTTAGTCTTTCCACTTTAGTTTTTCCACTTTAGTCTGTCCACTTTAGTCTTTCCACTATAGTCTGTCTACTTGAGTCTTTCCACTTTAGTCTTTCCACTATAGTCTCCACTTTATTCTGTCAACTACAGTCTTTCCACTATAGTCTTTCCACTATAGTCTTTCCACTATAGTCTTTCCACTATAGTCTGTCAACTTTAGTCTTTCCACTATTCTCTGTCCACTTTAGTCTTTCCACTATAGTCTCCACTTTATTCTGTCCACTACAGTCTGTCCACTATAGTCTTTCCACTATAGTCTGTCCACTTTAGTCTTTCCACTTTAGTCTTTCCAATTTAGTCTTTCCACTATAGTCTCCACTTTATTCTGTCCACTACAGTCTTTCCACTATAGTCTTTCCAGTATATTCTGTCCACTCTAGTCTTTCCACTATTCTCTGTCCACTTTAGTCTTTCCACTATAGTCTCCACCTTAGTCTGTCCACTTAGTCTTTCCACTTCAGTCTTTCCACTATAGTCTGTCCACTTTAGTCTTTCCACTTTAGTCTTTCCACTACAGTCTCCACTGCAGTGTGTACACTTTAGTCTGTCCACTTTAGTCTTTCCACTATAGTCTTTCCACTACAGTCTTTCCACTATAGTCTTTCCACTATAGTCTGTCCACTTTAGTCTTTCCACTTTAGTCTTTCCACTTTAGTCTTTCCACTTTATTCTGTCCACTGCAGTGTGTACACTTTAGTCTGTCCACTGAGTCTTTCCACTTCAGTCTCCACTTTATTCTGTCCACTACAGTCTTTCCACTATAGTCTTTCCACTATAGTCTGTCCACTTTAGTCTTTCCACTTTAGTCTTTCCACTTTAGTCTGTCCACTTTAGTCTTTCCACTATCTCTGTCCACTTTAGTCTTTCCACTATAGTCTCCACTTTATTCGGTCCACTACAGTCTTTCCACTATAGTCTTTCCACTATAGTCTGTCCACTTTAGTCTTTCCACTTTAGTCTTTCCACTTTAGTCTGTCCACTTTAGTCTTTCCACTATCTCTGTCCACTTTAGTCTTTCCACTATAGTCTCCACTTTATTCTGTCCACTACAGTCTTTCCACTATAGTCTTTCCACTATAGTCTGTCCACTTTAGTCTTTCCACTTTAGTCTGTCCACTTTAGTCTTTCCACTATAGTCTGTCCGCTTTAGTCTGTCCACTTTAGTCTTTCCACTTTAGTCTTTCCACTTTAGTCTGTCCACTTTAGTCTTTCCACTATCTCTGTCCACTTTAGTCTTTCCACTATAGTCTCCACTTTATTCTGTCCACTACAGTCTGTCCACTTTAGTCTTTCCACTTTAGTCTTTCCACTTTAGTCTGTCCACTTTAGTCTTTCCACTATAGTCTTTCCACTTTAGTCTGTCCACTTAGTCTTTCCACTTCAGTTTTTTCCACTATAGTCTCCACTTTAGTCTGTCCACTTAGTCTTTCCACTTCAGTCTTTCCACTATAGTCTGTCCACTTTAGTCTTTCCACTTTAGTCTTTCCACTATAGTCTCCACTTTATTCTGTCCACTACAGTCTTTCCACTTTAGTCTTTCCACTATTCTCTGTCCACTTTAGTCTTTCCACTATCGTCTCCACTTTATTCTGTCCACTACAGTCTTTCCACTTTAGTCTTTCCAATATTCTCTGTCCACTTTAGTCTTTCCACTATAGTCTCCACTTTATTCTGTCCACTACAGTCTTTCCACTATAGTCTTTCCACTATAGTCTTTCCACAATAGTCTGTCCGCTTTAGTCTTTCCACTATTCTCTGTCCACTTTAGACTTTCCACTATAGTCTCCACGTTATTCTGTCCAGTACAGTCTTTCCACTATAGTCTTTCCACTACAGTCTGTCCACTTTAGTCTTTCCACTTTAGTTTTTCCACTTTAGTCTGTCCACTTCAGTCTTTCCACTATGGTCTGTCCACTTTTGTCTTTCAACTTTAGTCTTTCCATTATAGTCTCCACTTTATTCTGTCCACTACAGTCTTTCCACTATAGTCTTTCCACTGTAGTCTGTCCACTTTAGTCTAGTCTTTCCACTATAGTCTGTCCACTTTAGTCTTTCCACTTTAGTCTTTCCAATATATTCTCCACTTTATTCTGTCCACTACAGTCTTTCCACTTTAGTCTTTCCACTATACTCTCCACTTTATTCTGTCCACTACAGTCTTTCCACTATAGTCTTTCCACTATAGTTTGTCCACTTTAGTCTTTCCGCTTTAGTCTTTCCACTTTAGTCTGTCCACTTTAGTCTTTCCACTATAGTCTCCACTTTACTCTGTCCACTACAGTCTTTCCAGTATAGTCTTTCCACTATAGTCTGTCCACTTTAGTCTTTCCACTTTAGTTTTTCCACTTTAGTCTGTCCACTTCAGACTTTGCACTATAGTCTGTCCACTTTAAACTTTCCTTTTTAGTCTTTCCACAATACTCTCCACTTTATTCTGTCCACTACAGTCTTTCCACTATAGTCTTTCCACTATAGTTTGTCCACTTTAGTCTTTCCACTTTAGTCTTTCCACTATAGTCTCCACTTTATTCTTTCCACTACAGTCTTTCAACGATAGTCTTTCCACTATAGTCTGTCCACTTTAGTCTTTCCACTTTAGTTTTTCCACTTTAGTCTTTCCACTTTAGACTTTCCACTATAGTCTATCCACTTTAGTCTTTCCACTATAGTCTCCGCTTTATTCTTTCCACTTTAGTTTTTCCACTTTAGTCTGTCCACTTTAGACTTTCCACTATAGTCTATCTACTATAGTCTTTCCACTTTAGTCTTTTCACTATAGTCTGTCCACTTTAGTCTTTCCACTATACTCTCCACTTTATTCTGTCCACTACAGTCTTTCCACTATAGTCTTTCCATATAGTCTGTCCACTTTAGTCTTTCCACTTTAGTCTTTCCACCTTAGTCTGTCCACTTTAGTCTTTCCACTATAGTCTTTCCACTATAGTCTGTCCACTTTAGTCTTTCCACTATTCTCTGTCCACTTTAGTCTTTCCACTATACTCTCCACTTTATTCTGTCCACAACAGTCTTTCCACTATAGTCTTTCCAATGTAGTCCGTCCACTTTAGTCTTTCCACTTTAGTCTTTCCACCTTAGTCTGTCCACTTTAGTCTTTCCACTATAGTCTGTCCACTTTAGTCTTTCCACTTTAGTCTTTCCACTATAGTCTCCACTTTATTCTGTCCACTACAATCTTTCCACTATGGTCTTTCCACTATAGTCTATCCACTTTAGTCTTTCCACTATTCTCTGTCCACTTTAGGCTTTCCACTATAGTCTCCACTTCCACAATAGTCTTTCCACTATAGTCTGTCAACTTTAGTCTTTCCACTTTAGTCTTTCCACTATAGTCTCCACTTTATTCTGTCCACTACAGTCTTTCCACTTTAGTCTTTCCACAATTCTCTGTCCACTTTAGTCTTTCCACTTTAGTCTTTCCACTTCAGTCTTTCCACTATAGTCTGTCCACTTTAGTCTTTCTACTTTAGTCTTTCCACTATAGTCTCCACTTTATTCTGTCCACTACAGTCTTTTCAATTTAGTCTTTCCACTATTCTCTGTCCACTTTAGTCTTTCCACTATAGTCGCCACATTATTCTGTCCACTATAGTCTTTCCACTGTAGTCTGTCCACTTTAGTCTTTCCACTATTCTCTGTCCACTTTAGTCTTTCCACTATAGTCTCCACTTTAATCTTTCCACTACAGTCTTTCCACTATAGTCTTTCCACTATAGTCTGTCCACTTTAGTCTTTCCACTTTAGTCTTTCCAATTTAGTCTTTCCACTATAGTCTCCACTTTATTCTGTCCACTACAGTCTTTCCACTATAGTCTTTCCAGTATATTCTGTCCACTCTAGTCTTTCCACTATTCTCTGTCCACTTTAGTCTTTCCACTATAGTCTCCACCTTAGTCTGTCCACTTAGTCTTTCCACTTCAGTCTTTCCACTATAGTCTGTCCACTTTAGTCTTTCCACTTTAGTCTTTCCACTACAGTCTCCACTGCAGTGTGTACACTTTAGTCTGTCCACTTTAGTCTTTCCACTATAGTCTTTCCACTACAGTCTTTCCACTATAGTCTTTCCACTATAGTCTGTCCACTTTAGTCTTTCCACTTTAGTCTTTCCACTTTAGTCTTTCCACTTTATTCTGTCCACTGCAGTGTGTACACTTTAGTCTGTCCACTGAGTCTTTCCACTTCAGTCTCCACTTTATTCTGTCCACTACAGTCTTTCCACTATAGTCTTTCCACTATAGTCTGTCCACTTTAGTCTTTCCACTTTAGTCTTTCCACTTTAGTCTGTCCACTTTAGTCTTTCCACTATCTCTGTCCACTTTAGTCTTTCCACTATAGTCTCCACTTTATTCGGTCCACTACAGTCTTTCCACTATAGTCTTTCCACTATAGTCTGTCCACTTTAGTCTTTCCACTTTAGTCTTTCCACTTTAGTCTGTCCACTTTAGTCTTTCCACTATCTCTGTCCACTTTAGTCTTTCCACTATAGTCTCCACTTTATTCTGTCCACTACAGTCTTTCCACTATAGTCTTTCCACTATAGTCTGTCCACTTTAGTCTTTCCACTTTAGTCTGTCCACTTTAGTCTTTCCACTATAGTCTGTCCGCTTTAGTCTGTCCACTTTAGTCTTTCCACTTTAGTCTTTCCACTTTAGTCTGTCCACTTTAGTCTTTCCACTATCTCTGTCCACTTTAGTCTTTCCACTATAGTCTCCACTTTATTCTGTCCACTACAGTCTGTCCACTTTAGTCTTTCCACTTTAGTCTTTCCACTTTAGTCTGTCCACTTTAGTCTTTCCACTATAGTCTTTCCACTTTAGTCTGTCCACTTAGTCTTTCCACTTCAGTTTTTTCCACTATAGTCTCCACTTTAGTCTGTCCACTTAGTCTTTCCACTTCAGTCTTTCCACTATAGTCTGTCCACTTTAGTCTTTCCACTTTAGTCTTTCCACTATAGTCTCCACTTTATTCTGTCCACTACAGTCTTTCCACTTTAGTCTTTCCACTATTCTCTGTCCACTTTAGTCTTTCCACTATCGTCTCCACTTTATTCTGTCCACTACAGTCTTTCCACTTTAGTCTTTCCAATATTCTCTGTCCACTTTAGTCTTTCCACTATAGTCTCCACTTTATTCTGTCCACTACAGTCTTTCCACTATAGTCTTTCCACTATAGTCTTTCCACAATAGTCTGTCCGCTTTAGTCTTTCCACTATTCTCTGTCCACTTTAGACTTTCCACTATAGTCTCCACGTTATTCTGTCCAGTACAGTCTTTCCACTATAGTCTTTCCACTACAGTCTGTCCACTTTAGTCTTTCCACTTTAGTTTTTCCACTTTAGTCTGTCCACTTCAGTCTTTCCACTATGGTCTGTCCACTTTTGTCTTTCAACTTTAGTCTTTCCATTATAGTCTCCACTTTATTCAGTCCACTACAGTCTTTCCACTATAGTCTTTCCACTGTAGTCTGTCCACTTTAGTCTAGTCTTTCCACTATAGTCTGTCCACTTTAGTCTTTCCACTTTAGTCTTTCCAATATATTCTCCACTTTATTCTGTCCACTACAGTCTTTCCACTTTAGTCTTTCCACTATACTCTCCACTTTATTCTGTCCACTACAGTCTTTCCACTATAGTCTTTCCACTATAGTTTGTCCACTTTAGTCTTTCCGCTTTAGTCTTTCCACTTTAGTCTGTCCACTTTAGTCTTTCCACTATAGTCTCCACTTTACTCTGTCCACTACAGTCTTTCCAGTATAGTCTTTCCACTATAGTCTGTCCACTTTAGTCTTTCCACTTTAGTTTTTCCACTTTAGTCTGTCCACTTCAGACTTTGCACTATAGTCTGTCCACTTTAAACTTTCCTTTTTAGTCTTTCCACAATACTCTCCACTTTATTCTGTCCACTACAGTCTTTCCACTATAGTCTTTCCACTATAGTTTGTCCACTTTAGTCTTTCCACTTTAGTCTTTCCACTATAGTCTCCACTTTATTCTTTCCACTACAGTCTTTCAACGATAGTCTTTCCACTATAGTCTGTCCACTTTAGTCTTTCCACTTTAGTTTTTCCACTTTAGTCTTTCCACTTTAGACTTTCCACTATAGTCTATCCACTTTAGTCTTTCCACTATAGTCTCCGCTTTATTCTTTCCACTTTAGTTTTTCCACTTTAGTCTGTCCACTTTAGACTTTCCACTATAGTCTATCTACTATAGTCTTTCCACTTTAGTCTTTTCACTATAGTCTGTCCACTTTAGTCTTTCCACTATACTCTCCACTTTATTCTGTCCACTACAGTCTTTCCACTATAGTCTTTCCATATAGTCTGTCCACTTTAGTCTTTCCACTTTAGTCTTTCCACCTTAGTCTGTCCACTTTAGTCTTTCCACTATAGTCTTTCCACTATAGTCTGTCCACTTTAGTCTTTCCACTATTCTCTGTCCACTTTAGTCTTTCCACTATACTCTCCACTTTATTCTGTCCACTACAGTCTTTCCACTATAGTCTTTCCAATGTAGTCCGTCCACTTTAGTCTTTCCACTTCAGTCTTTCCACCTTAGTCTGTCCACTTTAGTCTTTCCACTATAGTCTGTCCACTTTAGTCTTTCCACTTTAGTCTTTCCACTATAGTCTCCACTTTATTCTGTCCACTACAATCTTTCCACTATGGTCTTTCCACTATAGTCTATCCACTTTAGTCTTTCCACTATTCTCTGTCCACTTTAGGCTTTCCACTATAGTCTCCACTTCCACAATAGTCTTTCCACTATAGTCTGTCAACTTTAGTCTTTCCACTTTAGTCTTTCCACTATAGTCTCCACTTTATTCTGTCCACTACAGTCTTTCCACTTTAGTCTTTCCACAATTCTCTGTCCACTTTAGTCTTTCCACTTTAGTCTTTCCACTTCAGTCTTTCCACTATAGTCTGTCCACTTTAGTCTTTCTACTTTAGTCTTTCCACTATAGTCTCCACTTTATTCTGTCCACTACAGTCTTTTCAATTTAGTCTTTCCACTATTCTCTGTCCACTTTAGTCTTTCCACTATAGTCGCCACATTATTCTGTCCACTATAGTCTTTCCACTGTAGTCTGTCCACTTTAGTCTTTCCACTATTCTCTGTCCACTTTAGTCTTTCCACTATAGTCTCCACTTTAATCTTTCCACTACAGTCTTTCCACTATAGTCTTTCCACTATAGTCTGTCCACTTTAGTCTTTCCACTATAGTCTCCACTTTATTCTGTCCAGTACAGTCTTTCCACTATAGTCTTTCCACTATAGTCTGTCCACCTTAGTCTTTCCACTATTCTCTGTCCATTTTAGACTTTCCACTATAGTCTCCACGTTATTCTGTCCAGTACAGTCTTTCCACTATAGTCTTTCCACTATAGTCTGTCCACTTTAGTCTTTCCACTATAGTCTCCACTTTATTCTGTCCAGTACAGTCTTTCCACTTTAGTCTTTCCACTATAGTCTCCACTTTATTCTGTCCACTACAGTCTGTCCACTTTAGTCTTTCCACTTTAGTCTTTCCACTTTAGTCTGTCCACTTTAGTCTTTCCACTATAGTCTTTCCACTTTAGTCTGTCCACTTAGTCTTTCCACTTCAGTTTTTTCCACTATAGTCTCCACTTTAGTCTGTCCACTTAGTCTTTCCACTTCAGTCTTTCCACTATAGTCTGTCCACTTTAGTCTTTCCACTTTAGTCTTTCCACTATAGTCTCCACTTTATTCTGTCCACTACAGTCTTTCCACTTTAGTCTTTCCACTATTCTCTGTCCACTTTAGTCTTTCCACTATCGTCTCCACTTTATTCTGTCCACTACAGTCTTTCCACTTTAGTCTTTCCAATATTCTCTGTCCACTTTAGTCTTTCCACTATAGTCTCCACTTTATTCTGTCCACTACAGTCTTTCCACTATAGTCTTTCCACTATAGTCTTTCCACAATAGTCTGTCCGCTTTAGTCTTTCCACTATTCTCTGTCCACTTTAGACTTTCCACTATAGTCTCCACGTTATTCTGTCCAGTACAGTCTTTCCACTATAGTCTTTCCACTACAGTCTGTCCACTTTAGTCTTTCCACTTTAGTTTTTCCACTTTAGTCTGTCCACTTCAGTCTTTCCACTATGGTCTGTCCACTTTTGTCTTTCAACTTTAGTCTTTCCATTATAGTCTCCACTTTATTCAGTCCACTACAGTCTTTCCACTATAGTCTTTCCACTGTAGTCTGTCCACTTTAGTCTAGTCTTTCCACTATAGTCTGTCCACTTTAGTCTTTCCACTTTAGTCTTTCCAATATATTCTCCACTTTATTCTGTCCACTACAGTCTTTCCACTTTAGTCTTTCCACTATACTCTCCACTTTATTCTGTCCACTACAGTCTTTCCACTATAGTCTTTCCACTATAGTTTGTCCACTTTAGTCTTTCCGCTTTAGTCTTTCCACTTTAGTCTGTCCACTTTAGTCTTTCCACTATAGTCTCCACTTTACTCTGTCCACTACAGTCTTTCCAGTATAGTCTTTCCACTATAGTCTGTCCACTTTAGTCTTTCCACTTTAGTTTTTCCACTTTAGTCTGTCCACTTCAGACTTTGCACTATAGTCTGTCCACTTTAAACTTTCCTTTTTAGTCTTTCCACAATACTCTCCACTTTATTCTGTCCACTACAGTCTTTCCACTATAGTCTTTCCACTATAGTTTGTCCACTTTAGTCTTTCCACTTTAGTCTTTCCACTATAGTCTCCACTTTATTCTTTCCACTACAGTCTTTCAACGATAGTCTTTCCACTATAGTCTGTCCACTTTAGTCTTTCCACTTTAGTTTTTCCACTTTAGTCTTTCCACTTTAGACTTTCCACTATAGTCTATCCACTTTAGTCTTTCCACTATAGTCTCCGCTTTATTCTTTCCACTTTAGTTTTTCCACTTTAGTCTGTCCACTTTAGACTTTCCACTATAGTCTATCTACTATAGTCTTTCCACTTTAGTCTTTTCACTATAGTCTGTCCACTTTAGTCTTTCCACTATACTCTCCACTTTATTCTGTCCACTACAGTCTTTCCACTATAGTCTTTCCATATAGTCTGTCCACTTTAGTCTTTCCACTTTAGTCTTTCCACCTTAGTCTGTCCACTTTAGTCTTTCCACTATAGTCTTTCCACTATAGTCTGTCCACTTTAGTCTTTCCACTTTAGACTTTCCACTATAGTCTATCCACTTTAGTCTTTCCACTATAGTCTCCGCTTTATTCTTTCCACTTTAGTTTTTCCACTTTAGTCTGTCCACTTTAGACTTTCCACTATAGTCTATCTACTATAGTCTTTCCACTTTAGTCTTTTCACTATAGTCTGTCCACTTTAGTCTTTCCACTATACTCTCCACTTTATTCTGTCCACTACAGTCTTTCCACTATAGTCTTTCCATATAGTCTGTCCACTTTAGTCTTTCCACTTTAGTCTTTCCACTTTAGTCTTTTCACTATAGTCTGTCCACTTTAGTCTTTCCACTATACTCTCCACTTTATTCTGTCCACTACAGTCTTTCCACTATAGTCTTTCCATATAGTCTGTCCACTTTAGTCTTTCCACTTTAGTCTTTCCACCTTAGTCTGTCCACTTTAGTCTTTCCACTATAGTCTGTCCACTTTAGTCTTTCCACTTTAGTCTTTCCACTGTAGTCTCCACTTTATTCTGTCCACTACAATCTTTCCACTATGGTCTTTCCACTATAGTCTATCCACTTTAGTCTTTCCACTATTCTCTGTCCACTTTAGGCTTTCCACTATAGTCTCCACTTCCACAATAGTCTTTCCACTATAGTCTGTCAACTTTAGTCTTTCCACTTTAGTCTTTCCACTATAGTCTCCACTTTATTCTGTCCACTACAGTCTTTCCACTTTAGTCTTTCCACAATTCTCTGTCCACTTTAGTCTTTCCACTTTAGTCTTTCCACTTCAGTCTTTCCACTATAGTCTGTCCACTTTAGTCTTTCTACTTTAGTCTTTCCACTATAGTCTCCACTTTATTCTGTCCACTACAGTCTTTTCAATTTAGTCTTTCCACTATTCTCTGTCCACTTTAGTCTTTCCACTATAGTCGCCACATTATTCTGTCCACTATAGTCTTTCCACTGTAGTCTGTCCACTTTAGTCTTTCCACTATTCTCTGTCCACTTTAGTCTTTCCACTATAGTCTCCACTTTAATCTTTCCACTACAGTCTTTCCACTATAGTCTTTCCACTATAGTCTGTCCACTTTAGTCTTTCCACTATAGTCTCCACTTTATTCTGTCCAGTACAGTCTTTCCACTATAGTCTTTCCACTATAGTCTGTCCACCTTAGTCTTTCCACTATTCTCTGTCCATTTTAGACTTTCCACTATAGTCTCCACGTTATTCTGTCCAGTACAGTCTTTCCACTATATTCTTTCCACTATAGTCTGTCCACTTTAGTCTGTCCACTTCAGTCTTTCCACTATGGTCTGTCCACTTTAGTCTTTCAACTTTAGTCTTTCCACTATAATCTCCACTTTATTCTGTCCACTACAGTCTTTCCACTATAGTCTTTCCACTATAGTCTGTCCACTTTAGTCTTTCCACTATTCTCTGTCCACTTTAGTCTTTCCACTATAGTCTCCCCTTTATTCTGTCCACTACAGTCTTTCCACTATAGTCTTTCCCCTATAGTCTGTCCATTTTAGTCTTTCCACTTTAGTCTTTCCACTATAGTCTCCACTTTATTCTGTCCACTACAGTCTTTCCACTTTAGTCTTTCCACTATTCTCTGCCCACTTTAGTCTTTCCACTTTGGTCTTTCCACTATAGTCTCCACTTTATTCTGTCCACTACAGTCTTTCCACTATAGTCTTTCCACTATAGTCTGTCTACTTTAGTCTTTCCACTATTTTCTGTCCACTTTAGTCTTTCCACTATACTCTCCACTTTATTCTGTCCACTACAGTCTTTCCACTATAGTCTTTCCACTATAGTCTTTCCACTATAGTCTGTCCACTTTAGTCTTTCCACTTTAGTCTTTCCTCTTTATTCTGTCCACTTCAGTGTGTACACTTTAGTCTGTCCACTTTAGTCTTTCCACTTTAGTCTTTCCACTATAGTCTCCACTTTATTCTGTCCACTACAGTCTTTCCACTTTAGTCTTTCAACTATTCTCTGTCCACTTTAGTCTTTCCACTATAGTCTCCACTTTAGTCTGTCCACTTAGTCTTTCCACTTCAGTCTTTCCACTAAAGTCTGTCCACTTTAGTCTTTCCACTTTAGTCTTTCCACTATAGTCTCCACTTTATTCTGTCCACTACAGTCTTTCCACTTTAGTCTTTCCACTATTCTCTGTCCACCTTAGTCTTTCCACTATCGTCTCCACTTTATTCTGTCCACTACAGTCTTTCCACTTTAGTCTTTCCAATACTCTCTGTCCACTTTAGTCTTTCCACTATAGTCTCCACTTTATTCTGTCCACTACAGTCTTTCCACTATAGTCTTTCCACTATAGTCTTTCCACAATAGTCCTTCCGCTTTAGTCTTTCCACTATTCTCTGTCCACTTTAGACTTTCCACTATAGTCTCCACGTTATTCTGTCCAGTACAGTCTTTCCACTATAGTCTTTCCACTATAGTCTGTCCACTTTAGTCTTTCCACTATAGTCTTTCCACTTTAGTCTGTCCACTTAGTCTTTCCACTTCAGTCTTTCCGCTATAGTCTTTCCACTATAGTCTGTCCACTTTAGTCTTTCCACTATTCTCTGTCCACTTTAGTCTTTCCACTATAGTATCCACTTTATTATGTCCACTACAGTCTTTCCACTATAGTCTTTCCACTATGGTCTGTCATCTTTAGTCTTTCCACTTTAGTTTTTCCATTTTAGTCTGTCCACTTTAGTCTTTCCACTATAGTCTGTCCACTTTAGTCTTTCCACTTTACTCTGTCCACTTCAGTGTGTACACTTTAGTCTGTCCACTGAGTCTTTCCACTTCAGCCTTTCCACTATAGTCTGTCCACTTTAGTCTTTCCACTTTAGTCTTTCCACTATAGTCTCCACTTTATTCTGTCCACTACATTCTTTCCACTTCAGTCTTTCCACTATTCTTTGTCCACTTTAGTCTTTCCACTATAGTCTCCACTTTATTCTGTCCACTACAGTCTTTCCACTATAATCTTTCCACCATAGTCTATCCACTTTTGTCTTTCCACTTTAGTTTTTCCACTTTAGTCTGTCCACTTTAGTCTTTCCACTATAGTCTGTCTATTTGAGTCTTTCCACTTTAGTCTTTCCACTATAGTCTCCACTTTATTCTGTCCACTACAGTCTTTCCACTATAGTCTTTCCACTATAGTCTTTCCACTATAGTCTGTCAACTTTAGTCTTTCCACTATTCTCTGTCCACTTTAGTCTTTCCACTTTAGTCTTTCCACTACAGTCTCCACTTTATTCTGTCCACTACAGTCTTTCCACTTTAGTCTTTCCACTATTCTCTGTCCACTTTAGTCTTTCCACTATAGTCTCCACTTTATTCTGTCCACTACCGTCTTTCCACTATAGTCTTTCCACTATAGTCTGTCCACTTTAGTCTTTCCACTATTCTCTGTCCACTTTAGTCTTTCCACTATAGTCTCCACTTTATTCTGTCCACTACAGTCTATCCACTATAGTCTTTCCACTATAGTCTGTCCACTTTAGTCTTTCCACTTTAGTCTTTCCAATTTAGTCTTTCCACTATAGTCTCCACTTTATTCTGTCCACTACAGTCTTTCCACTATAGTCATTCCACTATATTCTGTCCACTCTAGTCTTTCCACTATTCTCTGTCCACTTTAGTCTTTCCACTATAGTCTCCACCTTAGTCTGTCCACTTAGTCTTTCCACTTCAGTCTTTCCACTATAGTCTGTCCACTTTAGTCTTTCCACTTTAGTCTTTCCACTACAGTCTCCACTGCAGTGTGTACACTTTAGTCTGTCCACTTTAGTCTTTCCACTATAGTCTTTCCACTACAGTCTTTCCACTATAGTCTTTCCACTATAGTCTGTCCACTTTAGTCTTTCCACTTTAGTCTTTCCACTTTAGTCTTTCCACTTGATTCTGTCCACTGCAGTGTGTACACTTTAGTCTGTCCACTGAGTCTTTCCACTTCAGTCTCCACTTTATTCTGTCCACTACAGTCTTTCCACTATAGTCTTTCCACTATAGTCTGTCCACTTTAGTCTTTCCACTTTAGTCTTTCCACTTTAGTCTGTCCACTTTAGTCTTTCCACTATCTCTGTCCACTTTAGTCTTTCCACTATAGTCTCCACTTTATTCGGTCCACTACAGTCTTTCCACTATAGTCTTTCCACTATAGTCTGTCCACTTTAGTCTTTCCACTTTAGTCTTTCCACTTTAGTCTGTCCACTTTAGTCTTTCCACTATCTCTGTCCACTTTAGTCTTTCCACTATAGTCTCCACTTTATTCTGTCCACTACAGTCTTTCCACTATAGTCTGTCCACTTTAGTCTTTCCACTGTAGTCTGTCCACTTTAGTCTTTCCACTATAGTCTGTCCGCTTTAGTCTTTCCACTTTAGTCTTTCCACTTTAGTCTTTCCGCTTTAGTCTAACCACTTAGTCTTTCCACTTCAGTATTTCCAAAGGAGTCTGTCCACTTTAGTCTTTCCACTTTAGTCTTTCCACTTTAGTCTGTCCACTTTAGTCTTTCCACTTTAGTCTTTCCACTTTCTTCTCTCCACTTTAGTGTGTACACTTTAGTTTGTCCACTGAGTCTTTCCACTTCAGTCTTTCCACTATAGTCTGTCCACTTTAGTCTTTCCACTTTAGTCTTTCCACTATAGTCTTTCCACTTCAGTCTGTCCACTTTAGTTTTTCCGCTATAGTCTGTCCACTGTAGTCTTTCCACTATAGTCTTTCCACTTTAGTCTGTCCACTTAGTCTTTCCACTTCAGTTTTTCCACTATAGTCTCCACTTTAGTCTGTCCACTTAGTCTTTCCACTTCAGTCTTTCCACTATAGTCTGTCCACTTTAGTCTTTCCACTTTAGTCTTTCCACTATAGTCTCCACTTTATTCTGTCCACTACAGTCTTTCCACTTTAGTCTTTCCACTATTCTCTGTCCACTTTAGTCTTTCCACTATCGTCTCCACTTTATTCTGTCCACTACAGTCTTTCCACTTTAGTCTTTCCAATATTCTCTGTCCACTTTAGTCTTTCCGCTATAGTCTCCACTTTATTCTGTCCACTACAGTCTTTCCACTATAGTTTTTCCACTATAGTCTTTCCACAATAGTCTGTCCGCTTTAGTCTTTCCACTATTCTCTGTCCACTTTAGACTTTCCACTATAGTCTCCACGTTATTCTGTCCAGTACAGTCTTTCCACTATAGTCTTTCCACTACAGTCTGTCCACTTTAGTCTTTCCACTTTAGTTTTTCCACTTTAGTCTGTCCACTTCAGTCTTTCCACTATGGTCTGTCCACTTTTGTCTTTCAACTTTAGTCTTTCCACTATAGTCTCCACTTTATTCTGTCCACTACAGTCTTTCCACTATAGTCTTTCCACTGTAGTCTGTCCACTTTAGTCTAGTCTTTCCACTATAGTCTGTCCACTTTAGTCTTTCCACTTTAGTCTTTCCAATATATTCTCCACTTTATTCTGTCCACTACAGTCTTTCCACTTTAGTCTTTCCACTATACTCTCCACTTTATTCTGTCCACTACAGTCTTTCCACTATAGTCTTTCCACTATAGTTTGTCCACTTTAGTCTTTCCGCTTTAGTCTTTCCACTTTAGTCTGTCCACTTTAGTCTTTCCACTATAGTCTCCACTTTACTCTGTCCACTACAGTCTTTCCAGTATAGTCTTTCCACTATAGTCTGTCCACTTTAGTCTTTCCACTTTAGTTTTTCCACTTTAGTCTGTCCACTTCAGACTTTGCACTATAGTCTGTCCACTTTAGTCTTTCCTTTTTAGTCTTTCCACAATACTCTCCACTTTATTCTGTCCACTACAGTCTTTCCACTATAGTCTTTCCACTATAGTTTGTCCACTTTAGTCTTTCCACTTTAGTCTTTCCACTATAGTCTCCACTTTATTCTTTCCACTACAGTCTTTCAACTATAGTCTTTCCACTATAGTCTGTCCACTTTAGTCTTTCCACTTTAGTTTTTCCACTTTAGTCTTTCCACTTTAGACTTTCCACTATAGTCTATCCACTTTAGTCTTTCCACTATAGTCTCCGCTTTATTCTTTCCACTTTAGTTTTTCCACTTTAGTCTGTCCACTTTAGACTTTCCACTATAGTCTATCTACTATAGTCTTTCCACTTTAGTCTTTCCACTATAGTCTGTCCACTTTAGTCTTTCCACTATACTCTCCACTTTATTCTGTCCACTACAGTCTTTCGACTATAGTCTTTCCACATAGTCTGTCCACTTTAGTCTTTCCACTTTAGTCTTTCCACCTTAGTCTGTCCACTTTAGTCTTTCCACTATAGTCTTTCCACTATAGTCTGTCCACTTTAGTCTTTCCACTATTCTCTGTCCACTTTAGTCTTTCCACTATACTCTCCACTTTATTCTGTCCACTACAGTCTTTCCACTATAGTCTTTCCAATGTAGTCTGTCCACTTTAGTCTTTCCACTTTAGTCTTTCCACCTTAGTCTGTCCACTTTAGTCTTTCCACTATAGTCTGTCCACTTTAGTCTTTCCACTTTAGTCTTTCCACTATAGTCTCCACTTTATTCTGTCCACTACAATCTTTCCACTATGGTCTTTCCACTATAGTCTATCCACTTTAGTCTTTCCACTATTCTCTCTCCACTTTAGGCTTTCCACTATAGTCTCCACTTCCACAATAGTCTTTCCACTATAGTCTGTCAACTTTAGTCTTTCCACTTTAGTCTTTCCACTATAGTCTCCACTTTATTCTGTCCACTACAGTCTTTCCACTTTAGTCTTTCCACAATTCTCTGTCCACTTTAGTCTTTCCACTTTAGTCTTTCCACTTCAGTCTTTCCACTATAGTCTGTCCACTTTAGTCTTTCTACTTTAGTCTTTCCACTATAGTCTCCACTTTATTCTGTCCACTACAGTCTTTTCAATTTAGTCTTTCCACTATTCTCTGTCCACTTTAGTCTTTCCACTATAGTCGCCTCATTATTCTGTCCACTATAGTCTTTCCACTATAGTCTTTCCACTGTAGTCTGTCCACTTTAGTCTTTCCACTATTCTCTGTCCACTTTAGTCTTTCCACTATAGTCTCCACTTTAATCTTTCCACTACAGTCTTTCCACTATAGTCTTTCCACTATAGTCTGTCCACTTTAGTCTTTCCACTATAGTCTCCACTTTATTCTGTCCAGTACAGTCTTTCCACTATAGTCTTTCCACTATAGTCTGTCCACCTTAGTCTTTCCACTATTCTCTGTCCATTTTAGACTTTCCACTATAGTCTCCACGTTATTCTGTCCAGTACAGTCTTTCCACTACATTCTTTCCACTATAGTCTGTCCACTTTAGTCTGTCCACTTCAGTCTTTCCACTATGGTCTGTCCACTTTAGTCTTTCAACTTTAGTCTTTCCACTATAATCTCCACTTTATTCTGTCCACTACAGTCTTTCCACTATAGTCTTTCCACTATAGTCTGTCCACTTTAGTCTTTCCACTATTCTCTGTCCACTTTAGTCTTTCCACTATAGTCTCCCCTTCATTCTGTCCACTACAGTCTTTCCACTATAGTCTTTCCCCTATAGTCTGTCCATTTTAGTCTTTCCACTTTAGTCTTTCCACTATAGTCTCCACTTTATTCTGTCCACTACAGTCTTTCCACTTTAGTCTTTCCACTATTCTCTGCCCACTTTAGTCTTTCCACTTTAGTCTTTCCACTATAGTCTCCACTTTATTCTGTCCACTACAGTCTTTCCACTATAGTCTGTCTACTTTAGTCTTTCCACTATTTTCTGTCCACTTTAGTCTTTCCACTATACTCTCCACTTTATTCTGTCCACTACAGTCTTTCCACTATAGTCTCCACTTTATTCTGTCCACTACAGTCTTTCCACTATAGTCTTTCCACTATAGTCTGTCCACTTTAGTCTTTCCACTTTAGTTTTTCCACTTTAGTCTGTCCACTTCAGTCTTTCCACTATGGTCTGTCCACTTTAGTCTTTCAACTTTAGTCTTTCCACTATAGTCTCCACTTTATTCTGTCCACTACAGTCTTTCCACTATAGTCTTTCCACTATAGTTTGTCCACTTTAGTCTTTCCACTATTCTCTGTCCACTTTAGTCTTTCCACTATAGTCTCCACTTTATTCTGTCCACTACAGTCTTTCCACTATAGTCTTTCCACTATAGTCTGTCCACTTTAGTCTTTCCACTATAGTCTTTCCACTATAGTCTGTCCACTTTAGTCTTTCCACTTTAGTTTTTCCACTTTAGTCTGTCCACTTCAGTCTTTCCACTATGGTCTGTCCACTTTAGTCTTTCAACTTTAGTCTTTCCACTATAGTCTCCACTTTATTCTGTCCACTACAGTCTTTCCACTATAGTCTTTCCACTATAGTCTGTCCACTTTAGTCTTTCCACTATTCTCTGTCTACTTTAGTCTTTCCACTATAGTCTCCACTTTATTCTGTCCACTACAGTCTTTCCACTATAGTCTTTCCACTATAGTCTGTCCACTTTAGTCTTTCCAATCTTCTCTGTCCACTTTAGTCTTTCCACTATAGTCTCCACTTTATTCTCTCCACTACAGTCTTTCCAATATAGTCTTTCCACTATAGTCTATCCACTTTAGTCTTTCCACTTTAGTCTTTCCACTATACTCTCCACTTTATTCTGTCCACTACAATCTTTCCACTTTAGTCTTTCAACTATTCTCTGTCCACTTTAGTCTTTCGACTATAGTCTCCGCTTTAGTCTGTCCAATTCGTCTTTCCACTTCAGTCTTTCCACTATAGTCTGTCCACTTTAGTCTTTCCACTTTAGTCTTTCCACTGTAGTCTCCACTTTATTCTGTCCACTACAGTCTTTCCACTTTAGTCTTTCCACTATTCTCTGTCCACTTTAGTCTTTCCACTATCGTCTCACCTTTATTCTGTCCACTACAGTCTTTCCACTTTAGTTTTTCCAGTACTCTCTGTCCACTTTAGTCTTTCCGCTATAGTCTCCACTTTATTCTGTCCACTACAGTCTTTCCACTATAGTCTTTCCACTATAGTCTTTCCACAATAGTCTGTCCGATTTAGTCTTTCCACTATTCTCTGTCCACTTTAGACTTTCCACTATAGTCTCCACGTTATTCTGTCCAGTACAGTCTTTCCACTATAGTCTTTCCACTACAGTCTGTCCACTTTAGTCTTTCCACTATAGTCTTTCCACTTTAGTCTGTCCACTTAGTCTTTCCACTTCAGTCTTTCCGCTATAGTCTTTCCACTATAGTCTGTCCACTTTAGTCTTTCCACTATTCTCTGTCCACTTTAGTCTTTCCACTATTCTCTGTCCACTTTAGTCTTTCCACTATTCTCTGTCCACTTTAGTCTTTCCACTATTCTCTGTCCACTTTAGTCTTTCCACTATAGTATCCACTTTATTATGTCCACTACAGTCTTTCCACTATAGTCTTTCCACTATAGTCTGTCCACTTTAGTCTTTCCACTTTAGTTTTTCCACTTTAGTCTGTCCACTTCAGTCTTTCCACTATGGTCTGTCCACTTTAGTCTTTCAACTTTAGTCTTTCCACTATAGTCTCCACTTTATTCTGTCCACTACAGTCTTTCCACTATAGTCTTTCCCCTATAGTCTGTCCATTTTAGTCTTTCCACTTTAGTCTTTCCACTATAGTCTCCACTTTATTCTGTCCCCTACAGTCTTTCCACTTTCGTCTTTCCACTATTCTCTGCCCACATTAGTCTTTCCACTTTACTCTTTCCACTATAGTCTCCACTTTATTCTGTCCACTACAGTCTTTCCACTATAGTCTTTCACTACAGTCTGTCCACTTTAGTCTTTCCACTATTTTCTGTCCACTTTAGTCTTTCCACTATACTCTCCACTTTATTCTGTCCACTAGTCTGTCCACTTTAGTCTTTCCACTATAGGCTGTCCACTTTAGTCTTTCCACTTTACTCTGTCCACTTCAGTGTGTACACTTTAGTCTGTCCACTGAGTCTTTCCACTTCAGCCTTTCCACTAAAGTCTGTCCACTTTAGTCTTTCCACTTTAGTCTTTCCACTATAGTCTCCACTTTATTCTGTCCACTACATTCTTTCCACTTCAGTCTTTCCACTATTCTTTGTCCACTTTAGTCTTTCCACTATAGTCTCCACTTTATTCTGTCCACTACAGTCTTTCCACTATAATCTTTCCACCATAGTCTGTCCACTTTAGTCTTTCCACTTTAGTTTTTCCACTTTAGTCTGTCCACTTTAGTCTTTCCACTATAGTCTGTCTACTTGAGTCTTTCCACTTTAGTCTTTCCACTATAGTTTCCACTTTATTCTGTCCACTACAGTCTTTCCACTATAGTCTTTCCACTATAGTCTGTCAACTTTAGTCTTTCCACTATTCTCTGTCCACTTTAGTCTTTCCACTTTAGTCTTTCCACTACAGTCTCCACTTTGTTCTGTCCACTACAGTCTTTCCACTTTAGTCTTTCCACTATTCTCTGTCCACTTTAGTCTTTCCACTATAGTCTCCACTTTATTCTGTCCACTACCGTCTTTCCACTATAGTCTTTCCACTATAGTCTGTCCACTTTAGTCTTTCCACTATTCTCTGTCCACTTTAGTCTTTCCACTATAGTCTCCACTTTATTCTGTCCACTACAGTCTATCCACTATAGTCTTTCCACTATAGTCTGTCCACTTTAGTCTTTCCACTTTAGTCTTTCCAATTTAGTCTTTCCACTATAGTCTCCACTTTATTCTGTCCACTACAGTCTTTCCACTATAGTCTTTCCACTATATTCTGTCCACTCTAGTCTTTCCACTATTCTCTGTCCACTTTAGTCTTTCCACTATAGTCTCCACCTTAGTCTGTCCACTTAGTCTTTCCACTTCAGTCTTTCCACTTTAGTCTTTCCACTACAGTCTCCACTTTATTCTGTCCACTACAGTCTTTCCACTTTAGTCTTTCCACTATTCTCTGTCCACTTTAGTCTTTCCACTATAGTCTCCACTTTATTCTGTCCACTACCGTCTTTCCACTATAGTCTTTCCACTATAGTCTGTCCACTTTAGTCTTTCCACTATTCTCTGTCCACTTTAGTCTTTCCACTTTAGTCTTTCCACTATAGTTTCCACTTTATTCTGTCCACTACAGTCTTTCCACTATAGTCTTTCCACTATAGTCTGTCAACTTTAGTCTTTCCACTATTCTCTGTCCACTTTAGTCTTTCCACTTTAGTCTTTCCACTACAGTCTCCACTTTGTTCTGTCCACTACAGTCTTTCCACTTTAGTCTTTCCACTATTCTCTGTCCACTTTAGTCTTTCCACTATAGTCTCCACTTTATTCTGTCCACTACCGTCTTTCCACTATAGTCTTTCCACTATAGTCTGTCCACTTTAGTCTTTCCACTATTCTCTGTCCACTTTAGTCTTTCCACTATAGTCTCCACTTTATTCTGTCCACTACAGTCTATCCACTATAGTCTTTCCACTATAGTCTGTCCACTTTAGTCTTTCCACTTTAGTCTTTCCAATTTAGTCTTTCCACTATAGTCTCCACTTTATTCTGTCCACTACAGTCTTTCCACTATAATCTTTCCACCATAGTCTGTCCACTTTAGTCTTTCCACTTTAGTTTTTCCACTTTAGTCTGTCCACTTTAGTCTTTCCACTATAGTCTGTCTACTTGAGTCTTTCCACTTTAGTCTTTCCACTATAGTTTCCACTTTATTCTGTCCACTACAGTCTTTCCACTATAGTCTTTCCACTATAGTCTTTCCACTATAGTCTGTCAACTTTAGTCTTTCCACTATTCTCTGTCCACTTTAGTCTTTCCACTACAGTCTCCACTTTATTCTGTCCACTACAGTCTTTCCACTTTAGTCTTTCCACTATTCTCTGTCCACTTTAGTCTTTCCACTATAGTCTCCACTTTATTCTGTCCACTACCGTCTTTCCACTATAGTCTTTCCACTATAGTCTGTCCACTTTAGTCTTTCCACTATTCTCTGTCCACTTTAGTCTTTCCACTATAGTCTCCACTTTATTCTGTCCACTACCGTCTTTCCACTATAGTCTTTCCACTATAGTCTGTCCACTTTAGTCTTTCCACTATTCTCTGTCCACTTTAGTCTTTCCACTATAGTCTCCACTTTATTCTGTCCACTACAGTCTATCCACTATAGTCTTTCCACTATAGTCTGTCCACTTTAGTCTTTCCACTTTAGTCTTTCCAATTTAGTCTTTCCACTATAGTCTCCACTTTATTCTGTCCACTACAGTCTTTCCACTATAGTCTTTCCACTATATTCTGTCCACTCTAGTCTTTCCACTATTCTCTGTCCACTTTAGTCTTTCCACTATAGTCTCCACCTTAGTCTGTCCACTTAGTCTTTCCACTATAGTCTTTCCACTACAGTCTTTCCACTATAGTCTTTCCACTATATTCTGTCCACTCTAGTCTTTCCACTATAGTCTGTCCACTTTAGTCTTTCCACTTTAGTCTTTCCACTTTATTCTGTCCACTGCAGTGTGTACACTTTAGTCTGTCCACTGAGTCTTTCCACTTCAGTCTCCACTTTATTCTGTCCACTACAGTCTTTCCACTATAGTCTTTCCACTATAGTCTGTCTACTTTAGTCTTTCCACTTTAGTCTGTCCACTTTAGTCTTTCCACTATCTCTGTCCACTTTAGTCTTTCCACTGTAGTCTCCACTTTATTCGGTCCACTACAGTCTTTCCACTATAGTCTTTCCACTATAGTCTGTCCACTTTAGTCTTCCCACTTTAGTCTTTCCACTTTAGTCTGTCCACTTTAGTCTTTCCACTATCTCTGTCCACTTTAGTCTTTCCACTATAGTCTCCACTTTATTCTGTCCACTACAGTCTTTCCACTATAGTCTTTCCACTATAGTCTGTCCACTTTAGTCTTTCCACTTTAGTCTGTCCACTTTAGTCTTTCCACTATAGTCTGTCCGCTTTAGTCTTTCCACTTTAGTCTTTCCACTTTAGTCTTTCCGCTTTAGTCTAACCACTTAGTCTTTCCACTTCAGTATTTCCAAAGGAGTCTGTCCACTTTAGTCTTTCCACTTTAGTCTTTCCACTTTAGTCTGTCCACTTTAGTCTTTCCACTTTAGTCTTTCCACTTTATTCTCTCCACTTCAGTGTGTACACTTTAGTTTGTCCACTGAGTCTTTCCACTTCAGTCTTTCCACTATAGTCTGTCCACTTTAGTCTTTCCACTTTAGTCTTTCCACTATAGTCTTTCCACTTCAGTCTGTCCACTTTAGTCTTTCCGCTATAGTCTGTCCACTTTAGTCTTTCCACTATAGTCTTTCCACTTTAGTCTGTCCACTTAGTCTTTCCACTTCAGTTTTTCCACTATAGTCTCCACTTTAGTCTGTCCACTTAGTCTTTCCACTTCAGTCTTTCCACTATAGTCTGTCCACTTTAGTCTTTCCACTTTAGTCTTTCCACTATAGTCTCCACTTTATTCTGTCCACTACAGTCTTTCCACTTTAGTCTTTCCACTATTCACTGTCCCTTTTAGTCTTTCCACTATCGTCTCCACTTTATTCTGTCCACTACAGTCTTTCCACTTTAGTCTTTCCAATATTCTCTGTCCACTTTAATCTTTCCACTATAGTCTCCACTTTATTCTGTCCACTACAGTCTTTCCACTATAGTCTTTCCACTATAGTCTTTCCACAATAGTATGTCCGCTTTAGTCTTTCCACTATTCTCTGTCCACTTTAGTCTTTCCACTATAGTCTCCACTTTATTCTGTCCACTACCGTCTTTCCACTATAGTCTTTCCACTATAGTCTGTCCACTTTAGTCTTTCCACTATTCTCTGTCCACTTTAGTCTTTCCACTATAGTCTCCACTTTATTCTGTCCACTACAGTCTATCCACTATAGTCTTTCCACTATAGTCTGTCCACTTTAGTCTTTCCACTTTAGTCTTTCCAATTTAGTCTTTCCACTATAGTCTCCACTTTATTCTGTCCACTACAGTCTTTCCACTATAGTCTTTCCACTATATTCTGTCCACTCTAGTCTTTCCACTATTCTCTGTCCACTTTAGTCTTTCCACTATAGTCTCCACCTTAGTCTGTCCACTTAGTCTTTCCACTATAGTCTTTCCACTACAGTCTTTCCACTATAGTCTTTCCACTATAGTCTGTCCACTTTAGTCTTTCCACTTTAGTCTTTCCACTTTAGTCTTTCCACTTTATTCTGTCCACTGCAGTGTGTACACTTTAGTCTGTCCACTGAGTCTTTCCACTTCAGTCTCCACTTTATTCTGTCCACTACAGTCTTTCCACTATAGTCTTTCCACTATAGTCTGTCCACTTTAGTCTTTCCACTTTAGTCTGTCCACTTTAGTCTTTCCACTATCTCTGTCCACTTTAGTCTTTCCACTATAGTCTCCACTTTATTCGGTCCACTACAGTCTTTCCACTGTAGTCTTTCCACTATAGTCTGTCCACTTTAGTCTTCCCACTTTAGTCTTTCCACTTTAGTCTGTCCACTTTAGTCTTTCCACTATCTCTGTCCACTTTAGTCTTTCCACTATAGTCTCCTTTTTATTCTGTCCACTACAGTCTTTCCACTATAGTCTTTCCACTATAGTCTGTCCACTTTAGTCTTTCCACTTTAGTCTGTCCACTTTAGTCTTTCCACTATAGTCTGTCCGCTTTAGTCTTTCCACTTTAGTCTTTCCACTTTAGTCTTTCCGCTTTAGTCTAACCACTTAGTCTTTCCAATTCAGTATTTCCAAAGGAGTCTGTCCACTTTAGTCTTTCCACTTTAGTCTTTCCACTTTAGTCTGTCCACTTTAGTCTTTCCACTTTAGTCTTTCCACTTTATTCTCTCCACTTCAGTGTGTACACTTTAGTTTGTCCACTGAGTCTTTCCACTTCAGTCTTTCCACTATAGTCTGTCCACTTTAGTCTTTCCACTTTAGTCTTTCCACTATAGTCTTTCCACTTCAGTCTGTCCACTTTAGTCTTTCCGCTATAGTCTGTCCACTTTAGTCTTTCCACTATAGTCTTTCCACTTTAGTCTGTCCACTTAGTCTTTCCACTTCAGTTTTTCCACTATAGTCTCCACTTTAGTCTGTCCACTTAGTCTTTCCACTTCAGTCTTTCCACTATAGTCTGTCCACTTTAGTCTATCCACTTTAGTCTTTCCACTATAGTCTCCGCTTTATTCTTTCCACTTTAGTTTTTCCACTTTAGTCTGTGCACTTTAGACTTTCCACTATAGTCTATCTACTATAGTCTTTCCACTTTAGTCTTTCCACTATAGTCTGTCAACTTTAGTCTTTCCGCTATTCTCTGTCCACTTTAGTCTTTCCACTATACTCTCCACTTTATTCTGTCCACTACAGTCTTTCCACTATAGTCTTTCCATATAGTCTGTCCACTTTAGTCTTTCCACTTTAGTCTTTCCACCTTAGTCTGTCCACTTTAGTCTTTCCACTATAGTCTTTCCACTATAGTCTGTCCACTTTAGTCTTTCCACTATTCTCTGTCCACTTTAGTCTTTCCACTATACTCTCCACTTTATTCTGTCCACTACAGTCTTTCCACTATAGTCTTTCCAATGTAGTCTGTCCACTTTAGTCTTTCCACTTTAGTCTTTCCACCTTAGTCTGTCCACTTTAGTCTTTCCACTATAGTCTCCACCTTAGTCTGTCCACTACAGTCTTTCCAGTATAGTCTTTCCACTATAGTCTGTCCACTTAGTCTTTCCACTTTAGTTTTTCCACTTTAGTCTGTCCACTTCAGACTTTGCACTATAGTCTGTCCACTTTAGTCTTTCCTTTTTAGTCTCTCCACAATACTCTCCACTTTATTCTGTCCACTACAGTCTTTCCACTATAGTCTTTCCACTATAGTTTGTCCACTTTAGTCTTTCCACTTTAGTCTTTCCACTATAGTCTCCACTTTATTCTTTCCACTACAGTCTTTCAACTATAGTCTTTCCACTATAGTCTGTCCACTTTAGTCTTTCCACTTTAGTTTTTCCACTTTAGTCTTTCCACTTTAGACTTTCCACTATAGTCTATCCACTTTAGTCTTTCCACTATAGTCTCCGCTTTATTCTTTCCACTTTAGTTTTTCCACTTTAGTCTGTCCACTTTAGACTTTCCACTATAGTCTATCTACTATAGTCTTCCCACTTTAGTCTTTCCACTATAGTCTGTCCACTTTAGTCTTTCCACTATACTCTCCACTTTATTCTGTCCACTACAGTCTTTCCACTATAGTCTTTCCATATAGTCTGTCCACTTTAGTCTTTCCAATCTTCTCTGTCCACTTTAGTCTTTCCACTTTAGTTTTTCCACTTTAGTCTTTCCACTTTAGACTTTCCACTATAGTCTATCCACTTTAGTCTTTCCACTATAGTCTCCGCTTTATTCTTTCCACTTTAGTTTTTCCACTTTAGTCTGTCCACTTTAGACTTTCAACTATAGTCTTTCCACTATAGTCTGTCCACTTTAGTCTTTCCACTTTAGTTTTTCCACTTTAGTCTTTCCACTTTAGACTTTCCACTATAGTCTATCCACTTTAGTCTTTCCACTATAGTCTCCGCTTTATTCTTTCCACTTTAGTTTTTCCACTTTAGTCTTTCCACTTTAGACTTTCCACTATAGTCTATCCACTTTAGTCTTTCCACTATAGTCTCCGCTTTATTCTTTCCACTTTAGTTTTTCCACTTTAGTCTGTCCACTTTAGACTTTCCACTATAGTCTATCTACTATAGTCTTCCCACTTTATTCTTTCCACTTTAGTCTTTCCACTTTAGTCTTTCCACTATACTCTCCACTTTATTCTGTCCACTATAATCTTTCCACTTTAGTCTTTCAACTATTCTCTGTCCACTTTAGTCTTTCGACTATAGTCTCCGCTTTAGTCTGTCCAATTCGTCTTTCCACTTCAGTCTTTCCACTATAGTCTGTCCACTTTAGTCTTTCCACTTTAGTCTTTCCACTGTAGTCTCCACTTTATTCTGTCCACTACAGTCTTTCCACTTTAGTCTTTCCACTATTCTCTGTCCACTTTAGTCTTTCCACTATCGTCTCACCTTTATTCTGTCCACTACAGTCTTTCCACTTTAGTCTTTCCAGTACTCTCTGTCCACTTTAGTCTTTCCGCTATAGTCTCCACTTTATTCTGTCCACTACAGTCTTTCCACTATAGTCTTTCCACTATAGTCTTTCCACAATAGTCTGTCCGATTTAGTCTTTCCACTATTCTCTGTCCACTTTAGACTTTCCACTATAGTCTCCACGTTATTCTGTCCAGTACAGTCTTTCCACTATAGTCTTTCCACTACAGTCTGTCCACTTTAGTCTTTCCACTATAGTCTTTCCACTTTAGTCTGTCCACTTAGTCTTTCCACTTCAGTCTTTCCGCTATAGTCTTTCCACTATAGTCTGTCCACTTTAGTCTTTCCACTATTCTCTGTCCACTTTAGTCTTTCCACTATTCTCTGTCCACTTTAGTCTTTCCACTATTCTCTGTCCACTTTAGTCTTTCCACTATTCTCTGTCCACTTTAGTCTTTCCACTATAGTATCCACTTTATTATGTCCACTACAGTCTTTCCACTATAGTCTTTCCACTATAGTCTGTCCACTTTAGTCTTTCCACTTTAGTTTTTCCACTTTAGTCTGTCCACTTCAGTCTTTCCACTATGGTCTGTCCACTTTAGTCTTTCAACTTTAGTCTTTCCACTATAGTCTCCACTTTATTCTGTCCACTACAGTCTTTCCACTATAGTCTTTCCCCTATAGTCTGTCCATTTTAGTCTTTCCACTTTAGTCTTTCCACTATAGTCTCCACTTTATTCTGTCCCCTACAGTCTTTCCACTTTCGTCTTTCCACTATTCTCTGCCCACTTTAGTCTTTCCACTTTACTCTTTCCACTATAGTCTCCACTTTATTCTGTCCACTACAGTCTTTCCACTATAGTCTTTCCACTATTCTCTGTCCACCTTAGTCTTTCCACTATCGTCTCCACTTTATTCTGTCCACTACAGTCTTTCCACTTTAGTCTTTCCAATACTCTCTGTCCACTTTAGTCTTTCCACTATAGTCTCCACTTTATTCTGTCCACTACAGTCTTTCCACTATAGTCTTTCCACTATAGTCTTTCCTATGGTCTATCCACTTTAGTCTTTCAACTTTAGTCTTTCCACTATAGTCTCCACTTTATTCTGTCCACTACAGTCTTTCCACTATAGTCTTTCCACTATAGTCTTTCCACTATAGTCTGTCCACTTTAGTCTTTCCACTTTAGTTTTTCAACTTTAGTCTGTCCACTTCAGTCTTTCCACTATGGTCTGTCCACTTTAGTCTTTCAACTTTAGTCTTTCCACTATAGTCTCCACTTTATTCTGTCCACCACAGTCTTTCCACTATAGTCTTTCCCCTATAGTCTGTCCATTTTAGTCTTTCCACTTTAGTCTTTCCACTATAGTCTCCACTTTATTCTGTCCCCTACAGTCTTTCCACTTTCGTCTTTCCACTATTCTCTGCCCACTTTAGTCTTTCCACTTTACTCTTTCCACTATAGTCTCCACTTTATTCTGTCCACTACAGTCTTTCCACTATAGTCTTTCACTATAGTCTGTCCACTTTAGTCTTTCCACTATTTTCTGTCCACTTTAGTCTTTCCACTATACTCTCCACTTTATTCTGTCCACTACAGTCTTTCCACTATAGTCTTTCCACTATAGTCTGTCCACTTTAGTCTTTCCACTTTAAGTCTTTCCACTTTATTCTGTCCACTTCAGTGTGTACACTTTAGTCTGTCCACTGAGTCTTTCCACTTCAGTCTTTCCACTATAGTCTGTCCACTTTAGTCTTTCCACTTTAGTCTTTCCACTACAGTTTCCACTTTATTCTGTCCACTACAGTCTTTCCACTTTAGTCTTTCCAATACTCTCTGTCCACTTTATTCTTTCCACTATAGTCTCCACTTTATTCTGTCCACTACAGTCTTTCCACTATAGTCTTTCCACTATAGTCTTTCCACTATAGTCATTCCACTTTAGTCTTTCCAATATTCTCTGTCCACTTTAGTCTTTCCACGATAGTCTCCACTTTATTCTCTCCACTACAGTCTTTCCACTATAGTCTTTCCACTATAGTCTGTCCACTTTAGTCTTTCCACTTTAGTCTTTCCACTATAGTCTCCACTTTATTCTGTCCACTACAGTCTTTCCACTTTAGTCTTTCAACTATTCTCTGTCCACTTTAGTCTTTCCACTATAGTCTCCACTTTAGTCTGTCCACTTAGTCTTTCCACTTCAGTCTTTCCACTAAAGTCTGTCCACTTTAGTCTTTCCACTTTAGTCTTTCCACTATAGTCTCCACTTTATTCTGTCCACTACAGTCTTTCCACTTTAGTCTTTCCACTATTCTCTGTCCACCTTAGTCTTTCCACTATCGTCTCCACTTTATTCTGTCCACTACAGTCTTTCCACTTTAGTCTTTCCAATACTCTCTGTCCACTTTAGTCTTTCCACTATAGTCTCCACTTTATTCTGTCCACTACAGTCTTTCCACTATAGTCTTTCCACTATAGTCTTTCCACAATAGTCCTTCCGCTTTAGTCTTTCCACTATTCTCTGTCCACTTTAGACTTTCCACTATAGTCTCCACGTTATTCTGTCCAGTACAGTCTTTCCACTATAGTCTTTCCACTATAGTCTGTCCACTTTAGTCTTTCCACTATAGTCTTTCCACTTTAGTCTGTCCACTTAGTCTTTCCACTTCAGTCTTTCCGCTATAGTCTTTCCACTATAGTCTGTCCACTTTAGTCTTTCCACTATTCTCTGTCCACTTTAGTCTTTCCACTATAGTATCCACTTTATTATGTCCACTACAGTCTTTCCACTATAGTCTTTCCACTATGGTCTGTCATCTTTAGTCTTTCCACTTTAGTTTTTCCATTTTAGTCTGTCCACTTTAGTCTTTCCACTATAGTCTGTCCACTTTAGTCTTTCCACTTTACTCTGTCCACTTCAGTGTGTACACTTTAGTCTGTCCACTGAGTCTTTCCACTTCAGCCTTTCCACTAAAGTCTGTCCACTTTAGTCTTTCCACTTTAGTCTTTCCACTATAGTCTCCACTTTATTCTGTCCACTACATTCTTTCCACTTCAGTCTTTCCACTATTCTTTGTCCACTTTAGTCTTTCCACTATAGTCTCCACTTTATTCTGTCCACTACAGTCTTTCCACTATAATCTTTCCACCATAGTCTGTCCACTTTAGTCTTTCCACTTTAGTTTTTCCACTTTAGTCTGTCCACTTTAGTCTTTCCACTATAGTCTGTCTACTTGAGTCTTTCCACTTTAGTCTTTCCACTATAGTTTCCACTTTATTCTGTCCACTACAGTCTTTCCACTATAGTCTTTCCACTATAGTCTTTCCACTATAGTCTGTCAACTTTAGTCTTTCCACTATTCTCTGTCCACTTTAGTCTTTCCACTTTAGTCTTTCCACTACAGTCTCCACTTTGTTCTGTCCACTACAGTCTTTCCACTTTAGTCTTTCCACTATTCTCTGTCCACTTTAGTCTTTCCACTATAGTCTCCACTTTATTCTGTCCACTACCGTCTTTCCACTATAGTCTTTCCACTATAGTCTGTCCACTTTAGTCTTTCCACTATTCTCTGTCCACTTTAGTCTTTCCACTATAGTCTCCACTTTATTCTGTCCACTACAGTCTATCCACTATAGTCTTTCCACTATAGTCTGTCCACTTTAGTCTTTCCACTTTAGTCTTTCCAATTTAGTCTTTCCACTATAGTCTCCACTTTATTCTGTCCACTACAGTCTTTCCACTATAGTCTTTCCACTATATTCTGTCCACTCTAGTCTTTCCACTATTCTCTGTCCACTTTAGTCTTTCCACTATAGTCTCCACCTTAGTCTGTCCACTTAGTCTTTCCACTTCAGTCTTTCCACTTTAGTCTTTCCACTACAGTCTCCACTTTATTCTGTCCACTACAGTCTTTCCACTTTAGTCTTTCCACTATTCTCTGTCCACTTTAGTCTTTCCACTATAGTCTCCACTTTATTCTGTCCACTACCGTCTTTCCACTATAGTCTTTCCACTATAGTCTGTCCACTTTAGTCTTTCCACTATTCTTTGTCCACTTTAGTCTTTCCACTATAGTCTCCACTTTATTCTGTCCACTACAGTCTTTCCACTATAATCTTTCCACCATAGTCTGTCCACTTTAGTCTTTCCACTTTAGTTTTTCCACTTTAGTCTGTCCACTATAGTCTTTCCACTATAGTCTGTCAACTTTCGTCTTTCCACTATTCTCTGCCCACTTTAGTCTTTCCACTTTACTCTTTCCACTATAGTCTCCACTTTATTCTGTCCACTACAGTCTTTCCACTATAGTCTTTCACTATAGTCTGTCCACTTTAGTCTTTCCACTATTTTCTGTCCACTTTAGTCTTTCCACTATACTCTCCACTTTATTCTGTCCACTACAGTCTTTCCACTATAGTCTTTCCACTATAGTCTGTCCACTTTAGTCTTTCCACTTTAAGTCTTTCCACTTTATTCTGTCCACTTCAGTGTGTACACTTTAGTCTGTCCACTGAGTCTTTCCACTTCAGTCTTTCCACTATAGTCTGTCCACTTTAGTCTTTCCACTTTAGTCTTTCCACTACAGTTTCCACTTTATTCTGTCCACTACAGTCTTTCCACTTTAGTCTTTCCAATACTCTCTGTCCACTTTATTCTTTCCACTATAGTCTCCACTTTATTCTGTCCACTACAGTCTTTCCACTATAGTCTTTCCACTATAGTCTTTCCACTATAGTCTCCACTTTATTCTGTCCACTACAGTCTTTCCACTTTAGTCTTTCAACTATTCTCTGTCCACTTTAGTCTTTCCACTATAGTCTCCACTTTAGTCTGTCCACTTAGTCTTTCCACTTCAGTCTTTCCACTAAAGTCTGTCCACTTTATTCTTTCCACTTTAGTCTTTCCACTATAGTCTCCACTTTATTCTGTCCACTACAGTCTTTCCACTTTAGTCTTTCCACTATTCTCTGTCCACCTTAGTCTTTCCACTATCGTCTCCACTTTATTCTGTCCACTACAGTCTTTCCACTTTAGTCTTTCCAATACTCTCTGTCCACTTTAGTCTTTCCACTATAGTCTCCACTTTATTCTGTCCACTACAGTCTTTCCACTATAGTCTTTCCACTATAGTCTTTCCACAATAGTCCTTCCGCTTTAGTCTTTCCACTATTCTCTGTCCACTTTAGACTTTCCACTATAGTCTCCACGTTATTCTGTCCAGTACAGTCTTTCCACTATAGTCTTTCCACTATAGTCTGTCCACTTTAGTCTTTCCACTATAGTCTTTCCACTTTAGTCTGTCCACTTAGTCTTTCCACTTCAGTCTTTCCGCTATAGTCTTTCCACTATAGTCTGTCCACTTTAGTCTTTCCACTATTCTCTGTCCACTTTAGTCTTTCCACTATAGTATCCACTTTATTATGTCCACTACAGTCTTTCCACTATAGTCTTTCCACTACGGTCTGTCATCTTTAGTCTTTCCACTTTAGTTTTTCCATTTTAGTCTGTCCACTTTAGTCTTTCCACTATAGTCTGTCCACTTTAGTCTTTCCACTTTACTCTGTCCACTTCAGTGTGTACACTTTAGTCTGTCCACTGAGTCTTTCCACTTCAGCCTTTCCACTAAAGTCTGTCCACTTTAGTCTTTCCACTTTAGTCTTTCCACTATAGTCTCCACTTTATTCTGTCCACTACATTCTTTCCACTTCAGTCTTTCCACTATTCTTTGTCCACTTTAGTCTTTCCACTATAGTCTCCACTTTATTCTGTCCACTACAGTCTTTCCACTATAATCTTTCCACCATAGTCTGTCCACTTTAGTCTTTCCACTTTAGTTTTTCCACTTTAGTCTGTCCACTTTAGTCTTTCCACTATAGTCTGTCTACTTGAGTCTTTCCACTTTAGTCTTTCCACTATAGTTTCCACTTTATTCTGTCCACTACAGTCTTTCCACTATAGTCTTTCCACTATAGTCTTTCCACTATAGTCTGTCAACTTTAGTCTTTCCACTATTCTCTGTCCACTTTAGTCTTTCCACTTTAGTCTTTCCACTACAGTCTCCACTTTGTTCTGTCCACTACAGTCTTTCCACTTTAGTCTTTCCACTATTCTCTGTCCACTTTAGTCTTTCCACTATAGTCTCCACTTTATTCTGTCCACTACCGTCTTTCCACTATAGTCTTTCCACTATAGTCTGTCCACTTTAGTCTTTCCACTATTCTCTGTCCACTTTAGTCTTTCCACTACAGTCTCCACTTTATTCTGTCCACTACAGTCTATCCACTATAGTTTTTCCACTATAGTCTGTCCACTTTAGTCTTTCCACTTTAGTCTTTCCAATTTAGTCTTTCCACTATAGTCTCCACTTTATTCTGTCCACTACAGTCTTTCCACTATAGTCTTTCCACTATATTCTGTCCACTCTAGTCTTTCCACTATTCTCTGTCCACTTTAGTCTTTCCACTATAGTCTCCACCTTAGTCTGTCCACTTAGTCTTTCCACTTCAGTCTTTCCACTTTAGTCTTTCCACTACAGTCTCCACTTTATTCTGTCCACTACAGTCTTTCCACTTTAGTCTTTCCACTATTCTCTGTCCACTTTAGTCTTTCCACTATAGTCTTTCCACTATAGTCTGTCCACTTTAGTCTTTCCACTATTCTTTGTCAACTTTAGTCTTTCCACTATAGTCTCCACTTTATTCTGTCCACTACAGTCTATCCACTATAGTCTTTCCACTATAGTCTGTCCACTTTAGTCTTTCCACTATTCTCTGTCCACTTTAGTCTTTCCACTATAGTCTCCACTTTATTCTGTCCACTACAGTCTATCCACTATAGTCTTTCCACTATAGTCTGTCCACTTTAGTCTTTCCACTTTAGTCTTTCCAATTTAGTCTTTCCACTATAGTCTCCACTTTATTCTGTCCACTACAGTCTTTCCACTATAGTCTTTCCACTATATTCTGTCCACTCTAGTCTTTCCACTATTCTCTGTCCACTTTAGTCTTTCCACTATAGTCTCCACCTTAGTCTGTCCACTTAGTCTTTCCACTTCAGTCTTTCCACTTTAGTCTTTCCACTACAGTCTCCACTTTATTCTGTCCACTACAGTCTTTCCACTTTAGTCTTTCCACTATTCTCTGTCCACTTTAGTCTTTCCACTATAGTCTTTCCACTATAGTCTGTCCACTTTAGTCTTTCCACTATTCTTTGTCAACTTTAGTCTTTCCACTATAGTCTCCACTTTATTCTGTCCACTACAGTCTTTCCACTATAATCTTTCCACCATAGTCTGTCCACTTTAGTCTTTCCACTTTAGTTTTTCCACTTTAGTCTGTCCACTTTAGTCTTTCCACTATAGTCTGTCTACTTGAGTCTTTCCACTTTAGTCTTTCCACTATAGTTTCCACTTTATTCTGTCCACTACAGTCTTTCCACTATAGTCTTTCCACTATAGTCTTTCCACTATAGTCTGTCAACTTTAGTCTTTCCACTATTCTCTGTCCACTTTAGTCTTTCCACTTTAGTCTTTCCACTACAGTCTCCACTTTATTCTGTCCACTACAGTCTTTCCACTTTAGTCTTTCCACTATTCTCTGTCCACTTTAGTCTTTCCACTATAGTCTCCACTTTATTCTGTCCACTACAGTCTTTCCACTATAGTCTTTCCACTATAGTCTGTCCACTTTAGTCTTTCCACTATTCTCTGTCCACTTTAGTCTTTCCACTATAGTCTCCACTTTATTCTGTCCACTACCGTCTTTCCACTATAGTCTTTCCACTATAGTCTGTCCACTTTAGTCTTTCCACTATTCTCTGTCCACTTTAGTCTTTCCACTATAGTCTCCACTTTATTCTGTCCACTACAGTCTATCCACTATAGTCTTTCCACTATAGTCTGTCCACTTTAGTCTTTCCACTTTAGTCTTTCCAATTTAGTCTTTCCACTATAGTCTCCACTTTATTCTGTCCACTACAGTCTTTCCACTATAGTCTTTCCACTATATTCTGTCCACTCTAGTCTTTCCACTATTCTCTGTCCACTTTAGTCTTTCCACTATAGTCTCCACCTTAGTCTGTCCACTTAGTCTTTCCACTATAGTCTTTCCACTACAGTCTTTCCACTATAGTCTTTCCACTATAGTCTGTCCACTTTCGTCTTTCCACTTTAGTCTTTCCACTTTAGTCTTTCCACTTTATTCTGTCCACTGCAGTGTGTACACTTTAGTCTGTCCACTGAGTCTTTCCACTTCAGTCTCCACTTTATTCTGTCCACTACAGTCTTTCCACTATAGTCTTTCCACTATAGTCTGTCCACTTTAGTCTTTCCACTTTAGTCTGTCCACTTTAGTCTTTCCACTATCTCTGTCCACTTTAGTATTTCCACTATAGTCTCCACTTTATTCGGTCCACTACAGTCTTTCCACTATAGTCTTTCCACTATAGTCTGTCCACTTTAGTCTTCCCACTTTAGTCTTTCCACTTTAGTCTGTCCACTTTAGTCTTTCCACTATCTCTGTCCACTTTAGTCTTTCCACTATAGTCTCCACTTTATTCTGTCCACCACAGTCTTTCCACTATAGTCTTTCCACTATAGTCTGTCCACTTTAGTCTTTCCACTTTAGTCTGTCCACTTTAGTCTTTCCACTATAGTCTGTCCGCTTTAGTCTTTCCACTTTAGTCTTTCCACTTTAGTCTTTCCGCTTTAGTCTAACCACTTAGTCTTTCCACTTCAGTATTTCCAAAGGAGTCTGTCCACTTTAGTCTTTCCACTTTAGTCTTTCCACTTTAGTCTGTCCACTTTAGTCTTTCCACTTTAGTCTTTCCACTTTATTCTCTCCACTTCAGTGTGTACACTTTAGTTTGTCCACTGAGTCTTTCCACTTCAGTCTTTCCACTATAGTCTGTCCACTTTAGTCTTTCCACTTTAGTCTTTCCACTATAGTCTTTCCACTTCAGTCTGTCCACTTTAGTCTTTCCGCTATAGTCTGTCCACTTTAGTCTTTCCACTATAGTCTTTCCACTACAGTCTTTCCACTATAGTCTTTCCAATGTAGTCTGTCCACTTTAGTCTTTCCACTTTAGTCTTTCCACCTTAGTCTGTCCACTTTAGTCTTTCCACTATAGTCTCCACCTTAGTCTGTCCACTACAGTCTTTCCAGTATAGTCTTTCCACTATAGTCTGTCCACTTAGTCTTTCCACTTTAGTTTTTCCACTTTAGTCTGTCCACTTCAGACTTTGCACTATAGTCTGTCCACTTTAGTCTTTCCTTTTTAGTCTTTCCACAATACTCTCCACTTTATTCTGTCCACTACAGTCTTTCCACTATAGTCTTTCCACTATAGTTTGTCCACTTTAGTCTTTCCACTTTAGTCTTTCCACTATAGTCTCCACTTTATTCTTTCCACTACAGTCTTTCAACTATAGTCTTTCCACTATAGTCTGTCCACTTTAGTCTTTCCACTTTAGTTTTTCCACTTTAGTCTTTCCACTTTAGACTTTCCACTATAGTCTATCCACTTTAGTCTTATCCACTATAGTCTCCGCTTTATTCTTTCCACTTTAGTTTTTCCACTTTAGTCTGTCCACTTTAGACTTTCCACTATAGTCTATCTACTATAGTCTTCCCACTTTAGTCTTTCCACTATAGTCTGTCCACTTTAGTCTTTCCACTATACTCTCCACTTTATTCTGTCCACTACAGTCTTTCCACTATAGTCACTATAGTCTGTCCGCTTTAGTCTTTCCACTTTAGTCTTTCCACTTTAGTCTTTCCACTTCAGTCTGTCCACTTTAGTCTTTCCGCTATAGTCTGTCCACTTTAGTCTTTCCACTATAGTCTTTCCACTACAGTCTTTCCACTATAGTCTTTCCAATGTAGTCTGTCCACTTTAGTCTTTCCACTTTAGTCTTTCCACCTTAGTCTGTCCACTTTAGTCTTTCCACTATAGTCTGTCCACTTTAGTCTTTCCACTTTAGTCTTTCCACTATAGTCTCCACTTTATTCTGTCCACTACAATCTTTCCACTATAGTCTTTCCACTATAGTCTATCCACTTTAGTCTTTCCACTATTCTCTGTCCACTTTAGGCTTTCCACTATAGTCTCCACTTCCACAATAGTCTTTCCACTATAGTTTGTCAACTTTAGTCTTTCCACTTTAGTCTTTCCACTATAGTCTCCACTTTATTCTGTCAACTACAATCTTTCCACTATAGTCTTTCCACTATAGTCTATCCACTTTAGTCTTTCCACTATTCTCTGTCCACTTTAGGCTTTCCACTATAGTCTCCACTTCCACAATAGTCTTTCCACTATAGTCTGTCAACTTTAGACTTTCCACTTTAGTCTTTCCACTATAGTCTCCACTTTATTCTGTCCACTACAGTCTTTCCACTTTAGTCTTTCCACAATTCTCTGTCCACTTTAGTCTTTCCACTTTAGTCTTTCCACTATAGTCTCCACTTTATTCTGTCCACTACAGTCTTTCCACTTTAGTCTTTCCACAATTCTCTGTCCACTTTAGTCTTTCCACTATAGTCTCCACTTTATTCTGTCAACTACAATCTTTCCACTATAGTCTTTCCACTATAGTCTATCCACTTTAGTCTTTCCACTATTCTCTGTCCACTTTAGGCTTTCCACTATAGTCTCCACTTCCACAATAGTCTTTCCACTATAGTCTGTCAACTTTAGTCTTTCCACTTTAGTCTTTCCACTATAGTCTCCACTTTATTCTGTCCACTACAGTCTTTCCACTATAGTCTTTCCACTATAGTCTGTCCACTTTAGTCTTTCCACTATTCTCTGTCCACTTTAGTCTTTCCACTATACTCTCCACTTTATTCTGTCCACTACAGTCTTTCCACTATAGTCTGTCCACTTTAGTCTTCCCACTTTAGTTTTTCCACTATAGTCTGTCCACTTTAGTCTTTCCACTTTAGTTTTTCCACTTTAGTCTGTCCACTTTAGACTTTCCACTATAGTCTATTGACTTTAGTCTTTTCACTTTATTCTGTCTACTTCAGTGTGTACACTTTAGTCTGTCCACTGAGTCTTTCCACTTCAGTCTTTCCACTATAGTCTGTCCACTTTAGTCTTTCCACTTTAGTATTTCCACTATAGTCTCCACTTTATTCTGTCCACTACAGTCTTTCCAATTTAGTCTTTCCACTATTCTCTGTCCACTTTAGTCTTTCCACTATAGTCGCCACATTATTCTGTCCACTATAGTCTTTCCACTATAGTCTTTCCACTGTAGTCTGTCCACTTTAGTCTTTCCACTATTCTCTGTCCACTTTAGTCTTTCCACTATAGTCTCCACTTTAATCTTTCCACTACAGTCTTTCCACTATAGTCTTTCCACTATAGTCTGTCCACTTTATTCTTTCCACTATAGTCTCCACTTTATTCTGTCCACTACAGTCTTTCCGCTATCGTCTGTCCACTTTAGTCTTTCCACTATTCTCTGTCCACTTTAGTCTTTCCACTATACTCTCCACTTTATTCTGTCCACTACAGTCTTTCCACTATAGTCTTTCCAATATAGTCTGTCCACTTTAGTCTTTCCACTTTAGTCTTTCCATCTTAGTCTTTCCACTATAGTCTGTCCACTTTAGTCTTTCCACTATTCTCTGTCCACTTTAGTCTTTCCACTATAGTCTCCACTTTATTCTTTCCACTACAGTCTTTCCACTTTAGTTTTTCCACTTTAGTCTGTCCACTTTAGACTTTCCACTATAGTCTATCCACTTTAGTCTTTTCACTTTAGTCTTTCCACTTTAGTCTGTCCACTTTAGTCTTTCCACTATTTTCTGTCCACTTTAGTCTTTCAACTATAGTCTCCACTTTATTCTTTCCACTACAGTCTTTCCACTTTAGTCTTTCCACTATAGACTGTCCACTTTAGTCTTTCCACCTTAGTTTTTCCACTTTAGTCTTTCCACTTTAGACTTTCCACTATAGTCCATCCACTTTAGTCTTTCCACTATAGGTTCCACTTTATTCTGTCCACTACAGTCTTTCCAATTTAGTCTTTCCACTATTCTCTGTCCACTTTAGTCTTTCCAATATAGTCTCCACTTTATTCTGTCCACTACACTCTTTCCACTATAGTCTTTCCACTATAGTCTATCCACTTTAGTCTTTCCACTATTCTCTGTTCACTTTAGTCTTTCCACTATAGTCTCCAGTTTATTCTGTCCACTACAGTCTTTCCACTATAGTCTTTCCACTATAGTCTGTCCACTTTAGTCTTTCCACTTTAGTCTTTCCAATATATTCTCCACTTTATTCTGTCCACTACAGTCTTTCCACTTTAGTCTTTCCACTATACTCTCCACTTTATTCTGTCCACTACAGTCTTTCCACTTTAGTCTTTCCACTATAGTTTGTCCACTTTAGTCTTTCCGCTTTAGTCTTTCCACTTTAGTCTGTCCACTTTAGTCTTTCCACTATAGTCTCCACTTTACTCTGTCCACTACAGTCTTTCCAGTATAGTCTTTCCACTATAGTCTGTCCACTTTAGTCTTTCCACTTTAGTTTTTCCACTTTAGTCTGTCCACTTCAGACTTTGCACTATAGTCTGTCCACTTTAGTCTTTCCTTTTTAGTCTTTCCACAATACTCTCCACTTTATTCTGTCCACTACAGTATTTCCACTATAGTCTTTCCACTATAGTTTGTCCACTTTAGTCTTTCCACTTTAGTCTTTCCACTATAGTCTCCACTTTATTCTTTCCACTACAGTCTTTCAACTATAGTCTTTCCACTATAGTCTGTCCACTTTAGTCTTTCCACTTTAGTTTTGCCACTTTAGTCTTTCCACTTTACACTTTCCACTATAGTCTATCCACTTTAGTCTTTCCACTATAGTCCCCGCTTTATTCTCTCCACTTTAGTTTTTCCACTTTAGTCTGTCCACTTTAGACTTTCCACTATAGTCTATCTACTATAGTCTTTCCACTTTAGTCTTTCCACTATAGTCTGTCAACTTTAGTCTTTCCGCTATTCTCTGTCCACTTTAGTCTTTCCACTATACTCTCCACTTTATTCTGTCCACTACAGTCTTTCCACTATAGTCTTTCCATATAGTCTGTCCACTTTAGTCTTTCCACTTTAGTCTTTCCACCTTAGTCTGTCCACTTTAGTCTTTCCACTATAGTCTTTCCACTACAGTCTGTCCACTTTAGTCTTTCCACTATTCTCTGTCCACTTTAGTCTTTCCACTATACTCTCCACTTTATTCTGTCCACTACAGTCTTTCCACTATAGTCTTTCCAATGTAGTCTGTCCACTTTAGTCTTTCCACTTTAGTCTTTCCACCTTAGTCTGTCCACTTTAGTCTTTCCACTATAGTCTGTCCACTTTAGTCTTTCCACTTTAGTCTTTCCACTATAGTCTCCACTTTATTCTGTCCACTACAATCTTTCCACTATAGTCTTTCCACTATAGTCTATCAACTTTAGTCTTTCCACTATTCTCTGTCCACTTTAGGCTTTCCACTATAGTCTCCACTTCCACAATAGTCTTTCCACTATAGTCTGTCAACTTTAGTCTTTCCACTTTAGTCTTTCCACTATAGTCTCCACTTTATTCTGTCCACTACAGTCTTTCCACTTTAGTCTTTCCACATTCTCTGTCCACTTTAGTCTTTCCACTTTAGTCTTTCCACTACAGTCTCCACTTTATTCTGTCCACTACAGTCTTTCCACTATAGTCTTTCCACTATAGTCTGTCCACTTTAGTCTTTCCACTATTCTCTGTCCACTTTAGTCTTTCCACTATACTCTCCACTTTATTCTGTCCACTACAGTCTTTCCACTATAGTCTGTCCACTTTAGTCTATCCACTTTAGTTTTTCCACTATAGTCTGTCCACTTTAGTCTTTCCACTTTAGTTTTTCCACTTTAGTCTGTCCACTTTAGACTTTCCACTATAGTCTATCGACTTTAGTCTTTTCACTTTATTCTGTCTACTTCAGTGTGTACACTTTAGTATGTCCACTGAGTCTTTCCACTATAGTCTGTCCACTTTGATCTTTCCACTTTAGTCTTTCCACTATAGTCTCCACTTTATTCTGTCCACTACAGTCTTTCCAATTTAGTCTTTCCACTATTCTCTGTCCACTTTAGTCTTTCCACTATAGTCGCCACATTATTCTGTCCACTATAGTCTTTCCACTGTAGTCTGTCCACTTTAGTCTTTCCACTATTCTCTGTCCACTTTAGTCTTTCCACTATAGTCTCCACTTTAATCTTTCCACTACAGTCTTTCCACTATAGTCTTTCCACTATAGTCTGTCTACTTTAGCCTTTCCACTTTAGTCTTTCCACTATAGTCTCCACTTTATTCTGTCCACTACAGTCTTTCCACTTTATTCTTTCCACAATTCTCTGTCCACTTTAGTCTTTCCACTTTAGTCTTTCCACTACAGTCTCCACTTTATTCTGTCCACTACAGTCTTTCCACTATAGTCTTTCCACTATAGTCTGTCCACTTTAGTCTTTCCACTATTCTCTGTCCACTTTAGTCTTTCCACTATACTCTCCACTTTATTCTGTCCACTACAGTCTTTCCACTATAGTCTGTCCACTTTAGTCTTTCCACTTTAGTTTTTCCACTATAGTCTGTCCACTTTAGTCTTTCCACTTTAGTTTTTCCACTTTAGTCTGTCCACTTTAGACTTTCCACTATAGTCTATCGACTTTAGTCTTTTCACTTTATTCTGTCTACTTCAGTGTGTACACTTTAGTCTGTCCACTGAGTCTTTCCACTATAGTCTGTCCACTTTGATCTTTCCACTTTAGTCTTTCCACTATAGTCTCCACTTTATTCTGTCCACTACAGTCTTTCCAATTTAGTCTTTCCACTATTCTCTGTCCACTTTAGTCTTTCCACTATAGTCGCCACATTATTCTGTCCACTATAGTCTTTCCACTGTAGTCTGTCCACTTTAGTCTTTCCACTATTCTCTGTCCACTTTAGCCTTTCCACTATAGTCTCCACTTTATTCTGTCCACTACAGTCTTTCCACTATCGTCTGTCCACTTTAGTCTTTCCACTATTCTCTGTCCACTTTAGTCTTTCCACTATACTCTCCACTTTCTTCTGTCCACTACAGTCTTTCCACTATAGTCTTTCCAATATAGTCTGTCCACTTTAGTCTTTCCACTTTAGTCTTTCCACCTTAGTCTTTCCACTATAGTTTGTCCACTTTAGTCTTTCCACTATTCTCTGTCCACTTTAGTCTTTCTACTATAGTCTCCACTTTATTCTTTCCACTACAGTCTTTCCACTATAGTCTTTCCACTATAGTCTGTCCACTTTAGTCTTTCCACTTTAGTTTTTCCACTTTAGTCTCTCCACTTTAGACTTTCCACTATAGTCTATCCACTTTAGTCTTTCCACTTTAGTCTTTCCACTTTAGTCTGTCCACTTTAGTCTTTCCACTATTCTCTGTCCACTTTAGTCTTTCCACTATAGTCTCCACTTTATTCTTTCCACTACAGTCTTTCCACTTTAGTCTTTCCACTATAGACTGTCCACTTTAGTCTTTCCACCTTAGTTTTTCCACTTTAGTCTTTCCACTTTAGACTTTCCACTATAGTCCATCCACTTTAGTCTTTCCACTATAGGTTCCACTTTATTCTGTCCACTAAAGTCTTTCCAATTTAGTCTTTCCACTATTCTCTGTCCACTTTAGTCTTTCCACTACAGTCTCCACTTTATTCTGTCCACTATAGTCTTTCCACTACAGTCTTTCCACTGTAGTCTGTCCACTTTAGTCTTTCCACTATTCTCTGTCCACTTTAGTCTTTCCACTATAGTCTCCACTTTATTCGTTCCACTACAGTCTTTCCACTTTAGTTTTTCCACTTTAGTCTGTCCACTTTAGTGTTTCCACTATTCTCTGTCCACTTTAGTCTTTCCACTTTAGTCTTTCCACTATAGTCTCCACTTTATTCTGTCCACTACAATCTTTCCACTATAGTCTTTCCACTATAGTCTATCCACTTTAGTCTTTCCACTATTCTCTGTCCACTTTAGGCTTTCCACTATAGTCTCCACTTCCACAATAGTCTTTCCACTATAGTCTGTCAACTTTAGTCTTTCCACTTTAGTCTTTCCACTATAGTCTCCACTTTATTCTGTCCACTACAGTCTTTCCACTTTAGTCTTTCCACAATTTTCTGTCCACTTTAGTCTTTCCACTTTAGTCTTTCCACTACAGTCTCCACTTTATTCTGTCCACTACAGTCTTTCACTGTAGTGGACAGAATAAAGTGGAGAGTATAGTGGAAAGACTAAAGTGGACAGAGAATAGTGGAAAGACTAAAGTGGAAAGACTGTATTGGACAGAATAAAGTGGAGACTATGGTGGAAAGACTAAAGTGGAAAGTAAAGTGGACATAGAATAGTGGAAAGACTAAAGTGGACAGAATAAGGTGGAAAGACTAAAGTGGAAAGACTAAAGTGGACAGACTATATTGGAAAGACTATAGTGGAAAGACTGTGGTGGACAGAATAAAGTGGAGAGTATAGTGGAAAGACTAAAGTTTACAGAGAATAGTGGAAAGACTAAAGTGGACAGACTATAGTGGAAAGACTATAGTGGAAAGACTATAGTGGAAAGACTGTAGTGGACAGAATAAAGTGGAGACTATAGTGGAAAGACTAAAGCGGAAAGACTAAAGTGGACAGAGAATAGTGGAAAGACTAAAGTGGTAAGATTGTAGTGGACAGAATAAAGTGGAGAATATAGTGGAAAGACTAAAGTGGAAAGACTAAAGTGGACAGACTATAGTGGAAAGACTATGGTGGAAAGACTGTAGTGGACAGAATAAAGTGGAGACTATAGTGGAAAGACTAAAGTGGACAGATAATAGTGGAAAGACTAAAGTGGATCGACTATAGTGGAAAGACTATAGTGGAAAAAGTGTAGTGGACAGAATAAAGTGGAGACTATAGTGGAAAGACTAAAGTGGAAAGACTAAAGTGGACAGAGAATAGTGGAAACACTAAAGTGGACAGACTAAAGTGGAAAAACTAAAGTGGAAAGACTGTAGTGGAAAGAAGAAAGTGGAGATTATAGTGGAAAGACTAAAGTGGACAGAGAATAGTGGAAAGACTAAAGTGGACAGACTACAGTGGAAAGACTCTAGTGGAAAGACTATAGTGGACAGAATAAAGTGGAGACTATAGTGGAAAAACTAAAGTGGACAGAAAATAGTGGAAAGACTAAATTGGAAAGACTGTAGTGGACAGAATAAAGTGGAACCTATAGTGGAAAGACTAAAGTGGATGGACTATAGTGGAAAGTCTAAAGTGGAAAGACTGAAGTGGAAAAACTAAGGTGGAAAGACTAAAGTGGACAGACTATAGTGGAAAGACTAAAGTGGAAAGACTGTAGTGGAAAGCATAAATTGGAGACTATAGTGGAAAGACTAAAGTGGACAGAGAATAGTGGAAAGACTAAAGTGGACAGACTATAGTGGAAAGACTAAAGTGGAAAGACTAAAGTGGATAGACTATAGTGGAAAGTCTAAAGTGGACAAACTAAAGTGGAAAAACTAAAGTGGAAAGACTAAAGTGGACAGACTATAGTGGAAAGACTATAGTGGAAAGACTGTAGTGGAAAGAATAAAGTGGAGACTATAGTGGAAAGACTAAAGTGGACAGAGAATAGTGGAAAGACTAAAGTGGACAGACTATAGTGCAAAGACTAAGGTGGAAAGACTAAAGTGGAAAGACTAAAGTGGACAGACTATATTGGAAAGACTGTAGTGGACAGAATAAAGTGGAGAGTATAGTGGAAAGACTAAAGTGGACAGAGAATAGTGGAAAGACTAAAGTGGACAGACGATAGTGGAAAGACTGCAGTGGAAAGAATAAAGTGGAGACTATAGTGGAAAGACTAAAGTGGACAGACTATAGTGGAAAGACTATAGTAGAAAGACTAGTGGAAAGATTAAAGTGGAGACTATAGTGGAAAGACTAAAGTGGACAGAGAATAGTGGAAAGACTAAAGTGGACAGACTACAGTGGAAAGACTATAGTGGAAAGACTATAGTGGACAGAATAATGTGGCGACTATAGTGGAAAGACTAAAGTGGACAGAGAATAGTGGAAAGACTAAATTGGAAAGACTGTAGTGGACAGAATAAAGTGGAGACTATAGTGGAAAGACTAAAGTGGAAAGACTAAAGTGGACAGACTATAGTGGAAAGACTGAAGTGGAAAGACTCAGTGGACAAACTAAAGTGTACACACTGAAGTAGACAGAATAAAGTGAAAAGACTAAAGTGGAAAGACTAAAGTCGATAGACTATAGTGGAAAGTCTAAAGTGGACAGACTAAAGTGGAAAAACTAAAGTGGAAAGACTAAAGTGGACAGACTATAGTGGAAAGACTATAGTGGAAAGACTGTAGTGGACAGAATAAAGTGGAGAGTATAGTGGAAAGACTAAAGTGGACAGAGAATAGTGGAAAGACTAAAGTGGACAGACTATAGTGGAAAGACTATAGTGGAAAGACTGTAGTGGACAGAATAAAGTGGAGACTATAGTGGAAAGACTAAAGTGGACAGAGAATAGTGGAAAGACTAAAGTGGAAAGACTGTAGTGGACAGAATAAAGTGAAGACTATAGTGGAAAGACTAAAGTGGGAAGACTAAAGTGGACAGACTATAGTGGAAAGACTATTGTGGAAGTGGAGACTATAGTGGAAAGCCTAAAGTGGACAGAGAATAGTGGAAAGACTAAAGTGGACAGACTATAGTGGAAAGACTATAGTGGAAAGATTGTAGTGGACAGAATAAAGTGGAGACTATAGTGGAAAGACTAAAGTGGAAAGACTAAAGTGGACAGAGAATAGTGGAAAGACTAAAGTGGACAGACTATAGTGGAAAGACTAAAGTGGACAGACTAAGGTGGAAATACTAAAGTGGAAAGACTGTAGTGGACAGAATAAAGTGGAGACTATAGTTGAAAGACTAAAGTGGAAAGACTAAAGCGGAAAGACTAAAGTGGACAGAGAATAGTGGAAAGACTAAAGTGGTAAGACTGTAGTGGACAGAATAAAGTGGAGAATATAGTGGAAAGACTAAAGTGGAAAGACTAAAGTGGACAGACTATAGTGGAAAGACTATGGTGGAAAGACCCTAGTGGACAGAATAAAGTGGAGACTATAGTGGAAAGACTAAAGTGGACAGAGAATAGTGGAAAGACTAAAGTGGATCGACTATAGTGGAAAGACTATAGTGGAAAAAGTGTAGTGGACAGAATAAAGTGGAGACTATAGTGGAAAGACTAAAGTGGAAAGTCTAAAGTGGACAGAGAATAGTGGAAAGACTAAAGTGGACAGACTACAGTGGAAAGACTGTAGTGGAAAGACTATAGTGGACAGAATAAAGTGGAGACTATAGTGGAAAAACTAAAGTGGACAGAAAATAGTGGAAAGACTAAATTGGAAAGACTGTAGTGGACAGAATAAAGTGGAACCTATAGTGGAAAGACTAAAGTGGATGGACTATAGTGGAAAGTCTAAAGTGGAAAGACTGAAGTGGAAAAACTAAGGTGGAAAGACTAAAGTGGACAGACTATAGTGGAAAGACTAAAGTGGAAAGACTGTAGTGGAAAGCATAAATTGGAGACTATAGTGGAAAGACTAAAGTGGACAGAGAATAGTGGAAAGACTAAAGTGGACAGACTATAGTGGAAAGACTAAAGTGGAAAGACTAAAGTGGATAGACTATAGTGGAAAGTCTAAAGTGGACAAACTAAAGTGGAAAAACTAAAGTGGAAAGACTAAAGTGGACAGACTATAGTGGAAAGACTGTAGTGGAAAGAATAAAGTGGAGACTATAGTGGAAAGACTAAAGTGGACAGAGAATAGTGGAAAGACTAAAGTGGACAGACTATAGTGCAAAGACTAAGGTGGAAAGACTAAAGTGGAAAGACTAAAGTGGACAGACTATATTGGAAAGACTATAGTGGAAAGACTGTAGTGGACAGCATAAAGTGGAGAGTATAGTGGAAAGACTAAAGTGGACAGAGAATAGTGGAAAGACTAAAGTGGACAGACGATAGTGGAAAGACTGTAGTGGAAAGAATAAAGTGGAGACTATAGTGGAAAGACTAAAGTGGACAGACTATAGTGGAAAGACTATAGTAGAAAGACTGTAGTGGAAAGATTAAAGTGGAGACTATAGTGGAAAGACTAAAGTGGACAGAGAATAGTGGAAAGACTAAAGTGGACAGACTACAGTGGAAAGACTATAGTGGAAAGACTATAGTGGACAGAATAATGTGGCGACTATAGTGGAAAGACTAAAGTGGACAGAGAATAGTGGAAAGACTAAATTGGAAAGACTGTAGTGGACAGAATAAAGTGGAGACTATAGTGGAAAGACTAAAGTGGAAAGACTAAAGTGGACAGACTATAGTGGAAAGACTGAAGTGGAAAGACTCAGTGGACAAACTAAAGTGTACACACTGAAGTAGACAGAATAAAGTGAAAAGACTAAAGTGGAAAGACTAAAGTCGATAGACTATAGTGGAAAGTCTAAAGTGGACAGACTAAAGTGGAAAAACTAAAGTGGAAAGACTAAAGTGGACAGACTATAGTGGAAAGACTATAGTGGAAAGACTGTAGTGGACAGAATAAAGTGGAGAGTATAGTGGAAAGACTAAAGTGGACAGAGAATAGTGGAAAGACTAAAGTGGACAGACTATAGTGGAAAGACTATAGTGGAAATACTGTAGTGGACAGAATAAAGTGGAGACTATAGTGAAAAGACTAAAGTGGAAAGACTAAAGTGGACAGAGAATAGTGGAAAGACTAAAGTGGAAAGACTGTAGTGGACAGAATAAAGTGAAGACTATAGTGGAAAGACTAAAGTGGAAAGACTAAAGTGGACAGACTATAGTGGAAAGACTATTGTGGAAGTGGAGACTATAGTGGAAAGCCTAAAGTGGACAGAGAATAGTGGAAAGACTAAAGTGGATAGACTATAGTGGAAAGACTATAGTGGAAAGATTGTAGTGGACAGAATAAATTGGAGACTATAGTGGAAAGACTAAAGTGGAAAGACTAAAGTGGACAGAGAATAGTGGAAAGACTAAAGTGGACAGACTATAGTGGAAAGACTAAAGTGGACAGACTAAGGTGGAAATACTAAAGTGGAAAGACTGTAGTGGACAGAATAAAGTGGAGACTATAGTTGAAAGACTAAAGTGGAAAGACTAAAGTGGACAGACTATAGTGGAAAGACTGTAGTGGACAGAATAAAATGGAGACTATAGTGGAAAGACTAAAGTGGACAGACTATTGTGGAATGACTCAAGTGGAAAGACTCAGTGGACAGACTAAAGTGTACACACTCTGGTGGACAGAATAAAGTTGAAAGACTAAAGTGGATAGACTATAGTGGAAAGACTAAAGTGGACAGACTAAAGTGGAAAAACTAAAGTGGAAAGACAAAAGTGGACAGACTATAGTGGAAAGACTATAGTGGAAAGACTGTAGTGGACAGAATAAAGTGGAGACCATAGTGGAAAGACTAAAGTGGACAGAGAAGAGTGGAAAGACTAAAGTGGAGACTATAGTGGAAAGACTAAAGTGGAAAGACTAAAGTGGACAGACTATAGTGGAAAGACTGAAGTGGAAAGACTGAGTGGACAGACAAAAGTGTACACACTGAAGTGGACAGAATAAAGTGGAAAGACTAAAGTGGAAAGACTAAAGTGGACAGACTATAGTGGAAAGACTAATGTGGACAGACTAAAGTGGAAAGATTAAAGTGGAAAGACTATAGTGGAAAGACTGTAGTGGACAGAATAAAGTGGAGACTATAGTGGAAAGACTAAAGTGGACAGAGAATAGTGGAAAGACTAAAGTTGACAGACTACAGTGGAAAGACTATAGTGGAAAGACTATAGTGGACAGAATAATGTGGCGACTATAGTGGAAAGACTAAAGTGGACAGAGAATAGTGGAAAGACTAAATTGGAAAGACTGTAGTGGACAGAATAAAGTGGAGACTATAGTGGAAAGACTAAAGTGGAAAGACTAAAGTGGACAGACTATAGTGGAAAGACTGAAGTGGAAAGACTCAGTGGACAAACTAAAGTGTACACACTGAAGTAGACAGAATAAAGTGAAAAGACTAAAGTGGAAAGACTAAAGTCGATAGACTATAGTGGAAAGTCTAAAGTCGACAGACTAAAGTGGAAAAACTAAAGTGGAAAGACTAAAGTGGACAGACTATAGTGGAAAGACTATAGTGGAAAGACTGTAGTGGACAGAAGAAAGTGGAGAGTATAGTGGAAAGACTAAAGTGGACAGAGAATAGTGGAAAGACTAAAGTGGACAGACTATAGTGGAAAGACTATAGTGGAAAGACTGTAGTGGACAGAATAAAGTGGAGACTATAGTGGAAAGACTAAAGTGGAAAGACTAAAGTGGACAGAGAATAGTGGAAAGACTAAAGTGGAAAGACTGTAGTGGACAGAATAAAGTGAAGACTATAGTGGAAAGACTAAAGTGGAAAGACTAAAGTGGACAGACTATAGTGGAAAGACTATTGTGGAAGTGGAGACTATAGTGGAAAGCCTAAAGTGGACAGAGAATAGTGGAAAGACTAAAGTGGATAGACTATAGTGGAAAGACTATAGTGGAAAGATTGTAGTGGACAGAATAAAGTGGAGAGTATAGTGGAAAGACTAAAGAGGAAAGACTGAAGTGGACAGACTATAGTGGAAAGACTATACTGAAAAGACTGTAGTGGACAGAATAAAGTGGAGACTATAGTGGAAAGACTAAAGTGGACAGACTAAAGTGGAAAGACTAAAGCGGAAAGACTAAAGTGGACAAACTATAGTGGAAAGACTATTGTGGAAAAACTGTAGTGGACAGACTGTAGTGGACAGAATAAAGTGGAGAGTATAGTGGAAAGACTAAAGAGGAAAGACTAAAGTGGACAGACTATAGTGCAAAGTCTGAAGTGGACAGACTAAAGTGGAAAAACTAAAGTGGAAAGACTAAAGTGGACAGACTATAGTGGAAAGACTATAGTGGAAAGACTGTAGTGGACAGAATAAAGTGGAGACTATAGTGGGAAGACTAAAGTGGACAGAGAATATTGGAAAGACTAAAGTGGTTAGGACTATAGTGGAAAGACTATACTGGAAAGACTGTAGTGGACAGAATAAAGTGGAGACTATAGTGGAAAGACAAAAGTGGACAGACTATAGTGGAAAGCCTAAGGTGGAAATACTAAAGTGGAAAGACTGTAGTGGACAGAATAAAGTGGAGACTATAGTTGAAAGACTAAAGTGGAAAGACTAAAGCGGAAAGACTAAAGTGGACAGAGAATAGTGGAAAGACTAAAGTGGTAAGACTGTAGTGGACAGAATAAAGTGGAGAATATAGTGGAAAGACTAAAGTGGAAAGACTAAAGTGGACAGACTATAGTGGAAAGACTATGGTGGAAAGACTGTAGTGGACAGAATAAAGTGGAGACTATAGTGGAAAGACTAAAGTGGACAGAGAAGAGTGGAAAGACTAAAGTGGATCGACTATAGTGGAAAGACTATAGTGGAAAAAGTGTAGTGGACAGAATAAAGTGGAGACTATAGTGGAAAGACTAAAGTGGAAAGACTAAAGTGGACAGAGAATTGTGGAAACACTAAAGTGGACAGACTAAAGTGGAAAAACTAAAGTGGAAAGACTGTAGTGGAAAGAAGAAAGTGGAGATTATAGTGGAAAGACTAAAGTGGACAGAGAAGAGTGGAAAGACTAAAGTGGACAGACTACAGTGGAAAGACTGTAGTGGAAAGACTATAGTGGACAGAATAAAGTGGAGACTATAGTGGAAAAACTAAAGTGGACAGAAAATAGTGGAAAGACTAAATTGGAAAGACTGTAGTGGACAGAATAAAGTGGAACCTATAGTGGAAAGACTAAAGTGGATGGACTATAGTGGAAAGTCAAAAGTGGAAAGACTGAAGTGGAAAAACTAAGGTGGAAAGACTAAAGTGGACAGACTATAGTGGAAAGACTAAAGTGGAAAGACTGTAGTGGAAAGCATAAATTGGAGACTATAGTGGAAAGACTAAAGTGGACAGAGAATAGTGGAAAGACTAAAGTGGACAGACTATAGTGGAAAGACTAAAGTGGAAAGACTAAAGTGGATAGACTATAGTGGAAAGTCTAAAGTGGACAAACTAAAGTGGAAAAACTAAAGTGGAAAGACTAAAGTGGACAGACTATAGTGGAAAGACTATAGTGGAAAGACTGTAGTGGAAAGAATAAAGTGGAGACTATAGTGGAAAGACTAAAGTGGACAGAGAATAGTGGACAGACTATAGTGCAAAGACTAAGGTGGAAAGACTAAAGTGGAAAGACTAAAGTGGACAGACTATATTGGAAAGACTATAGTGGAAAGACTGTAGTGGACAGCATAAAGTGGAGAGTATAGTGGAAAGACTAAAGTGGACAGAGAATAGTGGAAAGACTAAAGTGGACAGACGATAGTGGAAAGACTGTAGTGGAAAGAATAAAGTGGAGACTATAGTGGAAAGACTAAAGTGGACAGACTATAGTGGAAAGACTATAGTAGAAAGACTGTAGTGGAAAGATTAAAGTGGAGACTATAGTGGAAAGACTAAAGTGGAAAGACTAAAGTGGACAGACTACAGTGGAAAGACTATAGTGGAAAGACTATAGTGGACAGAATAATGTGGCGACTATAGTGGAAAGACTAAAGTGGACAGAGAATAGTGGAAAGACTAAATTGGAAAGACTGTAGTGGACAGAATAAAGTGGAGACTATAGTGGAAAGACTAAAGTGGAAAGACTAAAGTGGACAGACTATAGTGGAAAGACTGAAGTGGAAAGACTCAGTGGACAAACTAAAGTGTACACACTGAAGTAGACAGAATAAAGTGAAAAGACTAAAGTGGAAAGACTAAAGTCGATAGACTATAGTGGAAAGTCTAAAGTGGACAGACTAAAGTGGAAAAACTAAAGTGGAAAGACTAAAGTGGACAGACTATAGTGGAAAGACTATAGTGGAAAGACTGTAGTGGACAGAATAAAGTGGAGAGTATAGTGGAAAGACTAAAGTGGTCAGAGAATAGTGGAAAGACTAAAGTGGACAGACTATAGTGGAAAGACTATAGTGGAAAGACTGTAGTGGACAGAATAAAGTGGAGACTATAGTGGAAAGACTAAAGTGGAAAGACTAAAGTGGACAGAGAATAGTGGAAAGACTAAAGTGGAAAGACTGTAGTGGACAGAATAAAGTGAAGACTATAGTGGAAAGACTAAAGTGGAAAGACTAAAGTGGACAGACTATAGTGGAAAGACTATTGTGGAAGTGGAGACTATAGTGGAAAGCCTAAAGTGGACAGAGAATAGTGGAAAGACTAAAGTGGATAGACTATAGTGGAAAGACTATAGTGGAAAGATTGTAGTGGACAGAATAAAGTGGAGACTATAGTGGAAAGACTAAAGTGGAAAGACTAAAGTGGACAGAGAATAGTGGAAAGACTAAAGTGGACAGACTATAGTGGAAAGACTAAAGTGGACAGACTAAGTTGGAAATACTAAAGTGGAAAGACTGTAGTGGACAGAATAAAGTGGAGACTATAGTTGAAAGACTAAAGTGGAAAGACTAAAGTGGACAGACTATAGTGGAAAGACTGTAGTGGACAGAATAAAATGGAGACTATAGTGGAAAGACTAAAGTGGACAGACTATTGTGGAATGACTCAAGTGGAAAGACTCAGTGGACAGACTAAAGTGTACACACTCTAGTGGACAGAATAAAGTTGAAAGACTAAAGTGGATAGACTATAGTGGAAAGACTAAAGTGGACAGACTAAAGTGGAAAAACTAAAGTGGAAAGACAAAAGTGGACAGACTATAGTGGAAAGACTATAGTGGAAAGACTGTAGTGGACAGAATAAAGTGGAGACCATAGTGGAAAGACTAAAGTGGACAGAGAATAGTGGAAAGACTAAAGTGGAGACTATAGTGGAAAGACTAAAGTGGAAAGACTAAAGTGGACAGACTATAGTGGAAAGACTGAAGTGGAAAGACTCAGTGGACAGACAAAAGTGTACACACTGAAGTGGACAGAATAGAGTGGAAAGACTAAAGTGGAAAGACTAAAGTGGACAGACTATAGTGGAAAGACTAATGTGGACAGACTAAAGTGGAAAGATTAAAGTGGAAAGACTATAGTGGAAAGACTGTAGTGGACAGAATAAAGTGGAGACTATAGTGGAAAGACTAAAGTGGACAGAGAATAGTGGAAAGACTAAAGTGGACAGACTACAGTGGAAAGACTATAGTGGAAAGACTATAGTGGACAGAATAATGTGGCGACTATAGTGGAAAGACTAAAGTGGACAGAGAATAGTGGAAAGACTAAATTGGAAAGACTGTAGTGGACAGAATAAAGTGGAGACTATAGTGGAAAGACTAAAGTGGAAAGACTAAAGTGGACAGACTATAGTGGAAAGACTGAAGTGGAAAGACTCAGTGGACAAACTAAAGTGTACACACTGAAGTAGACAGAATAAAGTGAAAAGACTAAAGTGGAAAGACTAAAGTCGATAGACTATAGTGGAAAGTCTAAAGTGGACAGACTAAAGTGGAAAAACTAAAGTGGAAAGATTAAAGTGGACAGACTATAGTGGAAAGACTATAGTGGAAAGACTGTAGTGGACAGAAGAAAGTGGAGAGTATAGTGGAAAGACTAAAGTGGACAGAGAATAGTGGAAAGACTAAAGTGGACAGACTATAGTGGAAAGACTATAGTGGAAAGACTGTAGTGGACAGAATAAAGTGGAGACTATAGTGGAAAGACTAAAGTGGAAAGACTAAAGTGGACAGAGAATAGTGGAAAGACTAAAGTGGAAAGACTGTAGTGGACAGAATAAAGTGAAGACTATAGTGGAAAGACTAAAGTGGAAAGACTAAAGTGGACAGACTATAGTGGAAAGACTATTGTGGAAGTGGAGACTATAGTGGAAAGCCTAAAGTGGACAGAGAATAGTGGAAAGACTAAAGTGGATAAACTATAGTGGAAAGACTATAGTGGAAAGATTGTAGTGGACAGAATAAAGTGGAGAGTATAGTGGAAAGACTAAAGAGGAAAGACTGAAGTGGACAGACTATAGTGGAAAGACTATACTGGAAAGACTGTAGTGGACAGAATAAAGTGGAGACTATAGTGGAAAGACTAAAGTGGACAGACTAAAGTGGAAAGACTAAAGCGGAAAGACTAAAGTGGACAAACTATAGTGGAAAGACTATTGTGGAAAAACTGTAGTGGACAGACTGTAGTGGACAGAATAAAGTGGAGAGTATAGTGGAAAGACTAAAGAGGAAAGACTAAAGTGGACAGACTATAGTGCAAAGTCTGAAGTGGACAGACTAAAGTGGAAAAACTAAAGTGGAAAGACTAAAGTGGACAGACTATAGTGGAAAGACTATAGTGGAAAGACTGTAGTGGACAGAATAAAGTGGAGACTATAGTGGAAAGACTAAAGTGGACAGAGAATATTGGAAAGACTAAAGTGGACAGACTACCGTGGAAAGACTATAGTGGACAGAATAAAGTGGAGACTATAGTGGAAAGACTAAAGTGGACAGAGAATAGTGGAAAGAATAAATTGGAAAGACTGTAGTGGACAGAATAAAGTGGAGACTATAGTGGAAAGACTAAAGTGGAAAGACTAAAGTGGACAGACTATAGTGGAAAGACTAAAGTGGACAGACTAAAGTGGAAAGATTAAAGTGGAAAGACTATAGTGGAAAGACTATAGTGGAAAGAGTGTAGTGGACAGAATAAAGTGGAGACTATAGTGGAAAGACTAAAGTGGAAAGACTAAAGTGGACAGAGAATAGTGGAAACACTAAAGTGGACAGACTAAAGTGGAAAAACTAAATTGGAAAGACTGTAGTGGAAAGAATAAAGTGGAGACTATAGTGGAAAGACTAAAGTGGACAGAGAATAGTGGAAAGACTAAAGTGGACAGACTACAGTGGAAAGACCGTAGTGGAAAGACTATGGTGGACAGAATAAAGTGGAGACTATAGTGGAAAGACTAAAGTGGACAGAGAATAGTGGAAAGACTAAATTGGAAAAACTGTAGTGGAAAGAATAAAGTGGAACCTATAGTGGAAAGACAAAAGTGGATGGACTATAGTGGAAAGTCTAAAGTGGAAAGACTAAAGTGGAAAAACTAAGGTGGAAAGACTAAAGTGGACAGACTATAGTGGAAAGACTAAAGTGGAAAGACTGTAGTGGAAAGAATAAAGTGGAGACTATAGTGGAAAGACTAAAGTGGACAGAGAATAGTGGAAAGACTAAAGTGGACAGACTATAGCGGAAAGACTAAAGGGGAAAGACTAAAGTGGATAGACTATAGTGGAAAGTCTAAAGTGGACAGACTAAAGTGGAAAAACTAAAGTGGAAAGACTAAAGTGGACAGACTATAGTGGAAAGACTATAGTGGAAAGACTGTAGTGGAAAGAATAAAGTGGAGACTATAGTGGAAAGACTAAAGTGGACAGAGAATAGTGGAAAGACTAAAGTGGACAGACTATAGTGGAAAGACTAAGGTGGAAAGACTAAAGTGGAAAGACTAAAGTGGACAGACTAAAGTGGAAAAACTAAAGTGGAAAGACTAAAGTGGACAGACTATAGTGGAAAGAATATAGTGGAAAGACTGTAGTGGAAAGAATAAAGTGGAGACTATAGTGGAAAGACTAAAGTGGACAGAGAATAGTGGAAAGACTAAAGTGGACAGACTATAGTGGAAAGACTAAAGGGGAAAGACTAAAGTGGATAGACTATACTGGAAAGTCTAAAGTGGACAGACTAAAGTGGAAAAACTAAAGTGGAAAGACTAAAGTGGACAGACTATAGTGGAAAGAATATAGTGGAAAGACTGTAGTGGAAAGATTAAAGTGGAGACTATAGTGGAAAGACTAAAGTGGACAGAGAATAGTGGAAAGACTAAAGTGGACAGACTACAGTGGAAAGACCATAGTGGAAAGACTATAGTGGACAGAATAATGTGGCGACTATAGTGGAAAGACTAAAGTGGACAGAGAATAGTGGAAAGACTAAATTGGAAAGACTGTAGTGGACAGAATAAAGTGGAGACTATAGTGGAAAGACTAAAGTGGAAAGACTAAAGTGGACAGACTATAGTGGAAAGACTGAAGTGGAAAGACTCAGTGGACAGACTAAAGTGTACACACTGAAGTAGACAGAATAAAGTGAAAAGACTAAAGTCGATAGACTATAGTGGAAAGTCTAAAGTGGACAGACTAAAGTGGAAAAACTAAAGTGGAAAGACTAAAGTGGACAGACTATAGTGGAAAAACTAAAGTGGAAAGACTAAAGTGGACAGACTATAGTGGAAAGACTGTAGTGGACAGAATAAAGTGTAGAGTATAGTGGAAAGACTAAAGTGGACAGAGAATAGTGGAAAGACTAAAGTGGACAGACCATAGTGGAAAGACTATAGTGGAAAGACTGTAGTGGACAGAATAAAGTGGAGACTGTAGTGGAAAGACTAAAGTGGAAAGACTAAAGTGGACAGAGAATTGTGGAAAGACTAAAGTGGAAAGACTGTAGTGGACAGAATAAAGTGGAGACTATAGTGGAAAGACTAAAGTGGAAAGACTAAAGTTGACAGACTATAGTGGAAAGACTATTGTGGAAGTGGAGACTATAGTGGAAAGCCTAAAGTGGACAGGGAATAGTGGAAAGAGTAAAGTGGATAGACTATAGTGGAAAGACTATAGTGGAAAGATTGTAGTGGACAGAATAAAGTGGAGACTATAGTGGAAAGACTAAAGTGGAAAGACTAAAGTGGACAGAGAATAGTGGAAAGACTAAAGTGGACAGACTATAGTGGAAAGACTAAAGTGGACAGACTAAGGTGGAAAGACTAAAGTGGAAAGACTGTAGTGGACAGAATAAAGTGGAGACTATAGTGGAAAGACTAAAGTGGAAAGACTAAAGTGGACAGACTATAGTGGAAAGACTGTAGTGGACAGAATAAAATGGAGACTATAGTGGAAAGACTAAAGTGGACAGACTATTGTGGAAAGACTCAAGTGGAAAGACTCAGTGGACAGACTAAAGTGTACACACTCTAGTGGACAGAATAAAGTGGAAAGACTAAAGTGGATAGACTATAGTGGAAAGACTAAAGTGGACAGACTAAAGTGGAAAAACTAAAGTGGAAAGACAAAAGTGGACAGAGTATAGTGGAAAGACTATAGTGGAAAGACTGTAGTGGACAGAATAAAGTGGAGACTATAGTGGAAAGACTAAAGTGGAAAGACTAAAGTGGACAGAGAATAGTGGAAAGACTAAAGTGGACAGACTATAGTGGAAAGACTAAAGTGGACAGACTAAGGTGGAAAGACTAAAGTGGAAAGACTAAAGTGGACAGAGTATAGTGGAAAGACTATAGTGGAAAGACTGTAGTGGACAGAATAAATTGGAGACTATAGTGGAAAGACTAAAGTGGAAAGACTAAAGTGGACAGAGAATAGTGGAAAGACTAAAGTGGACAGACCATAGTGGAAAGACTAAAGTGGACAGACTAAGGTGGAAAGACTAAAGTGGAAAGACTAAAGTGGAAAGACTAAAGTGGACAGACTATAGTGGAAAGACTATAGTGGAAAGACTGTAGTGGACAGAATAAAGTGGAGAGTATAGTGGAAAGACTAAAGTGGACAGAGAATAGTGGAAAGACTAAAGTGGAAAGACTGTATTGGACAGAATAAAGTGGAGACTATGATGGAAAGACTAAAGTGGAAAGTAAAGTGGACATAGAATAGTGGAAAGACTAAAGTGGACAGAATAAGGTGGAAAGACTAAAGTGGAAAGACTAAAGTGGACAGACTATATTGGAAAGACTATAGTGGAAAGACTGTGGTGGACAGAATAAAGTGGAGAGTATAGTGGAAAGACTAAAGTGGACAGAGAATAGTGGAAAGACTAAAGTGGACAGACTATAGTGGAAAGACTATAGTGGAAAGACTATAGTGGAAAGACTGTAGTGGACAGAATAAAGTGGAGACTATAGTGGAAAGACTAAAGCGGAAAGACTAAAGTGGACAGAGAATAGTGGAAAGACTAAAGTGGTAAGACTGTAGTGGACAGAATAAAGTGGAGAATATAGTGGAAAGACTAAAGTGGAAAGACTAAAGTGGACAGACTATAGTGGAAAGACTATAGTGGAAAGACTATAGTGGAAAGACTGTAGTGGAAAGAATAAAGTGGAGACTATAGTGGAAAGACTAAAGTGGACAGAGAATAGTGGAAAGACTAAAGTGGACAGACTATAGTGCAAAGACTAAGGTGGAAAGACTAAAGTGGAAAGACTAAAGTGGACAGACTATATTGGAAAGACTATAGTGGAAAGACTGTAGTGGACAGAATAAAGTGGAGAGTATAGTGGAAAGACTAAAGTGGACAGAGAATAGTGGAAAGACTAAAGTGGACAGACGATAGTGGAAAGACTGTAGTGGAAAGAATAAAGCGGAGACTATAGTGGAAAGACTAAAGTGGACAGACTATAGTGGAAAGACTATAGTAGAAAGACTGTAGTGGAAAGATTAAAGTGGAGACTATAGTGGAAAGACTAAGTGGACAAACTAAAGTGTACACACTGAAGTAGACAGAATAAAGTGAAAAGACTAAAGTGGAAAGACTACAGTGGAAAGACTATAGTGGAAAGACTATAGTGGACAGAATAATGTGGCGACTATAGTGGAAAGACTAAAGTGGACAGAGAATAGTGGAAAGACTAAATTGGAAAGACTGTAGTGGACAGAATAAAGTGGAGACTGTAGTGGAAAGACTAAAGTGGAAAGACTAAAGTGGACAGACTATAGTGGAAAGACTGAAGCGGAAAGACTCAGTGGACAAACTAAAGTGTACACACTGAAGTAGACAGAATAAAGTGAAAAGACTAAAGTGGAAAGACTAAAGTCGATAGACTATAGTGGAAAGTCTAAAGTGGACAGACTAAAGTGGAAAAACTAAAGTGGAAAGACTAAAGTGGACAGACTATAGTGGAAAGACTATAGTGGAAAGACTGTAGTGGACAGAAGAAAGTGGAGAGTATAGTGGAAAGACTAAAGTGGACAGAGAATAGTGGAAAGACTAAAGTGGACAGACTATAGTGGAAAGACTATAGTGGAAAGACTGTAGTGGACAGAATAAAGTGGAGACTATAGTGGAAAGACTAAAGTGGAAAGACTAAAGTGGACAGAGAATAGTGGAAAGACTATAGTGGAAAGACTGTAGTGGACAGAATAAAGTGGAGACTATAGTGGAAAGACTAAAGTGGACAGAGAATAGTGGAAAGACTAAAGTGGACAGACTACAGTGGAAAGACTATAGTGGAAAGACTATAGTGGACAGAATAATGTGGCGACTATAGTGGAAAGACTAAATTGGACAGAGAATAGTGGAAAGACTAAATTGGAAAGACTGTAGTGGACAGAATAAAGTGGAGACTATAGTGGAAAGACTAAAGTGGAAAGACTAAAGTGGACAGACTATAGTGGAAAGACTGAAGTGGAAAGACTCAGTGGACAAACTAAAGTGTACACACTGAAGTAGACAAAATAAAGTGAAAAGACTAAAGTGGAAAGACTAAAGTCGATAGACTATAGTGGAAAGTCTAAAGTGGACAGACTAAAGTGGAAAAACTAAAGTGGAAAGACTAAAGTGGACAGACTATAGTGGAAAGACTATAGTGGAAAGACTGTAGTGGACAGAAGAAAGTGGAGAGTATAGTGGAAAGACTAAAGTGGACAGAGAATAGTGGAAAGACTAAAGTGGACAGACTATAGTGGAAAGACTATAGTGGAAAGACTGTAGTGGACAGAATAAAGTGGAGACTATAGTGGAAAGACTAAAGTGGAAAGACTAAAGTGGACAGAGAATAGTGGAAAGACTAAAGTGGAAAGACTGTAGTGGACAGAATAAAGTGAAGACTATAGTGGAAAGACTAAAGTGGAAAGACTAAAGTGGACAGACTATAGTGGAAAGACTATTGTGGAAGTGGAGACTATAGTGGAAAGCCTAAAGTGGACAGAGAATAGTGGAAAGACTAAAGTGGATAGACTATAGTGGAAAGACTATAGTGGAAAGATTGTAGTGGACAGAATAAAGTGGAGAGTATAGTGGAAAGACTAAAGAGGAAAGACTGAAGTGGACAGACTATAGTGGAAAGACTATACTGGAAAGACTGTAGTGGACAGAATAAAGTGGAGACTATAGTGGAAAGACTAAAGTGGACAGACTAAAGTGGAAAGACTAAAGCGGAAAGACTAAAGTGGACAAACTATAGTGGAAAGACTATTGTGGAAAAACGGTAGTGGACAGACTGTAGTGGACAGAATAAAGTGGAGAGTATAGTGGAAAGACTAAAGAGGAAAGACTAAAGTGGACAGACTATAGTGCAAAGTCTGAAGTGGACAGACTAAAGTGGAAAAACTAAAGTGGAAAGACTAAAGTGGACAGACTATAGTGGAAAGACTATAGTGGAAAGACTGTAGTGGACAGAATAAAGTGGAGACTATAGTGGAAAGACTAAAGTGGACAGAGAATATTGGAAAGACTAAAGTGGACAGACTACCGTGGAAAGACTATAGTGGACAGAATAAAGTGGAGACTATAGTGGAAAGACTAAGGTGGAAAGACTAAAGTGGAAAGACTAAAGTGGACAGACTATATTGGAAAGACTATAGTGGAAAGACTGTAGTGGACAGAATAAAGTGGAGAGTATAGTGGAAAGACTAAAGTGGACAGAGAATAGTGGAAAGACTAAAGTGGACAGACGATAGTGGAAAGACTGTAGTGGAAAGAATAAAGCGGAGACTATAGTGGAAAGACTAAAGTGGACAGACTATAGTGGAAAGACTATAGTAGAAAGACTGTAGTGGAAAGATTAAAGTGGAGACTATAGTGGAAAGACTAAGTGGACAAACTAAAGTGTGCACACTGAAGTAGACAGAATAAAGTGAAAAGACTAAAGTGGAAAGACTACAGTGGAAAGACTATAGTGGAAAGACTATAGTGGACAGAATAATGCGGAGACTATAGTGGAAAGACTAAAGTGGACAGACTATAGTGGAAAGACTATAGTAGAAAGACTGTAGTGGAAAGACTAAAGTGGAAAGACTAAAGTGGACAGACTATAGTGGAAAGACTGAAGTGGAAAGACTCAGTGGACAAACTAAAGTGTACACACTGAAGTAGACAGAATAAAGTGAAAAGACTAAAGTGGAAAGACTAAAGTCGATAGACTATAGTGGAAAGTCTAAAGTGGACAGACTAAAGTGGAAAAACTAAAGTGGAAAGACTAAAGTGGACAGACTATAGTGGAAAGACTATAGTGGAAAGACTGTAGTGGACAGAAGAAAGTGGAGAGTATAGTGGAAAGACTAAAGTGGACAGAGAATAGTGGAAAGACTAAAGTGGACAGACTATATTGGAAAGACTATAGTGGAAAGACTGTAGTGGACAGAATAAAGTGGAGAGTATAGTGGAAAGACTAAAGTGGACAGAGAATAGTGGAAAGACTAAAGTGGACAGACGATAGTGGAAAGACTGTAGTGGAAAGAATAAAGCGGAGACTATAGTGGAAAGACTAAAGTGGACAGACTATAGTGGAAAGACTATAGTAGAAAGACTGTAGTGGAAAGACTAAAGTGGAAAGACTAAAGTGGACAGACTATAGTGGAAAGACTGAAGTGGAAAGACTCAGTGGACAAACTAAAGTGTACACACTGAAGTAGACAGAATAAAGTGAAAAGACTAAAGTGGAAAGACTAAAGTCGATAGACTATAGTGGAAAGTCTAAAGTGGACAGACTAAAGTGGAAAAACTAAAGTGGAAAGACTAAAGTGGACAGACTATAGTGGAAAGACTATAGTGGAAAGACTGTAGTGGACAGAAGAAAGTGGAGAGTATAGTGGAAAGACTAAAGTGGACAGAGAATAGTGGAAAGACTAAAGTGGACAGACTATAGTGGAAAGACTATAGTGGAAAGACTGTAGTGGACAGAATAAAGTGGAGACTATAGTGGAAAGACTATAGTGGAAAGACTATAGTGGACAGAAGAAAGTAGAGAGTATAGTGGAAAGACTAAAGTGGACAGAGAATAGTGGAAAGACTAAAGTGGACAGAGAATAGTGGAAAGACTAAAGTGGACAGACTATAGTGGAAAGACTATAGTGGAAAGACTGTAGTGGACAGAATAAAGTGGAGACTATAGTGGAAAGACTATAGTGGAAAGACTGTAGTGGACAGAAGAAAGTGGAGAGTATAGTGGAAAGACTAAAGTGGACAGAGAATAGTGGAAAGACTAAAGTGGACAGACTATAGTGGAAAGACTATAGTGGAAAGACTGTAGTGGACAGAATAAAGTGGAGACTATAGTGGAAAGACTAAAGTGGAAAGACTAAAGTGGACAGAGAATAGTGGAAAGACTAAAGTGGAAAGACTGTAGTGGACAGAATAAAGTGAAGACTATAGTGGAAAGACTAAAGTGGAAAGACTAAAGTGGACAGACTATAGTGGAAAGACTATTGTGGAAGTGGAGACTATAGTGGAAAGCCTAAAGTGGACAGAGAATAGTGGAAAGACTAAAGAGGATAGACTATAGTGGAAAGACTATAGTGGAAAGATTGTAGTGGACAGAATAAAGTGGAGAGTATAGTGGAAAGACTAAAGAGGAAAGACTGAAGTGGACAGACTATAGTGGAAAGACTATACTGGAAAGACTGTAGTGGACAGAATAAAGTGGAGACTATAGTGGAAAGACTAAAGTGGACAGACTAAAGTGGAAAGACTAAAGCGGAAAGACTAAAGTGGACAAACTATAGTGGAAAGACTATTGTGGAAAAACTGTAGTGGACAGACTGTAGTGGACAGAATAAAGTGGAGAGTATAGTGGAAGGACTAAAGAGGAAAGACTAAAGTGGACAGACTATAGTGCAAAGTCTGAAGTGGACAGACTAAAGTGGAAAAACTAAAGTGGAAAGACTAAAGTGGACAGACTATAGTGGAAAGACTATAGTGGAAAGACTGTAGTGGACAGAATAAAGTGGAGACTATAGTGGAAAGACTAAAGTGGACAGAGAATATTGGAAAGACTAAAGTGGACAGACTACCGTGGAAAGACTATAGTGGACAGAATAAAGTGGAGACTATAGTGGAAAGACTAAAGTGGACAGAGAATAGTGGAAAGAATAAATTGGAAAGACTGTAGTGGACAGAATAAAGTGGAGACTATAGTGGAAAGACTAAAGTGGAAAGACTAAAGTGGACAGACTATAGTGGAAAGACTAAAGTGGACAGACTAAAGTGGAAAGATTAAAGTGGAAAGACTAAAGTGGACAGACTATAGTGGAAAGACTATAGTGGAAAGACTGTAGTGGACAGAATAAAGTGGAGAGTATAGTGGAAAGACTAAAGTGGACAGAGAATAGTGGAAAGACTAAAATGGAAAGACTGTACTGGACAGAATAAAGTGGAGACTATAGTGGAAAGACTAAAGTGGACAGAGAATAGTGGAAAGACTAAAGTGGACAGACTAAGGTGGAAAGACTAAAGTGGAAAGACTAAAGTGGACAAACTATATTGGAAAGACTATAGTTGAAAGACTGTAGTGGACAGAATAAAGTGGAGAGTATAGTGGAAAGACTAAAGTGCACAGAGAATAGTGGAAAGACTAAAGTGGACAGACTATAGTGGAAAGACTATAGTGGAAAGACTGTAGTGGACAGAATAAAGTGGAGACTATAGTGGAAAGACTAAAGCGGAAAGACTAAAGTGGACAGAGAATAGTGGAAAGACTAAAGTGGAAAGACTGTAGTGGACAGAATAAAGTGGAGAATATATTGGAAAGACTAAAGTGGAAAGACTAAAGTGGACAGACTATAGTGGAAAGAGTATAGTGGAAAGACTGTAGTGGACAGAATAAAGTGGAGACTATAGTGGAAAGACTAAAGTGAACAGAGAATAGTGGAAAGACTAAAGTGGATAGACTATAGTGGAAAGACTATAGTGGAAAGAGTGTAGTGGACAGAATAAAGTGGAGACTATAGTGGAAAGACTAAAGTGGAAAGACTAAAGTGGACAGAGAATAGTGGAAACACTAAAGTGGACAGACTAAAGTGGAAAAACTAAATTGGAAAGACTGTAGTGGAAAGAATAAAGTGGAGACTACAGTGGAAAGACTAAAGTGGACAGAGAATAGTGGAAAGACTAAAGTGGACAGACTACAGTGGAAAGACCGTAGTGGAAAGACTATGGTGGACAGAATAAAGTGGAGACTATAGTGGAAAGACTAAAGTGGACAGAGAATAGTGGAAAGACTAAATTGGAAAGACTGTAGTGGAAAGAATAAAGTGGAACCTATAGTGGAAAGACAAAAGTGGATGGACTATAGTGGAAAGTCTAAAGTGGAAAGACTAAAGTGGAAAAACTAAGGTGGAAAGACTAAAGTGGACAGACTATAGTGGAAAGACTAAAGTGGAAAGACTGTAGTGGAAAGAATAAAGTGGAGACTATAGTGGAAAGACTAAAGTGGACAGAGAATAGTGGAAAGACTAAAGTGGACAGACTATAGCGGAAAGACTAAAGGGGAAAGACTAAAGTGGATAGACTATAGTGGAAAGTCTAAAGTGGACAGACAAAAGTGGAAAAACTAAAGTGGAAAGACTAAAGTTGACAGACTATAGTGGAAAGACTATAGTGGAAAGACTGTAGTGGAAAGAATAAAGTGGAGACTATAGTGGAAAGACTAAAGTGGACAGAGAATAGTGGAAAGACTAAAGTGGACAGACTATAGTGGAAAGACTAAGGTGGAAAGACTAAAGTGGAAAGACTAAAGTGGACAGACTAAAGTGGAAAAACTAAAGTGGAAAGACTAAAGTGGACAGACTATAGTGGAAAGAATATAGTGGAAAGACTGTAGTGGAAAGAATAAAGTGGAGACTATAGTGGAAAGACTAAAGTGGACAGAGAATAGTGGAAAGACTAAAGTGGACAGACTATAGTGGAAAGACTAAAGGGGAAAGACTAAAGTGGATAGACTATAGTGGAAAGTCTAAAGTGGACAGACTAAAGTGGAAAAACTAAAGTGGAAAGACTAAAGTGGACAGACTATAGTGGAAAGAATATAGTGGAAAGACTGTAGTGGAAAGATTAAAGTGGAGACTATAGTGGAAAGACTAAAGTGGACAGAGAATAGTGGAAAGACTAAAGTGGACAGACTACAGTGGAAAGACCATAGTGGAAAGACTATAGTGGACAGAATAATGTGGCGACTATAGTGGAAAGACTAAAGTGGACAGAGAATAGTGGAAAGACTAAATTGGAAAGACTGTAGTGGACAGAATAAAGTGGAGACTATAGTGGAAAGACTAAAGTGGAAAGACTAAAGTGGACAGACTATAGTGGAAAGACTGAAGTGGAAAGACTCAGTGGACAGACTAAAGTGTACACACTGAAGTAGACAGAATAAAGTGAAAAGACTAAAGTGGACAGACTAAAGTGGAAAGACTAAAGTGGACAGACTAAAGTGGAAAAACTAAAGTGGAAAGACTAAAGTGGACAGACTATAGTGGAAAAACTAAAGTGGAAAGACTAAAGTGGACAGACTATAGTGGAATGACTGTAGTGGACAGAATAAAGTGTAGAGTATAGTGGAAAGACTAAAGTGGACAGAGAATAGTGGAAAGACTAAAGTGGACAGACTATAGTGGAAAGACTATAGTGGAAAGACTGTAGTGGACAGAATAAAGTGGAGACTGTAGTGGAAAGACTAAAGTGGAAAGACTAAAGTGGACAGAGAATTGTGGAAAGACTAAAGTGGAAAGACTGTAGTGGACAGAATAAAGTGGAGACTATAGTGGAAAGACTAAAGTGGAAAGACTAAAGTTGACAGACTATAGTGGAAAGACTATTGTGGAAGTGGAGACTATAGTGGAAAGCCTAAAGTGGACAGGGAATAGTGGAAAGAGTAAAGTGGATAGACTATAGTGGAAAGACTATAGTGGAAAGATTGTAGTGGACAGAATAAAGTGGAGACTATAGTGGAAAGACTAAAGTGGAAAGACTAAAGTGGACAGAGAATAGTGGAAAGACTAAAGTGGACAGACTATAGTGGAAAGACTAAAGTGGACAGACTAAGGTGGAAAGACTAAAGTGGAAAGACTGTAGTGGACAGAATAAAGTGGAGACTATAGTGGAAAGACTAAAGTGGAAAGACTAAAGTGGACAGACTATAGTGGAAAGACTGTAGTGGACAGAATAAAATGGAGACTATAGTGGAAAGACTAAAGTGGACAGACTATTGTGGAAAGACTCAAGTGGAAAGACTCAGTGGACAGACTAAAGTGTACACACTCTAGTGGACAGAATAAAGTGGAAAGACTAAAGTGGATAGACTATAGTGGAAAGACTAAAGTGGAAAGACTAAAGTGGAAAAACTAAAGTGGAAAGACAAAAGTGGACAGAGTATAGTGGAAAGACTATAGTGGAAAGACTGTAGTGGACAGAATAAAGTGGAGACTATAGTGGAAAGACTAAAGTGGAAAGACTAAAGTGGACAGAGAATAGTGGAAAGACTAAAGTGGACAGACTATAGTGGAAAGACTAAAGTGGACAGACTAAGGTGGAAAGACTAAAGTGGAAAGACTAAAGTGGACAGAGTATAGTGGAAAGACTATAGTGGAAAGACTGTAGTGGACAGAATAAAGTGGAGACTATAGTGGAAAGACTAAAGTGGACAGAGAATAGTGGAAAGACTAAAGTGGACAGACCATAGTGGAAAGACTAAAGTGGACAGACTAAGGTGGAAAGACTAAAGTGGAAAGACTAAAGTGGAAAGACTAAAGTGGACAGACTATAGTGGAAAGACTATAGTGGAAAGACTGTAGTGGACAGAATAAAGTGGAGAGTATAGTGGAAAGACTAAAGTGGACAGAGAATAGTGGAAAGACTAAAGTGGAAAGACTGTATTGGACAGAATAAAGTGGAGACTATGGTGGAAAGACTAAAGTGGAAAGTAAAGTGGACATAGAATAGTGGAAAGACTAAAGTGGACAGAATAAGGTGGAAAGACTAAAGTGGAAAGACTAAAGTGGACAGACTATATTGGAAAGACTATAGTGGAAAGACTGTGGTGGACAGAATAAAGTGGAGAGTATAGTGGAAAGACTAAAGTGGACAGAGAATAGTGGAAAGACTAAAGTGGACAGACTATAGTGGAAAGACTATAGTGGAAAGACTATAGTGGAAAGACTGTAGTGGACAGAATAAAGTGGAGACTATAGTGGAAAGACTAAAGCGGAAAGACTAAAGTGGACAGAGAATAGTGGAAAGACTAAAGTGGTAAGACTGTAGTGGACAGAATAAAGTGGAGAATATAGTGGAAAGACTAAAGTGGAAAGACTAAAGTGGACAGACTATAGTGGAAAGACTATAGTGGAAAGACTGTAGTGGACAGAATAAAGTGGAGACTATAGTGGAAAGACTAAAGTGGACAGAGAATATTGGAAAGACTAAAGTGGATCGACTATAGTGGAAAGACTATAGTGGAAAAAGTGTAGTGGACAGAATAAAGTGGAGACTATAGTGGAAAGACTAAAGTGGAAAGACTAAAGTGGACAGAGAATAGTGGAAACACTAAAGTGGACAGACTAAAGTGGAAAAACTAAAGTGGAAAGACTGTAGTGGAAAGAAGAAAGTGGAGATTATAGTGGAAAGACTAAAGTGGACAGAGAATAGTGGAAAGACTAAAGTGGACAGAGAATAGTGGAAAGACTAAAGTGGACAGACTACAGTGGAAAGACTGTAGTGGAAAGACTATAGTGGACAGAATAAAGTGGAGACTATAGTGGAAAAACTAAAGTGGACAGAAAATAGTGGAAAGACTAAATTGGAAAGACTGTAGTGGACAGAATAAAGTGAAACCTATAGTGGAAAGACTAAAGTGGATGGACTATAGTGGAAAGTCTAAAGTGGAAAGACTGAAGTGGAAAAACTAAGGTGGAAAGACTAAAGTGGACAGACTATAGTGGAAAGACTATAGTGGAAAGACTATAGTGGAAAGACTGTAGTGGAAAGAATAAAGTGGAGACTATAGTGGAAAGACTAAAGTGGACAGAGAATAGTGGAAAGACTAAAGTGGACAGACTATAGTGCAAAGACTAAGGTGGAAAGACTAAAGTGGAAAGACTAAAGTGGACAGACTATATTGGAAAGACTATAGTGGAAAGACTGTAGTGGACAGAATAAAGTGGAGAGTATAGTGGAAAGACTAAAGTGGACAGAGAATAGTGGAAAGACTAAAGTGGACAGACGATAGTGGAAAGACTGTAGTGGAAAGAATAAAGCGGAGACTATAGTGGAAAGACTAAAGTGGACAGACTATAGTGGAAAGACTATAGTAGAAAGACTGTAGTGGAAAGATTAAAGTGGAGACTATAGTGGAAAGACTAAAGTGGACAGAGAATAGTGGAAAGACTAAAGTGGACAGACTACAGTGGAAAGACTATAGTGGAAAGACTATAGTGGACAGAATAATGTGGCGACTATAGTGGAAAGACTAAAGTGGACAGAGAATAGTGGAAAGACTAAATCGGAAAGACTGTAGTCGACAGAATAAAGTGGAGACTATAGTGGAAAGACTAAAGTGGAAAGACTAAAGTGGACAGACTATAGTGGAAAGACTGAAGTGGAAAGACTCAGTGGACAAACTAAAGTGTACACACTGAAGTAGACAGAATAAAGTGAAAAGACTAAAGTGGAAAGACTAAAGTCGATAGACTATAGTGGAAAGTCTAAAGTGGACAGACTAAAGTGGAAAAACTAAAGTGGAAAGACTAAAGTGGACAGACTATAGTGGAAAGACTATAGTGGAAAGACTGTAGTGGACAGAATAAAGTGGAGAGTATAGTGGAAAGACTAAAGTGGACAGAGAATAGTGGAAAGACTAAAGTGGACAGACTATAGTGGAAAGACTATAGTGGAAAGACTGTAGTGGACAGAATAAAGTGGAGACTATAGTGGAAAGACTAAAGTGGAAAGACTAAAGTGGACAGAGAATAGTGGAAAGACTAAAGTGGAAAGACTGTAGTGGACAGAATAAAGTGAAGACTATAGTGGAAAGACTAAAGTGGAAAGACTAAAGTGGACAGACTATAGTGGAAAGACTATTGTGGAAGTGGAGACTATAGTGGAAAGCCTAAAGTGGACAGAGAATAGTGGAAAGACTAAAGTGGATAGACTATAGTGGAAAGACTATAGTGGAAAGATTGTAGTGGACAGAATAAAGTGGAGACTATAGTGGAAAGACTAAAGTGGAAAGACTAAAGTGGACAGAGAATAGTGGAAAGACTAAAGTGGACAGACTAAGGTAGAAAAACTAAAGTGGAAAGACTGTAGTGAACAGAATAAAGTGGAGACTATAGTTGAAAGACTAAAGTGGAAAGACTAAAGTGGACAGACTATAGTGGAAAGACTGTAGTGGACAGAATAAAATGGAGACTATAGTGGAAAGACTAAAGTGGACAGACTATTGTGGAATGACTCAAGTGGAAAGACTCAGTGGACAGACTAAAGTGTACACACTCTAGTGGACAGAATAAAGTTGAAAGACTAAAGTGGATAGACTATAGTGGAAAGACTAAAGTGGACAGACTAAAGTGGAAAAACTAAAGTGGAAAGACAAAAGTGGACAGACTATAGTGGAAAGACTATAGTGGAAAGACTGTAGTGGACAGAATAAAGTGGAGACCATAGTGGAAAGACTAAAGTGGACAGAGAATAGTGGAAAGACTAAAGTGGAGACTATAGTGGAAAGACTAAATTGGAAAGACTAAAGTGGACAAACTATAGTGGAAAGACTGAAGTGGAAAGACTCAGTGGACAGACAAAAGTGTACACACTGAAGTGGACAGAATAAAGTGGAAAGACTAAAGTGGAAAGACTAAAGTGGACAGACTATAGTGGAAAGACTAATGTGAACAGACTAAAGTGGAAAGATTAAAGTGGAAAGACTATAGTGGAAAGACTGTAGTGGACAGAATAAAGTGGAGACTATAGTGGAAAGACTAAAGTGGACAGAGAATAGTGGAAAGACTAAAGTGGACAGACTACAGTGGAAAGACTATAGTGGAGAGACTATAGTGGACAGAATAATGTGGCGACTATAGTGGAAAGACTAAAGTGGACAGAGAATAGTGGAAAGACGAAATTGGAAAGACTGTAGTGGACAGAATAAAGTGGAGACTATAGTGGAAAGACTAAAGTGGAAAGACTAAAGTGGACAGACTATAGTGGAAAGACTGAAGTGGAAAGACTCAGTGGACAAACTAAAGTGTACACACTGAAGTAGACAGAATAAAGTGAAAAGACTAAAGTGGAAAGACTAAAGTCGATAGACTATAGTGGAAAGTCTAAAGTGGACAGACTAAAGTGGAAAAACTAAAGTGGAAAGACTAAAGTGGACAGACTATAGTGGAAAGACTATAGTGGAAAGACTGTAGTGGACAGAATAAAGTGGAGAGTATAGTGGAAAGACTAAAGTGGACAGAGAATAGTGGAAAGACTAAAGTGGACAGACTATAGTGGAAAGACTATAGTGGAAAGACTGTAGTGGACAGAATAAAGTGGAGACTATAGTGGAAAGACTAAAGTGGAAAGACTATAGTGGAAAGACTATCGTGGAAGTGGAGACTATAGTGGAAAGCCTAAAGTGGACAGAGAATAGTGGAAAGACTAAAGTGGATAGACTATAGTGGAAAGACTATAGTGGAAAGATTGTAGTGGACAGAATAAAGTGGAGACTATAGTGGAAAGACTAAAGTGGAAAGACTAAAGTGGACAGAGAATAGTGGAAAGGCTAAAGTGGACAGACTATAGTGGAAAGACTAAAGTGGACAGACTAAGGTGGAAAGACTAAAGTGGAAAGACTGTAGTGGACAGAATAAAGTGGAGACTATAGTTGAAAGACTAAAGTGGAAAGACTAAAGTGGACAGACTATAGTGGAAAGACTGTTGTTGACAGAATAAAATGGAGACTATAGTGGAAAGACTAAAGTGGACAGACTATTGTGGAAAGACTCAAGTGGAAAGACTCAGTGGACAGACTAAAGTGTACATACTCTAGTGGACAGAATAAAGTTGAAAGACTACAGTGGATAGACTATAGTGGAAAGACTAAAGTGGACAGACTAAAGTGGAAAAACTAAAGTGGAAAGACAAAAGTGGACAGACTATAGTGGAAAGACTATAGTGGAAAGACTGTAGTGGACAGAATAAAGTGGAGACCGTAGTGGAAAGACTAAAGTGGACAGAGAATAGTGGAAAGACTAAAGTGGAGACTCTAGTGGAAAGACTAAAGTGGAAAGACTAAAGTGGACAGACTATAGTGGAAAGACTGAAGTGGAAAGACTCAGTGGACAGACAAAAGTGTACACACTGAAGTGGACAGAATAAAGTGGAAAGACTAAAGTGGAAAGACTAAAGTGGACAGACTATAGTGGAAAGACTAATGTGGACAGACTAAAGTGGAAAGATTAAAGTGGAAAGACTATAGTGGAAAGACTGTAGTGGACAGAATAAAGTGGAGACTATAGTGGAAAGACTAAAGTGGAAATACTAAAGTGGACAGAGAATAGTGGAAAGACTAAAGTGGACAGACTATAGTGGAAAGACTAAAGTGGACAGACTAAGGTGGAAAGACTAAAGTGGAAAGACTAAAGTGGACAGACTATCTTGGAAAGACTATAGTGGAAAGACTGTAGTAGACAGAATAAAGTGGAGAGTATGGTGGAAAGACTAAAGTGGAAAGAGAAGTGGAGACTATAGTGGAAAGACTAAAGTGGAAAGACTAAAGTGGACAGACTATAGTGGAAAGACTATAGTGGAAAGTCTGTAGTGGACAGAATAAAGTGGAGACTATAGTGGAAAGACTAAAGTGGACAGAGAGTATTGGAAAGACTAAAGTGGAAAGACTGTAGTGGACAGAATAAAGAGGAGACTATAGTGGAAAGACTAAAGTGGAAAGACTAAAGTGGACAGACTATTGTGGAAAGACTGAAGTGGAAAGACTCAGTGGACAGACTAAAGTGTTTCACACTAAAGTGGACAGACTATAGTGGAAAGACTAAAGTGGACAGACTAAAGTGGAAAGATTAAAGTGGAAAGACTAAAGTGGACAGACTATAGTGGAAAGACTATAGTCGAAAGACTGTAGTGGACAGAATAAAGTGGAGAGTATAGTGGAAAGACTAAAGTGGACAGAGAATAGTGGAAAGACTAAAGTGGACAGACTATAGTGGAAAGACTATAGTGGACAGACTGTAGTGGACAGAATAAAGTGGAGACTATAGTGGAAAGACTAAAGTGGACAGAGAATAGTGGAAAGACTAAAGTGGACAGACTTCCGTGGAAAGACTATAGTGGAAAGACAATAGTGGACAGAATAAAGTGGAGACTATAGTGGAAAGACTAAAGTGGACAGAGAATAGTGGAAAGACTAAATTGGAAAGACTGTAGTGGACAGAATAAAGTGGAGACTATAGTGGAAAGAGTAAAGTGGAAAGACTAAAGTGGACAGACTATAGTGGAAAGACTAAAGTGGACAGACTAAGGTGGAAAGACGAAAGTGGGAAGACTAAAGTGGACAGACTATATTGGAAAGACTAAAGTGGAAAGACTGTAGTGGACAGAATAAAGTGGAGACTATAGTGGAAAGATTAAAGTGGACAGAGAATAGTGGAAAGACTAAAGTGGACAGACTATAGTGAACAGAATAAAGTGGAGACTATAGTGGAAAGACTAAAGTGGACAGAGAGTATTGGAAAGACAAAAGTGGAAAGACTGTAGTGGACAGAATAAAATTGAGACTAGAGTGGAAAGACTAAAGTGGAAAGACTAAAGTGGACAGACTATAGTGGAAAGACTGAAGTGGAAAGACTCAGTGGACAGCCTAAAGTGTACACACTGAAGTGGACAGAATAAAGTGGAAAGACTAAAGTGGAAAGACTAAAGTGGACAGACTATATTGGAAAGACTATAGTGGACAGAATAAAGTGGAGAGTATAGTGGAAAGACTAAAGTGGACAGAGAATAGTGGAAAGACTAAAGTGGAAAGACTGTAGTGGACAGAATAAAGTGGAGACTGTAGTGGAAAGACTAAAGTGGAAAGACTAAAGTGGACAGAGAATAGTGGAAAGACTAAAGTGGACAGACTATAGTGGAAAGACTAAAGTGGACAGACTAAAGTGGAAAAACTAAAGTGGAAAGACTAAAGTGGACAGACTATAGTGGAAAGACTATAGTGGAAAGACTGTAGTGGACAGAATAAAGTGGAGACCATAGTGGAAAGACTAAAGTAGACAGAGAATAGTGGAAAGACTAAAGTGGAGACTATAGTGGAAATACTAACGTGGAAAGACTAAAGTGGACAGACTATAGTGGAAAGACTGAAGTGGAAAGACTCAGTGGACAGACTAAAATGTACACACTGAAGTGGACAGAATAAAGTGGAAAGACTAAAGTAGAAAGACTAAAGTGGACAGACTATAGTGGAAAGACTAATGTGGACAGAATAAAGTGGAGAGTATAGAGGAAAGACTAAAGTGGACAGAGAATAGTGGAAAGACTAAAGTGGATAGACTATAATGGAAAGACTATAGTGGAAAGACTGTAGTGGACAGAATAAAGTGGAGACTATATTGGAAAGACTAAAGTGGAAAGACTAAAGTGGACAGACTATAGTGGAAAGACTGTAGTGGACAGAATAAAGTGGAGACTATAGTGGAAAGACTAAAGTGGACAGAGAATAGTGGAAAGACTAAAGTGGATAGACTATGGTGGAAAGACTATAGTGGAAAGAGTGTAGTGGACAGAATAAAGTGGAGACTATAGTGGAAAGACTAAAGTGGAAAGACTAAAGTGGACAGAGAATAGTGGAAAGACTAAAGTGGGCAGACAACAGTTGAAAAACTAAAGTGGAAAGACTAAAGTGGACAGACTATACTGTCCACAAGACAGAAGTGGAAAGTGGACAGGAAAGACTAAAGTGGAAAGACTGTAGTGGACAGAATAAAGTGGAGACTATAGTGGAAAGACTAAAGTGGAAAGACTAAAGTGGACAGACTATTTTGGAAAGACTGAAGTGGAAAGACTCAGTGGACAGACTAAAGTGTACACACTGAAGTGGACAGAATAAAGTGGAAAGACTAAAGTGGAAAGACTAAAGTGGACAGACTATTTTGGAAAGACTGAAGTGGAAAGACTCAGTGGACAGACTAAAGTGTACACACTGGAGTGGACAGAATAAAGTGGAAAGACTAAAGTGGAAATACTAAAGTGGACAGACTATAGTGGAAAGACTAAAGTGGACAGACTAAAGTGGAAAGATTAAAGTGGAAAGACTAAAGTGATAGACTATAGTGGAAAGACTATAGTGGAAAGACTGTAGTGGACAGAATAAAGTGGAGACTATAGTGGAAAGACTAAAGTGGACAGAGAATAGTGGACAAACTATATTGGAAAGACTATAGTGGAAAGACTGTAGTGGACAGAATAAAGTGGAGAGTATAGTGGAAAGACTAAAGTGCACAGAGAATAGTGGAAAGACTAAAGTGGACAGACTATAGTGGAAAGACTATAGTGGAAAGACTGTAGTGGACAGAATAAAGTGGAGACTATAGTGGAAAGACTAAAGCGGAAAGACTAAAGTGGACAGAGAATAGTGGAAAGACTAAAGTGGAATAGTGGAAAGACTGAAGTGGATAGACTATAGTGGAAAGACTATAGTGGAAAGAGTGTAGTGGACAGAATAAAGTGGAGACTGTAGTGGAAAGACTATAGTGGACAGAGAATAGTGGAAAGACTAAAGTGGACAGACTATTGTGGAAAGACTGAAGTGGAAAGACTCAGTGGACAGACTAAAGTGTTTCACACTAAAGTGGACAGACTATAGTGGAAAGACTAAAGTGGACAGACTAAAGTGGAAAGATTAAAGTGGAAAGACTAAAGTGGACAGACTATAGTGGAAAGACTATAGTCGAAAGACTGTAGTGGACAGAATAAAGTGGAGAGTATAGTGGAAAGACTAAAGTGGACAGAGAATAGTGGAAAGACTAAAGTGGACAGACTATAGTGGAAAGACTATAGTGGACAGACTGTAGTGGACAGAATAAAGTGGAGACTATAGTGGAAAGACTAAAGTGGACAGAGAATAGTGGAAAGACTAAAGTGGACAGACTTCCGTGGAAAGACTATAGTGGAAAGACAATAGTGGACAGAATAAAGTGGAGACTATAGTGGAAAGACTAAAGTGGACAGAGAATAGTGGAAAGACTAAATTGGAAAGACTGTAGTGGACAGAATAAAGTGGAGACTATAGTGGAAAGAGTAAAGTGGAAAGACTAAAGTGGACAGACTATAGTGGAAAGACTAAAGTGGACAGACTAAGGTGGAAAGACGAAAGTGGGAAGACTAAAGTGGACAGACTATATTGGAAAGACTAAAGTGGAAAGACTGTAGTGGACAGAATAAAGTGGAGACTATAGTGGAAAGATTAAAGTGGACAGAGAATAGTGGAAAGACTAAAGTGGACAGACTATAGTGAACAGAATAAAGTGGAGACTATAGTGGAAAGACTAAAGTGGACAGAGAGTATTGGAAAGACAAAAGTGGAAAGACTGTAGTGGACAGAATAAAATTGAGACTAGAGTGGAAAGACTAAAGTGGAAAGACTAAAGTGGACAGACTACAGTGGAAAGACTGAAGTGGAAAGACTCAGTGGACAGCCTAAAGTGTACACACTGAAGTGGACAGAATAAAGTGGAAAGACTAAAGTGGAAAGACTAAAGTGGACAGACTATATTGGAAAGACTATAGTGGACAGAATAAAGTGGAGAGTATAGTGGAAAGACTAAAGTGGACAGAGAATAGTGGAAAGACTAAAGTGGAAAGACTGTAGTGGACAGAATAAAGTGGAGACTGTAGTGGAAAGACTAAAGTGGAAAGACTAAAGTGGACAGAGAATAGTGGAAAGACTAAAGTGGACAGACTATAGTGGAAAGACTAAAGTGGACAGACTAAAGTGGAAAAACTAAAGTGGAAAGACTAAAGTGGACAGACTATAGTGGAAAGACTATAGTGGAAAGACTGTAGTGGACAGAATAAAGTGGAGACCATAGTGGAAAGACTAAAGTAGACAGAGAATAGTGGAAAGACTAAAGTGGAGACTATAGTGGTCCACTAACCCACTCCACTAACGTGGAACTCCACTAACACTAACGTTCCACTAACGTGGAAAGACTAAAGTGGACAGACTATAGTGGAAAGACTGAAGTGGAAAGACTCAGTGGACAGACTAAAATGTACACACTGAAGTGGACAGAATAAAGTGGAAAGACTAAAGTAGAAAGACTAAAGTGGACAGACTATAGTGGAAAGACTAATGTGGACAGAATAAAGTGGAGAGTATAGAGGAAAGACTAAAGTGGACAGAGAATAGTGGAAAGACTAAAGTGGATAGACTATAATGGAAAGACTATAGTGGAAAGACTGTAGTGGACAGAATAAAGTGGAGACTATATTGGAAAGACTAAAGTGGAAAGACTAAAGTGGACAGACTATAGTGGAAAGACTGTAGTGGACAGAATAAAGTGGAGACTATAGTGGAAAGACTAAAGTGGACAGAGAATAGTGGAAAGACTAAAGTGGATAGACTATGGTGGAAAGACTATAGTGGAAAGAGTGTAGTGGACAGAATAAAGTGGAGACTATAGTGGAAAGACTAAAGTGGAAAGACTAAAGTGGACAGAGAATAGTGGAAAGACTAAAGTGGGCAGACAACAGTTGAAAAACTAAAGTGGAAAGACTAAAGTGGACAGACTATAGTGGAACGACTATAGTGGAAAGACTGTAGTGGAAAAAATAAAGTGGAGACTATAGTGGAAAGACTAAAGTGGACAGAGAATAGTGGAAAAAGACTAAAGTAGACAGACTACAGTGGAAAGACTGTAGTGGAAAGACTATAGTGGACAGAATAAAGTGGAGACTATAGTGGAAAGACTAAAGTGGACAGAGAATAGTGGAAAGACTAAATTGGAAAGACTGTAGTGGACAGAATAAAGTGGAGACTATAGTGGAAAGACTAAAGTGGATAGACTATAGTGGAAAGTCTAAAGTGGACAGACTGAAGTGGAAAAACTAAAGTGGAAAGACTAAAGTGGACAGACTATAGTGGAAAGACTATAGTGGAAAGACTGTAGTGGAAAGAATAAAGTGGAGACTATAGTGGAAAGACTAAAGTGGACAGAGAATAGTGGAAAGACTAAAGTGGACAGACTATAGTGGAAAGACTACAGTGGAAAGACTGTAGTGGACAGAATAAAGTGGAGACCATAGTGGAAAGACTAAAGTGGACAGAGAATAGTGGAAAGACTAAAGTGGAGACGATAGTGGAAAGACTAAAGTGGAAAGACTAAAGTGGTCAGACTATAGTGGAAAGACTGAAGTGGAAAGACTCAGTGGACAGACAAAAGTGTACATACTGAAGTGGACAGAATAAAGTGGAAAGACTAAAGTGGAAAGACTAATGTGGACAGACTAAAGTGGAAAGATTAAAGTGGAAAGAATAAAGTGGACTGAGGATAGTGGAAAGACTATAGTGGAAAGACTGTAGTGGACAGAATAAAGTGGAGACTATAGTGGAAAGACTAAAGTGGAAAGACTAAAGTGGACAGACTATAGTGGAAAGACTAAAGTGGACAGACTAAGGTGGAAAGACTAAAGTGGAAAGACTAAAGTGGACAGACTATAGTGGAAAGACTGTAGTGGACAGAATAAAGTGGAGAGTATAGTGGAAAGACTAAAGTGGACAGAGAATAGTGGAAAGACTAAAGTGGACAGAGAATAGTGGAAAGACTATAGTGGATAGACTGTAGTGGACCGAATAAAGTGGAGACTATAGTGGAAAGACTAAAGTGGAAAGACTAAAGTGGACAGACTAAAGTGGAAAGACTATAGTGGAAAGACTGTACTGGACAGAATAAAGTTGAGACTATAGTGGAAAGACTAAAGTGGACAGAGATTAGTGGAAAGACTTAAGTGGACAGAAGATATTGGAAAGACCATAGTGGAAAGACTGTAGTGGACAGAATAAAGTGGAGACTATAGTGGAAAGACTAAAGTGGACAGAGAATAGTGGAAAGACGAAAGTGGAAAGACTGTAGTGAATAGAATAAAGTGGAGAATATAGTGGAAAGACTAAAGTGGAAAGACTAAAGTGGACAGACTATAGTGGAAAGACTATAGTGGAAAGACTGTAGTGGACAGAATAAAGTGGAGACTATAGTGGAAAGACTAAAGTGGACAGAGAGTATTGGAAAGACTAAAGTGGAAAGACTGTAGTGGACAGAATAAAGTGGAGACTATAGTGGAAATACTAAAGTGGAAAGATTAAAGTGGAAAGACTAAAGTGGACAGACTATAGTGGAAAGACTATAGTGGAAAGACTGTAGTGGACAGAATAAAGTGGAGACTATAGTGGAAAGACTAAAGAGGAAAGACTAAAATGGACAGACTATAGTGCAAAGTCTGAAGTGGACAGACTAAAGTGGAAAAACTAAAGAGGAAAGACTAAAGTGGACAGACTATAGTGGTAAGACTATAGTGGAAAGACTGTAGTGGACAGAATAAAGTGGAGACTATAGTGGAAAGACTAAAGTGGACAAAGAATAGTGGAAAGACTAAAGTGGACAGACTACCGTGGAAAGACTATAGTGGACAGAATAAAGTGGAGACTATAGTGGAAAGACTAAAGTGGACAGAGAATAGTGGAAAGACTAAATTGGAAAGACTTTAGTGGACAGAATAAAGTGGAGACTATAGTGGAAAGAGCAAAGTGGAAAAACTAAAGTGGACAGACTATAGTGGAAAGACTAAAGTGGACAAACTAAGGTGGAAAGACTAAAGTGGAAAGACTAAAGTTGACAGACTATATTGGAAAGACTAAAGTGGAAAGACTGTAGTGGACAGAATAAAGTGGAGACTATAGTGGAAAGACTAAAGTGGACAGAGAGTATTGGAAAGACTAAAGTGGAAAGACTGTAGTGGACAGAATAAAGTTGAGACTAGAGTGGAAAGACTAAAGTGGAAAGACTAAAGTGGACAGACTATAGTGGAAAGACTGAAGTGGAAAGACTCAGTGGACAGACTAAAGTGTACACACTGAAGTGGAAAGAATAAAGTGGAAAGACTAAAGTGGAAAGACTAAAGTGGACAGACTATAGTGGAAAGACTAATGTGGACGGACTAAAGTGGAAAGATTAAAGTGGAAAGACTAAAGTGGACAGACTATAGTGGAAAGACTATAGTGGAAAGACTGTAGTGGACAGAAGAAAGTGGAGAGTATAGTGGAAAGACTAAAGTGGACAGACTAAAGTGGACAGACTATAGTGGAAAGACTAATGTGGACAGACTAAAGTGGAAAGATTAAAGTGGAAAGACTAAAGTGGACAGACTGAAGTGGAAAGAATAAAGTGGAAAGACTAAAGTGGAAAGACTAAAGTGGACAGACTATAGTGGAAAGACTAATGTGGACAGACTAAAGTGGAAAGATTAAAGTGGAAATACTAAATTGGACAGACTATAGTGGAAAGACTAAAGTGGAAAGACTGTAGTGGAAAGAATAAAGTGGAGACCATAGTGGAAAGACTAAAGTGGACAGAGAATAGTGGAAAGACTATAGTGGAAAGACTGAAGTGGAAAGACTCAGTGGACAGACTAAAGTGTACACACTGAAGTGGACAGAATAAAGTGGAAAGACTAAAGTGGACAGACTAAAGTGGACATACTATAGTGGAAAGACTAATGTGGACAGAATAAAGTGGAGAGTATAGTGGAAAGACTAAAGTGGACAGAGAATAGTGGAAAGACTAAAGTGGACAGACTGTAGTGGACAGAATAAAGTGGAGACTATATTGGAAAGACTAAAGTGGAAAGACTAAAGTGGACAGACTATAGTGGAAAGACTAAAGCGGAAAGACTAAAGTGGACAGAGAATAGTGGAAAGACTAAAGTGGATCTTCTATAGTGGAAAGACTATAGTGGAAAGAGTGTAGTGGACAGAATAAAGTGGAGACTATAGTGGAAAGACTAAAGTGGAAAGACTAAAGTGGACAGAGAATAGTGGAAAGACTAAAGTGGGCAGACTAAAGTGGAAAAAATAAAGTGGAAAGACTAAAGTGGACAGACTATAGTGGAACGACTATAGTGGAAAGACTGTAGTGGAAAGAATAAAGTGGAGACTATAGTGGAAAGACTAAAGTGGACAGAGAATAGTGGAAAGACTAAAGTGGACAGACTACAGTGGAAAGACTGTAGTGGAAAGACTATAGTGGACAGAATAAAGTGGAGACTATATTGGAAAGACTAAAGTGGACAGAGAATAGTGGAAAGACTAAATTAGAAAGACTGTAGTGGACAGAATAAAGTGGAGACTATAGTGGAAAGACTAAAGTGGATAGACTATAGTGGAGAGTCTAAAGTGGACAGACTAAAGTGGAAAAACTAAAGTGGAATAACTAAAGTGGACAGACTATGGTGGAAAGACTATAGTGAAAGACTGTAGTTTAAAGAATAAAGTGGAGACTATAGTGGAAAGACTAAAGTGGACAGAGAATAGTGGAAAGACTAAAGTGGACAGACTATAGTGGAAAGACTAAGGTGGAAAGACTAAAGTGGAAAGACTAAAGTGGACAGACTATATTGGAAAGACTATAGTGGAAAGACTGTAGTGGACAGAATAAAGTGGAGAGTATAGTCGAAAGACTAAAGTGGACAGAGAATAGTGGAAAGACTAAAGTGGACAGAAGATAGTAGAAAGACTAAAGTGGACAGACTATATTGGAAAGACTAAAGCGGAAAGACTAAAGTGGACAGAGAATAGTGGAAAGACTAAAGTGGAAAGACTGTAGTGCACAGAATAAAGTGGAGACTATAATGGAAAGACTGAAGTGGAAAGACTAAAGTGGACAGACTATAGTGGAAAGAGTATAGTGGAAAGACTGTAGTGGAAAGAAGAAAGTGGAGACTATAGTGGAAAGACTAAAGTGGACAGAGAATAGTGGAAAGACTAAAGTGGAAAGACTGTAGTGGACAGAATAAAGTGGAGACTATAGTGGAAAGACTAAAGTGGAAAGACTAAAGTGGACAGACTATAGTGGAAAGACTATAGTGGAACGACTGTAGTGGAAAGAAGAAAGTGGAGACTATAGTGGAAAGACTATAGTGGACAGAGAATAGTGGAAAGATTAAAGTGGAAAGAATAAAGTGGACTGAGTATAGTGGAAAGACTATTGTGGAAAGACTGTAGTGGACAGAATAAAGTGGAGACTATAGTGGAAAGACTAAAGTGGACAGAGAATAGTGGAAAGACGAAAGTGGCCAGACTATAGTGGAAAGACTAAAGTGGACAGACTAAGGTGGAAAGACTAAAGTGGAAATACTAAAGTGGACAGACTATAGTGGAAAGACTGTAGTGGACAGAATAAAGTGGAAAGACTATAGTGGAAAGACTGTAGTGGACAAAATAAAGTGGAGACCATAGTGGAAAGACTAAAGTGGAAAGACTAAAGTGGACAGACTAAAGTGGAAAGACTATAGTGGAAAGACTGTACTGGACAGAATAAAGTAGAGACTATAGCGGAAAGACTAAAGTGGACAGAGATTAGTGGAAAGACTTAAGTGGACAGACGATAGTGGAAAGACTATAGTGGAAAGACTGTAGTGGACAGAATAAAGTGGAGACTATAGTGGAAAGACTAAAGTGGACAGAGATTAGTGGAAAGACTTAAGTGGACAGACGATAGTGGAAAGACTATAGTGGAAAGACTGTAGTGGACAGAATAAAGTGGAGACTATAGTGGAAAGACTAAAGTGGACAGAGAATAGTGGAAAGACGAAATTGGAAAGACTGTAGTGGATAGAATAAAGTGGAGACTATAGTGGAAAGACTAAAGTGGAAAGACTAAAGTGGACAGACTATAGTGGAAAGACTGAAGTGGAAAGACTCAGTGGACAGACTAAAGTGTACACACTGAAGTAGACAGAATAAAGTGAAAAGACTAAAGTCGATAGACTATAGTGGAAAGTCTAAAGTGGACAGACTAAAGTGGAAAAACTAAAGTGGAAAAACTAAAGTGGACAGACTATAGTGGAAAAACTAAAGTGGAAAGACTAAAGTGGACAGACTATAGTGGAAAGACTGTAGTGGACAGAATAAAGTGTAGAGTATAGTGGAAAGACTAAAGTGGACAGAGAATAGTGGAAAGACTAAAGTGGACAGACTATAGTGGAAAGACTATAGTGGAAAGACTGTAGTGGACAGAATAAAGTGGAGACTGTAGTGGAAAGACTAAAGTGGAAAGACTAAAGTGGACAGAGAATTGTGGAAAGACTAAAGTGGAAAGACTGTAGTGGACAGAATAAAGTGGAGACTATAGTGGAAAGACTAAAGTGGAAAGACTAAAGTTGACAGACTATAGTGGAAAGACTATTGTGGAAGTGGAGACTATAGTGGAAAGCCTAAAGTGGACAGGGAATAGTGGAAAGAGTAAAGTGGATAGACTATAATGGAAAGACTATAGTGGAAAGATTGTAGTGGACAGAATAAAGTGGAGACGATAGTGGAAAGACTAAAGTGGAAAGACTAAAGTGGACAGAGAATAGTGGAAAGACTAAAGTGGACAGACTATAGTGGAAAGACTAAAGTGGACAGACTAAGGTGGAAAGACTAAAGTGGAAAGACTGTAGTGGACAGAATAAAGTGGAGACTATAGTGGAAAGACTAAAGTGGAAAGACTAAAGTGGACAGACTATAGTGGAAAGACTGTAGTGGACAGAATAAAATGGAGACTATAGTGGAAAGACTAAAGTGGACAGACTATTGTGGAAAGACTCAAGTGGAAAGACTCAGTGGACAGACTAAAGTGTACACACTCTAGTGGACAGAATAAAGTGGAAAGACTAAAGTGGATAGACTATAGTGGAAAGACTAAAGTGGACAGACTAAAGTGGAAAAACTAAAGTGGAAAGACAAAAGTGGACAGAGTATAGTGGAAAGACTATAGTGGAAAGACTGTAGTGGACAGAATAAAGTGGAGACTATAGTGGAAAGACTAAAGTGGAAAGACTAAAGTGGACAGAGAATAGTGGAAAGACTAAAGTGGACAGACTATAGTGGAAAGACTAAAGTGGACAGACTAAGGTGGAAAGACTAAAGTGGAAAGACTAAAGTGGACAGAGTATAGTGGAAAGACTATAGTGGAAAGACTGTAGTGGACAGAATAAAGTGGAGACTATAGTGGAAAGACTAAAGTGGAAAGACTAAAGTGGACAGAGAATAGTGGAAAGACTAAAGTGGACAGACCATAGTGGAAAGACTAAAGTGGACAGACTAAGGTGGAAAGACTAAAGTGGAAAGACTAAAGTGGAAAGACTAAAGTGGACAGACTATAGTGGAAAGACTATAGTGGAAAGACTGTAGTGGACAGAATAAAGTGGAGAGTATAGTGGAAAGACTAAAGTGGACAGAGAATAGTGGAAAGACTAAAGTGGAAAGACTGTATTGGACAGAATAAAGTGGAGACTATGGTGGAAAGACTAAAGTGGAAAGTAAAGTGGACATAGAATAGTGGAAAGACTAAAGTGGACATAGAATAGTGGAAAGACTAAAGTGGACAGAATAAGGTGGAAAGACTAAATTGGAAAGACTAAAGTGGACAGACTATATTGGAAAGACTATAGTGGAAAGACTGTGGTGGACAGAATAAAGTGGAGAGTATAGTGGAAAGACTAAAGTGGACAGAGAATAGTGGAAAGACTAAAGTGGACAGACTATAGTGGAAAGACTATAGTGGAAAGACTATAGTGGAAAGACTGTAGTGGACAGAATAAAGTGGAGACTATAGTGGAAAGACTAAAGCGGAAAGACTAAAGTGGACAGAGAATAGTGGAAAGACTAAAGTGGTAAGACTGTAGTGGACAGAATAAAGTGGAGAATATAGTGGAAAGACTAAAGTGGAAAGACTAAAGTGGACAGACTATAGTGGAAAGACTATAGTGGAAAGACTGTAGTGGACAGAATAAAGTGGAGACTATAGTGGAAAGACTAAAGTGGACAGAGAATATTGGAAAGACTAAAGTGGATCGACTATAGTGGAAAGACTATAGTGGAAAAAGTGTAGTGGACAGAATAAAGTGGAGACTATAGTGGAAAGACTAAAGTGGAAAGACTAAAGTGGACAGAGAATAGTGGAAACACTAAAGTGGACAGACTAAAGTGGAAAAACTAAAGTGGAAAGACTGTAGTGGAAAGAAGAAAGTGGAGATTATAGTGGAAAGACTAAAGTGGACAGAGAATAGTGGAAAGACTAAAGTGGACAGACTACAGTGGAAAGACTGTAGTGGAAAGACTATAGTGGACAGAATAAAGTGGAGACTATAGTGGAAAAACTAAAGTGGACAGAAAATAGTGGAAAGACTAAATTGGAAAGACTGTAGTGGACAGAATAAAGTGAAACCTATAGTGGAAAGACTAAAGTGGATGGACTATAGTGGAAAGTCTAAATTGGAAAGACTGAAGTGGAAAAACTAAGGTGGAAAGACTAAAGTGGACAGACTATAGTGGAAAGACTATAGTGGAAAGACTAAAGTGGACAGACTATAGTGCAAAGACTAAGGTGGAAAGACTAAAGTGGAAAGACTAAAGTGGACAGACTATATTGGAAAGACTATAGTGAAAAGACTGTAGTGGACAGAATAAAGTGGAGAGTATAGTGGAAAGACTAAAGTGGACAGAGAATAGTGGAAAGACTAAAGTGGACAGACGATAGTGGAACGACTGTAGTGGAAAGAATAAAGCGGAGACTATAGTGGAAAGACTAAAGTGGACAGACTATAGTGGAAAGACTATAGTAGAAAGACTGTAGTGGAAAGATTAAAGTGGAGACTATAGTGGAAAGACTAAAGTGGACAGAGAATAGTGGAAAGACTAAAGTGGACAGACTAGAGTGGAAAGACTATAGTGGAAAGACTATAGTGGACAGAATAATGTGGCGACTATAGTGGAAAGACTAAAGTGGACAGAGAATAGTGGAAAGACTAAATCGGAAAGACTGTAGTCGACAGAATAAAGTGGAGACTATAGTGGAAAGACTAAAGTGGAAAGACTAAAGTGGACAGACTATAGTGGAAAGACTGAAGTGGAAAGACTCAGTGGACAAACTAAAGTGTACACACTGAAGTAGACAGAATAAAGTGAAAAGACTAAAGTGGAAAGACTAAAGTCGATAGACTATAGTGGAAAGTCTAAAGTGGACAGACTAAAGTGGAAAAACTAAAGTGGAAAGACTAAAGTGGACAGACTATAGTGGAAAGACTATAGTGGAAAGACTGTAGTGGACAGAATAAAGTGGAGAGTATAGTGGAAAGACTAAATTGGACAGAGAATAGTGGAAAGACTAAAGTGGACAGACTATAGTGGAAAGACTATAGTGGAAAGACTGTAGTGGACAGAATAAAGTGGAGACTATAGTGGAAAGACTAAAGTGGAAAGACTAAAGTGGACAGAGAATAGTGGAAAGACTAAAGTGGAAAGACTGTAGTGGACAGAATAAAGTGAAGACTATAGTGGAAAGACTAAAGTGGAAAGACTAAAGTGGACAGACTATAGTGGAAAGACTATTGTGGAAGTGGAGACTATAGTGGAAAGCCTAAAGTGGACAGAGAATAGTGGAAAGACTAAAGTGGATAGACTATAGTGGAAAGACTATAGTGGAAAGATTGTAGTGGACAGAATAAAGTGGAGACTATAGTGGAAAGACTAAAGTGGAAAGACTAAAGTGGACAGAGAATAGTGGAAAGACTAAAGTGGACAGACTATAGTGGAAAGACTAAAGTGGACAGACTAAGGTGGAAAAACTAAAGTGGAAAGACTGTAGTGGACAGAATAAAGTGGAGACTATAGTTGAAAGACTAAAGTGGAAAGACTAAAGTGGACAGACTATAGTGGAAAGACTGTAGTGGACAGAATAAAATGGAGACTATAGTGGAAAGACTAAAGTGGACAGACTATTGTGGAATGACTCAAGTGGAAAGACTCAGTGGACAGACTAAAGTGTACACACTCTAGTGGACAGAATAAAGTTGAAAGACTAAAGTGGATAGACTATAGTGGAAAGACTAAAGTGGACAGACTAAAGTGGAAAAACTAAAGTGGAAAGACAAAAATGGACAGACTATAGTGGAAAGACTATAGTGGAAAGACTGTAGTGGACAGAATAAAGTGGAGACCATAGTGGAAAGACTAAAGTGGACAGAGAATAGTGGAAAGACTAAAGTGGAGACTATAGTGGAAAGACTAAATTGGAAAGACTAAAGTGGACAGACTATAGTGGAAAGACTGAAGTGGAAAGACTCAGTGGACAGACAAAAGTGTACACACTGAAGTGGACAGAATAAAGTGGAAAGACTAAAGTGGAAAGACTAAAGTGGACAGACTATAGTGGAAAGACTAATGTGAACAGACTAAAGTGGAAAGATTAAAGTGGAAAGACTATAGTGGAAAGACTGTAGTGGACAGAATAAAGTGGAGACTATAGTGGAAAGACTAAAGTGGACAGAGAATAGTGGAAAGACTAAAGTGGACAGACTACAGTGGAAAGACTATAGTGGAGAGACTATAGTGGACAGAATAATGTGGCGACTATAGTGGAAAGACTAAAGTGGACAGAGAATAGTGGAAAGACGAAATTGGAAAGACTGTAGTGGACAGAATAAAGTGGAGACTATAGTGGAAAGACTAAAGTGGAAAGACTAAAGTGGACAGACTATAGTGGAAAGACTGAAGTGGAAAGACTCAGTGGACAAACTAAAGTGTACACACTGAAGTAGACAGAATAAAGTGAAAAGACTAAAGTGGAAAGACTAAAGTCGATAGACTATAGTGGAAAGTCTAAAGTGGACAGACTAAAGTGGAAAAACTAAAGTGGAAAGACTAAAGTGGACAGACTATAGTGGAAAGACTATAGTGGAAAGACTGTAGTGGACAGACTAAAGTGGAGAGTATAGTGGAAAGACTAAAGTGGACAGAGAATAGTGGAAAGACTAAAGTGGACAGACTATAGTGGAAAGACTATAGTGGAAAGACTGTAGTGGACAGAATAAAGTGGAGACTATAGTGGAAAGACTAAAGTGGAAAGTCTATAGTGGAAAGACTATCGTGGAAGTGGAGACTATAGTGGAAAGCCTAAAGTGGACAGAGAATAGTGGAAAGACTAAAGTGGATAGACTATAGTGGAAAGACTATAGTGGAAAGATTGTAGTGGACAGAATAAAGTGGAGACTATAGTGGAAAGACTAAAGTGGAAAGACTAAAGTGGACAGAGAATAGTGGAAAGGCTAAAGTGGACATACTATAGTGGAAAGACTAAAGTGGACAGACTAAGGTGGAAAGACTAAAGTGGAAAGACTGTAGTGGACAGAATAAAGTGGAGACTATAGTTGAAAGACTAAAGTGGAAAGACTAAAGTGGACAGACTATAGTGGAAAGACTGTTGTTGACAGAATAAAATGGAGACTATAGTGGAAAGACTAAAGTGGACAGACTATTGTGGAAAGACTCAAGTGGAAAGACTCAGTGGACAGACTAAAGTGTACACACTCTAGTGGACAGAATAAAGTTGAAAGACTACAGTGGATAGACTATAGTGGAAAGACTAAAGTGGACAGACTAAAGTGGAAAAACTAAAGTGGAAAGACAAAAGTGGACAGACTATAGTGGAAAGACTATAGTGGAAAGACTGTAGTGGACAGAATAAAGTGGAGACCATAGTGGAAAGACTAAAGTGGACAGAGAATAGTGGAAAGACTAAAGTGGAGACTCTAGTGGAAAGACTAAAGTGGAAAGACTAAAGTGGACAGACTATAGTGGAAAGACTGAAGTGGAAAGACTCAGTGGACAGACAAAAGTGTACACACTGAAGTGGACAGAATAAAGTGGAAAGACTAAAGTGGAAAGACTAAAGTGGACAGACTATAGTGGAAAGACTAATGTGGACAGACTAAAGTGGAAAGATTAAAGTGGAAAGACTATAGTGGAAAGACTGTAGTGGACAGAATAAAGTGGAGACTATAGTGGAAAGACTAAAGTGGAAAGACTAAAGTGGACAGAGAATAGTGGAAAGACTAAAGTGGACAGACTATAGTGGAAAGACTAAAGTGGACAGACTAAGGTGGAAAGACTAAAGTGGAAAGACTAAAGTGGACAGACTATCTTGGAAAGACTATAGTGGAAAGACTGTAGTAGACAGAATAAAGTGGAGAGTATGGTGGAAAGACTAAAGTGGAAAGAGAAGTGGAGACTATAGTGGAAAGACTAAAGTGGAAAGACTAAAGTGGACAGACTATAGTGGAAAGACTATAGTGGAAAGTCTGTAGTGGACAGAATAAAGTGGAGACTATAGTGGAAAGACTAAAGTGGACAGAGAGTATTGGAAAGACTAAAGTGGAAAGACTGTAGTGGACAGAATAAAGAGGAGACTATAGTGGAAAGACTAAAGTGGAAAGACTAAAGTGGACAGACTATTGTGGAAAGACTGAAGTGGAAAGACTCAGTGGACAGACTAAAGTGTTTCACACTAAAGTGGACAGACTATAGTGGAAAGACTAAAGTGGACAGACTAAAGTGGAAAGATTAAAGTGGAAAGACTAAAGTGGACAGACTATAGTGGAAAGACTATAGTCGAAAGACTGTAGTGGACAGAATAAAGTGGAGAGTATAGTGGAAAGACTAAAGTGGACAGAGAATAGTGGAAAGACTAAAGTGGACAGACTATAGTGGAAAGACTATAGTGGACAGACTGTAGTGGACAGAATAAAGTGGAGACTATAGTGGAAAGACTAAAGTGGACAGAGAATAGTGGAAAGACTAAATTGGAAAGACTGTAGTGGACAGAATAAAGTGGAGACTATAGTGGAAAGAGTAAAGTGGAAAGACTAAAGTGGACAGACTATAGTGGAAAGACTAAAGTGGACAGACTAAGGTGGAAAGACGAAAGTGGGAAGACTAAAGTGGACAGACTATATTGGAAAGACTAAAGTGGAAAGAATGTAGTGGACAGAATAAAGTGGAGACTATAGTGGAAAGATTAAAGTGGACAGAGAATAGTGGAAAGACTAAAGTGGACAGACTATAGTGAACAGAATAAAGTGGAGACTATAGTGGAAAGACTAAAGTGGACAGAGAGTATTGGAAAGACAAAAGTGGAAAGACTGTAGTGGACAGAATAAAATTGAGACTAGAGTGGAAAGACTAAAGTGGAAAGACTAAAGTGGACAGACTATAGTGGAAAGACTGAAGTGGAAAGACTCAGTGGACAGCCTAAAGTGTACACACTGAAGTGGACAGAATAAAGTGGAAAGACTAAAGTGGAAAGACTAAAGTGGACAGACTATATTGGAAAGACTATAGTGGACAGAATAAAGTGGAGAGTATAGTGGAAAGACTAAAGTGGACAGAGAATAGTGGAAAGACTAAAGTGGAAAGACTGTAGTGGACAGAATAAAGTGGAGACTGTAGTGGAAAGACTAAAGTGGAAAGACTAAAGTGGACAGAGAATAGTGGAAAGACTAAAGTGGACAGACTATAGTGGAAAGACTAAAGTGGACAGACTAAAGTGGAAAAACTAAAGTGGAAAGACTAAAGTGGACAGACTATAGTGGAAAGACTATAGTGGAAAGACTGTAGTGGACAGAATAAAGTGGAGACCATAGTGGAAAGACTAAAGTAGACAGAGAATAGTGGAAAGACTAAAGTGGAGACTATAGTGGAAATACTAACGTGGAAAGACTAAAGTGGACAGACTATAGTGGAAAGACTGAAGTGGAAAGACTCAGTGGACAGACTAAAATGTACACACTGAAGTGGACAGAATAAAGTGGAAAGACTAAAGTAGAAAGACTAAAGTGGACAGACTATAGTGGAAAGACTAATGTGGACAGAATAAAGTGGAGAGTATAGAGGAAAGACTAAAGTGGACAGAGAATAGTGGAAAGACTAAAGTGGATAGACTATAATGGAAAGACTATAGTGGAAAGACTGTAGTGGACAGAATAAAGTGGAGACTATATTGGAAAGACTAAAGTGGAAAGACTAAAGTGGACAGACTATAGTGGAAAGACTGTAGTGGACAGAATAAAGTGGAGACTGTAGTGGAAAGACTAAAGTGGACAGAGAATAGTGGAAAGACTAAAGTGGATAGACTATGGTGGAAAGACTATAGTGGAAAGAGTGTAGTGGACAGAATAAAGTGGAGACTATAGTGGAAAGACTAAAGTGGAAAGACTAAAGTGGACAGAGAATAGTGGAAAGACTAAAGTGGGCAGACAACAGTTGAAAAACTAAAGTGGAAAGACTAAAGTGGACAGACTATAGTGGAACGACTATAGTGGAAAGACTGTAGTGGAAAAAATAAAGTGGAGACTATAGTGGAAAGACTAAAGTGGACAGAGAATAGTGGAAAGACTAAAGTAGACAGACTACAGTGGAAAGACTGTAGTGGAAAGACTATAGTGGACAGAATAAAGGGGAGACTATAGTGGAAAGACTAAAGTGGACAGAGAATAGTGGAAAGACTAAATTGGAAAGACTGTAGTGGACAGAATAAAGTGGAGACTATAGTGGAAAGACTAAAGTGGATAGACTATAGTGGAAAGTCTAAAGTGGACAGACTGAAGTGGAAAAACTAAAGTGGAAAGACTAAAGTGGACAGACTATAGTGGAAAGACTATAGTGGAAAGACTGTAGTGGAAAGAATAAAGTGGAGACTATAGTGGAAAGACTAAAGTGGACAGAGAATAGTGGAAAGACTAAAGTGGACAGACTATAGTGGAAAGACTACAGTGGAAAGACTGTAGTGGACAGAATAAAGTGGAGACCATAGTGGAAAGACTAAAGTGGACAGAGAATAGTGGAAAGACTAAAGTGGAGACGATAGTGGAAAGACTAAAGTGGAAAGACTAAAGTGGTCAGACTATAGTGGAAAGACTGAAGTGGAAAGACTCAGTGGACAGACAAAAGTGTACATACTGAAGTGGACAGAATAAAGTGGAAAGACTAAAGTGGAAAGACTAAAGTGGACAGACTATAGTGGAAAGACTAATGTGGACAGACTAAAGTGGAAAGATTAAAGTGGAAAGAATAAAGTGGACTGAGTATAGTGGAAAGACTATAGTGGAAAGACTGTAGTGGACAGAATAAAGTGGAGACTATAGTGGAAAGACTAAAGTGGAAAGACTAAAGTGGACAGACTATAGTGGAAAGACTAAAGTGGACAGACTAAGGTGGAAAGACTAAAGTGGAAAGACTAAAGTGGACAGACTATAGTGGAAAGACTGTAGTGGACAGAATAAAGTGGAGAGTATAGTGGAAAGACTAAAGTGGACAGAGAATAGTGGAAAGACTAAAGTGGACAGAGAATAGTGGAAAGACTATAGTGGATAGACTGTAGTGGACCGAATAAAGTGGAGACTATAGTGGAAAGACTAAAGTGGAAAGACTAAAGTGGACAGACTAAAGTGGAAAGACTATAGTGGAAAGACTGTACTGGACAGAATAAAGTTGAGACTATAGTGGAAAGACTAAAGTGGACAGAGATTAGTGGAAAGACTTAAGTGGACAGAAGATATTGGAAAGACCATAGTGGAAAGACTGTAGTGGACAGAATAAAGTGGAGACTATAGTGGAAAGACTAAAGTGGACAGAGAATAGTGGAAAGACGAAAGTGGAAAGACTGTAGTGAATAGAATAAAGTGGAGAATATAGTGGAAAGACTAAAGTGGAAAGACTAAAGTGGACAGACTATAGTGGAAAGACTATAGTGGAAAGACTGTAGTGGACAGAATAAAGTGGAGACTATAGTGGAAAGACTAAAGTGGACAGAGAGTATTGGAAAGACTAAAGTGGAAAGACTGTAGTGGACAGAATAAAGTGGAGACTATAGTGGAAATACTAAAGTGGAAAGATTAAAGTGGAAAGACTAAAGTGGACAGACTATAGTGGAAAGACTATAGTGGAAAGACTGTAGTGGACAGAATAAAGTGGAGACTATAGTGGAAAGACTAAAGAGGAAAGACTAAAATGGACAGACTATAGTGCAAAGTCTGAAGTGGACAGACTAAAGTGGAAAAACTAAAGAGGAAAGACTAAAGTGGACAGACTATAGTGGTAAGACTATAGTGGAAAGACTGTAGTGGACAGAATAAAGTGGAGACTATAGTGGAAAGACTAAAGTGGACAAAGAATAGTGGAAAGACTAAAGTGGACAGACTACCGTGGAAAGACTATAGTGAAAAGACTATAGTGGACAGAATAAAGTGGAGACTATAGTGGAAAGACTAAAGTGGACAGAGAATAGTGGAAAGACTAAATTGGAAAGACTTTAGTGGACAGAATAAAGTGGAGACTATAGTGGAAAGAGCAAAGTGGAAAAACTAAAGTGGACAGACTATAGTGGAAAGACTAAAGTGGACAAACTAAGGTGGAAAGACTAAAGTGGAAAGACTAAAGTTGACAGACTATCTTGGAAAGACTAAAGTGGAAAGACTGTAGTGGACAGAATAAAGTGGAGACTATAGTGGAAAGACTAAAGTGGACAGAGAGTATTGGAAAGACTAAAGTGGAAAGACTGTAGTGGACAGAATAAAGTTGAGACTAGAGTGGAAAGACTAAAGTGGAAAGACTAAAGTGGACAGACTATAGTGGAAAGACTAAAGTGGAAAGACTAAAGTGGACAGACTATAGTGGAAAGACTAATGTGGACAGACTAAAGTGGAAAGATTAAAGTGGAAAGACTAAAGTGGACAGACTATAGTGGAAAGACTATAGTGGAAAGACTGTAGTGGACAGAAGAAAGTGGAGAGTATAGTGGAAAGACTAAAGTGGACAGAGAATAGTGGAAAGACTAAAGTGGAAAGACTGTAGTGGACAGAATAAAGTGGAGACTATAGTGGAAAGACTAAAGTGGAAAGTCTAAAATGGACAGAGAATAGTGGAAAGACTAAAGTGGACAGACTATAGTGGAAAGACTAAAGTGGAAAGACTGTAGTGGAAAGAATAAAGTGGAGACCATAGTGGAAAGACTAAAGTGGACAGAGAATAGTGGAAAGACTATAGTGGAAAGACTGAAGTGGAAAGACTCAGTGGACAGACTAAAGTGTACACACTGAAGTGGACAGAATAAAGTGGAAAGACTAAAGTGGACAGACTAAAGTGGACATACTATAGTGGAAAGACTAATGTGGACAGAATAAAGTGGAGAGTATAGTGGAAAGACTAAAGTGGACAGAGAATAGTGGAAAGACTAAAGTGGACAGACTGTAGTGGACAGAATAAAGTGGAGACTATATTGGAAAGACTAAAGTGGAAAGACTAAAGTGGACAGACTATAATGGAAAGACTAAAGCGGAAAGACTAAAGTGGACAGAGAATAGTGGAAAGACTAAAGTGGATCTTCTATAGTGGAAAGACTATAGTGGAAAGAGTGTAGTGGACAGAATAAAGTGGAGACTATAGTGGAAAGACTAAAGTGGACAGAGAATAGTGGAAAGACTAAAGTGGGCAGACTAAAGTGGAAAAAATAAAGTGGAAAGACTAAAGTGGACAGACTATAGTGGAAAGACTGTAGTGGAAAGACTATAGTGGACAGAATAAAGTGGAGACTATATTGGAAAGACTAAAGTGGACAGAGAATAGTGGAAAGACTAAATTAGAAAGACTGTAGTGGACAGAATAAAGTGGAGACTATAGTGGAAAGACTAAAGTGGATAGACTATAGTGGAGAGTCTAAAGTGGACAGACTAAAGTGGAAAAACTAAAGTGGAAAGACTAAAGTGGACAGACTATGGTGGAAAGACTATAGTGGAAAGACTGTAGTTTAAAGAATAAAGTGGAGACTATAGTGGAAAGACTAAAGTGGACAGAGAATAGTGGAAAGACTAAAGTGGACAGACTATAGTGGAAAGACTAAGGTGGAAAGACTAAAGTGGAAAGACTAAAGTGGACAGACTATATTGGAAAGACTATAGTGGAAAGACTGTAGTGGACAGAATAAAGTGGAGAGTATAGTCGAAAGACTAAAGTGGACAGAGAATAGTGGAAACACTAAAGTGGACAGACGATAGTAGAAAGACTAAAGTGGACAGACTATATTGGAAAGACTAAAGCGGAAAGACTAAAGTGGACAGAGAATAGTGGAAAGACTAAAGTGGAAAGACTGTAGTGCACAGAATAAAGTGGAGACTATAATGGAAAGACTGAAGTGGAAAGACTAAAGTGGACAGACTATAGTGGAAAGAGTATAGTGGAAAGACTGTAGTGGAAAGAAGAAAGTGGAGACTATAGTGGAAAGACTGAAGTGGACAGAGAATAGTGGAAAGACTAAAGTGGAAAGACTGTAGTGGACAGAATAAAGTGGAGACTATAGTGGAAAGACTAAAGTGGAAAGACTAAAGTGGACAGACTATAGTGGAAAGACTATAGTGGAACGACTGTAGTGGACAGAATAAAGTGGAGACTATAGTGGAAAGACTAAAGTGGACAGAGAATAGTGGAAAGACGAAAGTGGCCAGACTATAGTGGAAAGACTAAAGTGGACAGACTAAGGTGGAAAGACTAAAGTGGAAATACTAAAGTGGACAGACTATAGTGGAAAGACTGTAGTGGACAGAATAAAGTGGAAAGACTATAGTGGAAAGACTGTAGTGGACAAAATAAAGTGGAGACCATAGTGGAAAGACTAAAGTGGAAAGACTAAAGTGGACAGACTAAAGTGGAAAGACTATAGTGGAAAGACTGTACTGGACAGAATAAAGTGGAGACTATAGCGGAAAGACTAAAGTGGACAGAGATTAGTGGAAAGACTTAAGTGGACAGACGATAGTGGAAAGACTATAGTGGAAAGACTGTAGTGGACAGAATAAAGTGGAGACTATAGTGGAAAGACTATAGTGGACAGAGAATAGTGGAAAGATTAAAGTGGAAAGAATAAAGTGGACTGAGTATAGTGGAAAGACTATTGTGGAAAGACTGTAGTGGACAGAATAAAGTGGAGACTATAGTGGAAAGACTAAAGTGGACAGAGAATAGTGGAAAGACGAAAGTGGCCAGACTATAGTGGAAAGACTAAAGTGGACAGACTAAGGTGGAAAGACTAAAGTGGAAATACTAAAGTGGACAGACTATAGTGGAAAGACTGTAGTGGACAGAATAAAGTGGAAAGACTATAGTGGAAAGACTGTAGTGGACAAAATAAAGTGGAGACCATAGTGGAAAGACTAAAGTGGAAAGACTAAAGTGGACAGACTAAAGTGGAAAGACTATAGTGGAAAGACTGTACTGGACAGAATAAAGTGGAGACTATAGCGGAAAGACTAAAGTGGACAGAGATTAGTGGAAAGACTTAAGTGGACAGACGATAGTGGAAAGACTATAGTGGAAAGACTGTAGTGGACAGAATAAAGTGGAGACTATAGTGGAAAGACTAAAGTGGACAGAGATTAGTGGAAAGACTTAAGTGGACAGACGATAGTGAAAGACTATAGTGGAAAGACTGTAGTGGACAGAATAAAGTGGAGACTATAGTGGAAAGACTAAAGTGGACAGAGAATAGTGGAAAGACGAAATTGGAAAGACTGTAGTGGATAGAATAAAGTGGAGACTATAGTGGAAAGACTAAAGTGGAAAGACTAAAGTGGACAGACTATAGTGGAAAGACTATAGTGGAAAGACTGTAGTGGACAGAATAAAGTGGAGACTGTAGTGGAAAGACTAAAATGGACAGGAAAGACTAAAGTGGAAAGACTGTAGTGGACAGAATAAAGTGGAGACTATAGTGGAAAGACTAAAGTGGAAAGACTAAAGTGGACAGACTATTTTGGAAAGACTCTACTGGACAGAATAAAGTGGAGACTATAGCGGAAAGACTAAAGTGGACAGAGATTAGTGGAAAGACTTAAGTGGACAGACGATAGTGGAAAGACTATAGTGGAAAGACTGTAGTGGACAGAGAATAGTGGAAAGACGAAAGTGGAAAGACTGTAGTGGATAGAATAAAGTGGAGACTATAGTGGAAAGACTAAAGTGGAAAGACTAAAGTGGACAGACTATAGTGGAAAGACTATAGTGGAAAGACTGTAGTGTACAGAATAAAGTGGAGACTATAGTGGAAAGACTAAAGTGGACAGGAAAGACTAAAGTGGAAAGACTGTAGTGGACAGAATAAAGTGGAGACTATAGTGGAAAGACTAAAGTGGAAAGACTAAAGTGGACAGACTATAGTGGAAAGACTATAGTGGAAAGACTGTAGTGGACAGAATAAAGTGGAGACTATAGTGGAAAGACTAAAGTGGAAAGACTAAAGTGGACAGACTAAAGTGGAAAGACTATAGTGGAAAGACTGTACTGGACAGAATAAAGAGGAGACTATAGCGGAAAGACTAAAGTGGACAGAGATTAGTGGAAAGACTTAAGTGGACAGACGATAGTGGAAAGACTATAGTGGAAAGACTGTAGTGGACAGAATAAAGTGGAGACTATAGTGGAAAGACTAAAGTGGACAGAGAATAGTGGAAAGACGAAATTGGAAAGACTGTAGTGGACTATAGTGGAAAGACTATAGTGGAAAGACTGTAGTGGACAGAATAAAGTGGAGACTATAGTGGAAAGACTAAAGTGGACAGGAAAGACTAAAGTGGAAAGACTGTGGTGGACAGAATAAAGTGGAGACTATAGTGGAAAGACTAAAGTGGAAAGACTAAAGTGGACAGACTATAGTGGAAAGACTATAGTGGAAAGACTGTAGTGGACAGAATAAAGTGGAGACTATAGTGGAAAGACTAAAGTGGAAAGACTAAAGTGGACAGACTATAGTGGAAAGACTATAGTGGAAAGACTGTAGTGGACAGAATAAAGTGGAGACTATAGTGGAAAGACTAAAGTGGAAAGACTAAAGTGGACAGACTAAAGTGGAAAGACTATAGTGGAAAGACTGTACTGGACAGAATAAAGAGGAGACTATATCGGAAAGACTAAAGTGGACAGAGATTAGTGGAAAGACTTAAGTGGACAGACGATAGTGGAAAGACTATAGTGGAAAGACTGTAGTGGACAGAATAAAGTGGAGACTATAGTGGAAAGACTAAAGTGGACAGAGAATAGTGGAAAGACGAAATTGGAAAGACTGTAGTGGACTATAGTGGAAAGACTATAGTGGAAAGACTGTAGTGGACAGAATAAAGTGGAGACTATAGTGGAAAGACTAAAGTGGACAGGAAAGACTAAAGTGGAAAGACTGTAGTGGACAGAATAAAGTGGAGACTATAGTGGAAAGACTAAAGTGGAAAGACTAAAGTGGACAGACTATAGTGGAAAGAATGTAGTGGACAGAACAAAGTGGAGACTATAGTGGAAAGACTAAAGTGGACAGGAAAGACTAAAGTGGAAAGACTGTAGTGGACAGAATAAAGTGGAGACTATAGTGGAAAGACTAAAGTGGAAAGACTAAAGTGGACAGACTATAGTAGAAAGACTATAGTGGAAAGACTGTAGTGGACAGAATAAAGTGGAGACTATAGTGGAAAGACTAAAGTGGAAAGACTAAAGTGGACAGACTAAAGTGGAAAGACTATAGTGGAAAGACTGTACTGGACAGAATAAAGTGGAGACTATAGCGGAAAGACTAAAGTGGACAGAGATTAGTGGAAAGACTTAAGTGGACAGACGATAGTGGAAAGACTATAGTGGAAAGACTGTAGTGGACAGAATAAAGAGGAGACTATAGTGGAAAGACTAAAGTGGACAGAGAATAGTGGAAAGACGAAAGTGGAAAGACTAAAGTGGACAGACTAAAGTGGAAAGACTATAGTGGAAAGACTGTACTGGACAGAATAAAGTGGAGACTATAGCGGAAAGACTAAAGTGGACAGAGATTAGTGGAAAGACTTAAGTGGACAGACGATAGTCGAAAGACTATAGTGGAAAGACTGTAGTGGACAGAATAAAGTGGAGACTATAGTGGAAAGACTAAAGTGGACAGAGAATAGTGGAAAGACGAAATTGGAAAGACTGTAGTGGATAGAATAAAGTGGAGACTATAGTGGAAAGACTAAAGTGGAAAGACTAAAGTGGACAGACTATAGTGGAAAGACTATAGTGGAAAGACTGTAGTGGACAGAATAAAGTGGAGACTATAGTGGAAAGACTAAAGTGGACAGGAAAGACTAAAGTGGAAAGACTGTAGTGGACAGAATAAAGTGGAAACTATAGTGGAAAGACTAAAGTGGAAAGACTAAAGTGGACAGACTATTTTGGAAAGACTCTACTGGACAGAATAAAGTGGAGACTATAGCGGAAAGACTAAAGTGGACAGAGATTAGTGGAAAGACTTAAGTGGACAGACGATAGTGGAAAGACTATAGTGGAAAGACTGTAGTGGACAGAGAATAGTGGAAAGACGAAAGTGGAAAGACTGTAGTGGATAGAATAAAGTGGAGACTATAGTGGAAAGACTAAAGTTGAAAGACTAAAGTGGACAGACTATAGTGGAAAGACTATAGTGGAAAGACTGTAGTGGACAGAATAAAGTGGAGACTATAGTGGAAAGACTAAAGTGGACAGGAAAGACTAAAGTGGAAAGACTGTAGTGGACAGAATAAAGTGGAGACTATAGTGGAAAGACTAAAGTGGAAAGACTAAAGTGGACAGACTATAGTGGAAAGACTATAGTGGAAAGACTGTAGTGGACAGAATAAAGTGGAGACTATAGTGGAAAGACTAAAGTGGAAAGACTAAAGTGGACAGACTAAAGTGGAAAGACTATAGTGGAAAGACTGTACTGGACAGAATAAAGTGGAGACTATAGCGGAAAGACTAAAGTGGACAGAGATTAGTGGAAAGACTTAAGTGGACAGACGATAGTGGAAAGACTATAGTGGAAAGACTGTAGTGGACAGAATAAAGTGGAGACTATAGTGGAAAGACTAAAGTGGACAGAGAATAGTGGAAAGACGAAAGTGGAAAGACTGTAGTGGATAGAATAAAGTGGAGACTATAGTGGAAAGACTAAAGTGGAAAGACTAAAGTGGACAGACTATAGTGGAAAGACTATAGTGGAAAGACTGTAGTGGACAGAATAAAGTGGAGACTATAGAGGAAAGACTAAAGTGGACAGGAAAGACTAAAGTGGAAAGACTGTAGTGGACAGAATAAAGTGGAGACTATAGTGGAAAGACTAAAGTGGAAAGACTAAAGTGGACAGACTATTTTGGAAAGACTGAAGTGGAAAGACTCAGTGGACAGACTAAAGTGTACACACTGAAGTGGACAGAATAAAGTGGAAAGACTAAAGTGGAAAGACTAAAGTGGACAGACTATTTTGGAAAGACTGAAGTGGAAAGACTCAGTGGACAGACTAAAGTGTACACACTGAAGTGGACAGAATAAAGTGGAAAGACTAAAGTGGAAATACTAAAGTGGACAGACTATAGTGGAAAGACTAAAGTGGACAGACTAAAGTGGAAAGATTAAAGTGGAAAGACTAAAGTGATAGACTATAGTGGAAAGACTATAGTGGAAAGACTGTAGTGGACAGAATAAAGTGGAGACTATAGTGGAAAGACTAAAGTGGACAGAGAATAGTGGAAAGACTAAAGTGGACAGACTAAAGTGGAAAGACTAAAGTGGACAGACTAAAGTGGAAAGACTAAAGCGGAAAGACTAAAGTGGACAAACTATAGTGGAAAGACTATAGTGGAAAGACTGTAGTGGACAGAATAAAGTGGAGAGTATAGTGGACAGAATAAAGTGGAGACTATAGTGGAAAGACTAAAGTGGACAGACGATAGTGGAAAGACTATAGTGGAAAGACTGTAGTGGACAGAGATTAGTGGAAAGACGAAAGTGGAAAGACTGTAGTGGATAGAATAAAGTGGAGACTATAGTGGAAAGACTAAAGTGGAAAGACTAAAGTGGGCAGACTATAGTGGAAATACTATAGTGGAAAGACTGTAGTGGACAGAACAAAGTGGAGACTATAGTGGAAAGACTAAAGTGGACAGGAAAGACTAAAGTGGAAAGACTGTAGTGGACAGAATAAAGTGGAGACTATAGTGGAAAGACTAAAGTGGAAAGACTAAAGTGGACAGACTATAGTGGAAAGACTATAGTGGAAAGACTGTAGTGGACAGAATAAAGTGGAGACTATAGTGGAAAGACTAAAGTGGAAAGACTAAAGTGGAAAGATTAAAGTGGAAAGACTAAAGTGGACAGACTATAGTGGAAAGACTATAGTGGAAAGACTGTAGTGGACAGAAGAAAGTGGAGAGTATAGTGGAAAGACTAAAGTGGACAGAGAATAGTGGAAAGACTAAAGTGGAAAGACTGTAGTGGACAGAATAAAGTGGAGACTATAGTGGAAAGACTAAAGTGGAAAGTCTAAAATGGACAGAGAATAGTGGAAAGACTAAAGTGGACAGACTATAGTGGAAAGACTAAAGTGGAAAGACTGTAGTGGAAAGAATAAAGTGGAGACTATAGTGGAAAGACTAAAGTGGAAAGACTAAAGTGGACAGACTATAGTGGAAAGACTGAAGTGGAAAGACTCAGTGGACAAACTAAAGTGTACACACTGAAGTAGACAGAATAAAGTGAAAAGACTAAAGTGGAAACACTAAAGTCGATAGACTATAGTGGAAAGTCTAAAGTGGACAGACTAAAGTGGAAAAACTAAAGTGGAAAGACAAAAGTGGACAGAGTATAGTGGAAAGACTATAGTGGAAAGACTGTAGTGGACAGAATAAAGTGGAGACTATAGTGGAAAGACTAAAGTGGAAAGACTAAAGTGGACAGAGAATAGTGGAAAGACTAAAGTGGACAGACTATAGTGGAAAGACTAAAGTGGACAGACTAAGGTGGAAAGACTAAAGTGGAAAGACTAAAGTGGACAGAGTATAGTGGAAAGACTATAGTGGAAAGACTGTAGTGGACAGAATAAAGTGGAGACTATAGTGGAAAGACTAAAGTGGAAAGACTAAAGTGGACAGAGAATAGTGGAAAGACTAAAGTGGACAGACCATAGTGGAAAGACTAAAGTGGACAGACTAAGGTGGAAAGACTAAAGTGGAAAGACTAAAGTGGAAAGACTAAAGTGGACAGACTATAGTGGAAAGACTATAGTGGAAAGACTATAGTGGAAAGACTGTAGGGGACAGAATAAAGTGGAGACTATAGTGGAAAGACTAAAGCGGAAAGACTAAAGTGGACAGAGAATAGTGGAAAGACTAAAGTGGTAAGACTGTAGTGGACAGAATAAAGTGGAGAATATAGTGGAAAGACTAAAGTGGAAAGACTAAAGTGGACAGACTATAGTGGAAAGACTATAGTGGAAAGACTGTAGTGGACAGAATAAAGTGGAGACTATAGTGGAAAGACTAAAGTGGACAGAGAATATTGGAAAGACTAAAGTGGATCGACTATAGTGGAAAGACTATAGTGGAAAAAGTGTAGTGGACAGAATAAAGTGGAGACTATAGTGGAAAGACTAAAGTGGAAAGACTAAAGTGGACAGAGAATAGTGGAAACACTAAAGTGGACAGACTAAAGTGGAAAAACTAAAGTGGAAAGACTGTAGTGGAAAGAAGAAAGTGGAGATTATAGTGGAAAGACTAAAGTGGACAGAGAATAGTGGAAAGACTAAAGTGGACAGACTACAGTGGAAAGACTGTAGTGGAAAGACTATAGTGGACAGAATAAAGTGGAGACTATAGTGGAAAAACTAAAGTGGACAGAAAATAGTGGAAAGACTAAATTGGAAAGACTGTAGTGGACAGAATAAAGTGAAACCTATAGTGGAAAGACTAAAGTGGATGGACTATAGTGGAAAGTCTAAAGTGGAAAGACTGAAGTGGAAAAACTAAGGTGGAAAGACTAAAGTGGACAGACTATAGTGGAAAGACTATAGTGGAAAGACTATAGTGGAAAGACTGTAGTGGAAAGAATAAAGTGGAGACTATAGTGGAAAGACTAAAGTGGACAGAGAATAGTGGAAAGACTAAAGTGGACAGACTATAGTGCAAAGACTAAGGTGGAAAGACTAAAGTTGAAAGACTAAAGTGGACAGACTATATTGGAAAGACTATAGTGGAAAGACTGTAGTGGACAGAATAAAGTGGAGAGTATAGTGGAAAGACTAAAGTGGACAGAGAATAGTGGAAAGACTAAAGTGGACAGACGATAGTGGAACGACTGTAGTGGAAAGAATAAAGCGGAGACTATAGTGGAAAGACTAAAGTGGACAGACTATAGTGGAAAGACTATAGTAGAAAGACTGTAGTGGAAAGATTAAAGTGGAGACTATAGTGGAAAGACTAAAGTGGACAGAGAATAGTGGAAAGACTAAAGTGGACAGACTACAGTGGAAAGACTATAGTGGAAAGACTATAGTGGACAGAATAATGTGGCGACTATAGTGGAAAGACTAAAGTGGACAGAGAATAGTGGAAAGACTAAATCGGAAAGACTGTAGTCGACAGAATAAAGTGGAGACTATAGTGGAAAGACTAAAGTGGAAAGACTAAAGTGGACAGACTATAGTGGAAAGACTGAAGTGGAAAGACTCAGTGGACAAACTAAAGTGTACACACTGAAGTAGACAGAATAAAGTGAAAAGACTAAAGTGGAAAGACTAAAGTCGATAGACTATAGTGGAAAGTCTAAAGTGGACAGACTAAAGTGGAAAAACTAAAGTGGAAAGACTAAAGTGGACAGACTATAGTGGAAAGACTATAGTGGAAAGACTGTAGTGGACAGAATAAAGTGGAGAGTATAGTGGAAAGACTAAATTGGACAGAGAATAGTGGAAAGACTAAAGTGGACAGACTATAGTGGAAAGACTATAGTGGAAAGACTGTAGTGGACAGAATAAAGTGGAGACTATAGTGGAAAGACTAAAGTGGAAAGACTAAAGTGGACAGAGAATAGTGGAAAGACTAAAGTGGAAAGACTGTAGTGGACAGAATAAAGTGAAGACTATAGTGGAAAGACTAAAGTGGAAAGACTAAAGTGGACAGACTATAGTGGAAAGACTATTGTGGAAGTGGAGACTATAGTGGAAAGCCTAAAGTGGACAGAGAATAGTGGAAAGACTAAAGTGGATAGACTATAGTGGAAAGACTATAGTGGAAAGATTGTAGTGGACAGAATAAAGTGGAGACTATAGTGGAAAGACTAAAGTGGAAAGACTAAAGTGGACAGAGAATAGTGGAAAGACTAAAGTGGACAGACTATAGTGGAAAGACTAAAGTGGACAGACTAAGGTGGAAAAACTAAAGTGGAAAGACTGTAGTGGATAGAATAAAGTGGAGACTATAGTTGAAAGACTAAAGTGGAAAGACTAAAGTGGACAGACTATAGTGGAAAGACTGTAGTGGACAGAATAAAATGGAGACTATAGTGGAAAGACTAAAGTGGACAGACTATTGTGGAATGACTCAAGTGGAAAGACTCAGTGGACAGACTAAAGTGTACACACTCTAGTGGACAGAATAAAGTTGAAAGACTAAAGTGGATAGACTATAGTGGAAAGACTAAAGTGGACAGACTAAAGTGGAAAAACTAAAGTGGAAAGACAAAAGTGGACAGACTATAGTGGAAAGACTATAGTGGAAAGACTGTAGTGGACAGAATAAAGTGGAGACCATAGTGGAAAGACTAAAGTGGACAGAGAATAGTGGAAAGACTAAAGTGGAGACTATAGTGGAAAGACTAAATTGGAAAGACTAAAGTGGACAGACTATAGTGGAAAGACTGAAGTGGAAAGACTCAGTGGACAGACAAAAGTGTACACACTGAAGTGGACAGAATAAAGTGGAAAGACTAAAGTGGAAAGACTAAAGTGGACAGACTATAGTGGAAAGACTAATGTGAACAGACTAAAGTGGAAAGATTAAAGTGGAAAGACTATAGTGGAAAGACTGTAGTGGACAGAATAAAGTGGAGACTATAGTGGAAAGACTAAAGTGGACAGAGAATAGTGGAAAGACCAAAGTGGACAGACTACAGTGGAAAGACTATAGTGGAGAGACTATAGTGGACAGAATAATGTGGCGACTATAGTGGAAAGACTAAAGTGGACAGAGAATAGTGGAAAGACGAAATTGGAAAGACTGTAGTGGACAGAATAAAGTGGAGACTATAGTGGAAAGACTAAAGTGGAAAGACTAAAGTGGACAGACTATAGTGGAAAGACTGAAGTGGAAAGACTCAGTGGACAAACTAAAGTGTACACACTGAAGTAGACAGAATAAAGTGAAAAGACTAAAGTGGAAAGACTAAAGTCGATAGACTATAGTGGAAAGTCTAAAGTGGACAGACTAAAGTGGAAAAACTAAAGTGGAAAGACTAAAGTGGACAGACTATAGTGGAAAGACTATAGTGGAAAGACTGTAGTGGACAGAATAAAGTGGAGAGTATAGTGGAAAGACTAAAGTGGACAGAGAATAGTGGAAAGACTAAAGTGGACAGACTATAGTGGAAAGACTATAGTGGAAAGACTGTAGTGGACAGAATAAAGTGGAGACTATAGTGGAAAGACTAAAGTGGAAAGTCTATAGTGGAAAGACTATCGTGGAAGTGGAGACTATAGTGGAAAGCCTAAAGTGGACAGAGAATAGTGGAAAGACTAAAGTGGATAGACTATAGTGGAAAGACTATAGTGGAAAGATTGTAGTGGACAGAATAAAGTGGAGACTATAGTGGAAAGACTAAAGTGGAAAGACTAAAGTGGACAGAGAATAGTGGAAAGGCTAAAGTGGACAGACTATAGTGGAAAGACTAAAGTGGACAGACTAAGGTGGAAAGACTAAAGTGGAAAGACTGTAGTGGACAGAATAAAGTGGAGACTATAGTTGAAAGACTAAAGTGGAAAGACTAAAGTGGACAGACTATAGTGGAAAGACTGTTGTTGACAGAATAAAATGGAGACTATAGTGGAAAGACTAAAGTGGACAGACTATTGTGGAAAGACTCAAGTGGAAAGACTCAGTGGACAGACTAAAGTGTACACACTCTAGTGGACAGAATAAAGTTGAAAGACTACAGTGGATAGACTATAGTGGAAAGACTAAAGTGGACAGACTAAAGTGGAAAAACTAAAGTGGAAAGACAAAAGTGGACAGACTATAGTGGAAAGACTATAGTGGAAAGACTGTAGTGGACAGAATAAAGTGGAGACCATAGTGGAAAGATTAAAGTGGACAGAGAATAGTGGAAAGACTAAAGTGGAGACTCTAGTGGAAAGACTAAAGTGGAAAGACTAAAGTGGACAGACTATAGTGGAAAGACTGAAGTGGAAAGACTCAGTGGACAGACAAAAGTGTACACACTGAAGTGGACAGAATAAAGTGGAAAGACTAAAGTGGACAGACTATAGTGGAAAGACTAATGTGGACAGACTAAAGTGGAAAGATTAAAGTGGAAAGACTATAGTGGAAAGACTGTAGTGGACAGAATAAAGTGGAGACTATAGTGGAAAGACTAAAGTGGAAAGACTAAAGTGGACAGAGAATAGTGGAAAGACTAAAGTGGACAGACTATAGTGGAAAGACTAAAGTGGACAGACTAAGGTGGAAAGACTAAAGTGGAAAGACTAAAGTGGACAGACTATCTTGGAAAGACTATAGTGGAAAGACTGTAGTAGACAGAAAAAAGTGGAGAGTATGGTGGAAAGACTAAAGTGGAAAGAGAAGTGGAGACTATAGTGGAAAGACTAAAGTGGAAAGACTAAAGTGGACAGACTATAGTGGAAAGACTATAGTGGAAAGTCTGTAGTGGACAGAATAAAGTGGAGACTATAGTGGAAAGACTAAAGTGGACAGAGAGTATTGGAAAGACTAAAGTGGAAAGACTGTAGTGGACAGAATAAAGAGGAGACTATAGTGGAAAGACTAAAGTGGAAAGACTAAAGTGGACAGACTATTGTGGAAAGACTGAAGTGGAAAGACTCAGTGGACAGACTAAAGTGTTTCACACTAAAGTGGACAGACTATAGTGGAAAGACTAAAGTGGACAGACTAAAGTGGAAAGATTAAAGTGGAAAGACTAAAGTGGACAGACTATAGTGGAAAGACTATAGTCGAAAGACTGTAGTGGACAGAATAAAGTGGAGAGTATAGTGGAAAGACTAAAGTGGACAGAGAATAGTGGAAAGACTAAAGTGGACAGACTATAGTGGAAAGACTATAGTGGACAGACTGTAGTGGACAGAATAAAGTGGACAGACTAAGGTGGAAAGACGAAAGTGGGAAGACTAAAGTGGACAGACTATATTGGAAAGACTAAAGTGGAAAGACTGTAGTGGACAGAATAAAGTGGAGACTATAGTGGAAAGATTAAAGTGGACAGAGAATAGTGGAAAGACTAAATTGGAAAGACTGTAGTGGACAGAATAAAGTGGAGACTATAGTGGAAAGAGTAAAGTGGAAAGACTAAAGTGGACAGACTATAGTGGAAAGACTAAAGTGGACAGACTAAGGTGGAAAGACGAAAGTGGGAAGACTAAAGTGGACAGACTATATTGGAAAGACTAAAGTGGAAAGACTGTAGTGGACAGAATAAAGTGGAGACTATAGTGGAAAGATTAAAGTGGACAGAGAATAGTGGAAAGACTAAAGTGGACAGACTATAGTGAACAGAATAAAGTGGAGACTATAGTGGAAAGACTAAAGTGGACAGAGAGTATTGGAAAGACAAAAGTGGAAAGACTGTAGTGGACAGAATAAAATTGAGACTAGAGTGGAAAGACTAAAGTGGAAAGACTAAAGTGGACAGACTATAGTGGAAAGACTGAAGTGGAAAGACTCAGTGGACAGCCTAAAGTGTACACACTGAAGTGGACAGAATAAAGTGGAAAGACTAAAGTGGAAAGACTAAAGTGGACAGACTATATTGGAAAGACTATAGTGGACAGAATAAAGTGGAGAGTATAGTGGAAAGACTAAAGTGGACAGAGAATAGTGGAAAGACTAAAGTGGAAAGACTGTAGTGGACAGAATAAAGTGGAGACTGTAGTGGAAAGACTAAAGTGGAAAGACTAAAGTGGACAGAGAATAGTGGAAAGACTAAAGTGGACAGACTATAGTGGAAAGACTAAAGTGGACAGACTAAAGTGGAAAAACTAAAGTGGAAAGACTAAAGTGGACAGACTATAGTGGAAAGACTATAGTGGAAAGACTGTAGTGGACAGAATAAAGTGGAGACCATAGTGGAAAGACTAAAGTAGACAGAGAATAGTGGAAAGACTAAAGTGGAGACTATAGTGGAAATACTAACGTGGAAAGACTAAAGTGGACAGACTATAGTGGAAAGACTGAAGTGGAAAGACTCAGTGGACAGACTAAAATGTACACACTGAAGTGGACAGAATAAAGTGGAAAGACTAAAGTAGAAAGACTAAAGTGGACAGACTATAGTGGAAAGACTAATGTGGACAGAATAAAGTGGAGAGTATAGAGGAAAGACTAAAGTGGACAGAGAATAGTGGAAAGACTAAAGTGGATAGACTATAATGGAAAGACTATAGTGGAAAGACTGTAGTGGACAGAATAAAGTGGAGACTATATTGGAAAGACTAAAGTGGAAAGACTAAAGTGGACAGACTATAGTGGAAAGACTGTAGTGGACAGAATAAAGTGGAGACTGTAGTGGAAAGACTAAAGTGGACAGAGAATAGTGGAAAGACTAAAGTGGATAGACTATGGTGGAAAGACTATAGTGGAAAGAGTGTAGTGGACAGAATAAAGTGGAGACTATAGTGGAAAGACTAAAGTGGAAAGACTAAAGTGGACAGAGAATAGTGGAAAGACTAAAGTGGGCAGACAACAGTTGAAAAACTAAAGTGGAAAGACTAAAGTGGACAGACTATAGTGGAACGACTATAGTGGAAAGACTGTAGTGGAAAAAATAAAGTGGAGACTATAGTGGAAAGACTAAAGTGGACAGAGAATAGTGGAAAGACTAAAGTAGACAGACTACAGTGGAAAGACTGTAGTGGAAAGACTATAGTGGACAGAATAAAGGGGAGACTATAGTGGAAAGACTAAAGTGGACAGACTGAAGTGGAAAAACTAAAGTGGAAAGACTAAAGTGGACAGACTATAGTGGAAAGACTATAGTGGAAAGACTGTAGTGGAAAGAATAAAGTGGAGACTATAGTGGAAAGACTAAAGTGGACAGAGAATAGTGGAAAGACTAAAGTGGACAGACTGAAGTGGAAAAACTAAAGTGGAAAGACTAAAGTGGACAGACTATAGTGGAAAGACTATAGTGGAAAGACTAAAGTGGACAGAGAATAGTGGAAAGACTAAAGTGGACAGACTATAGTGGAAAGACTACAGTGGAAAGACTGTAGTGGACAGAATAAAGTGGAGACTATAGTGGAAAGACTAAAGTGGATAGACTATAGTGGAAAGTCTAAAGTGGACAGACTGAAGTGGAAAAACTAAAGTGGAAAGACTAAAGTGGACAGACTATAGTGGAAAGACTATAGTGGAAAGACTGTAGTGGAAAGAATAAAGTGGAGACTATAGTGGAAAGACTAAAGTGGACAGAGAATAGTGGAAAGACTAAAGTGGACAGACTATAGTGGAAAGACTACAGTGGAAAGACTGTAGTGGACAGAATAAAGTGGAGACCATAGTGGAAAGACTAAAGTGGACAGAGAATAGTGGAAAGACTAAAGTGGAGACGATAGTGGAAAGACTAAAGTGGAAAGACTAAAGTGGTCAGACTATAGTGGAAAGACTATAGTGGAAAGACTGTAGTGGACAGAAGAAAGTGGAGAGTATAGTGGAAAGACTAAAGTGGACAGAGAATAGTGGAAAGACTAAAGTGGAAAGACTGTAGTGAATAGAATAAAGTGGAGAATATAGTGGAAAGACTAAAGTGGAAAGACTAAAGTGGACAGACTATAGTGGAAAGACTAATGTGGACAGAATAAAGTGGAGAGTATAGAGGAAAGACTAAAGTGGACAGAGAATAGTGGAAAGACTAAAGTGGATAGACTATAATGGAAAGACTATAGTGGAAAGACTGTAGTGGACAGAATAAAGTGGAGACTATATTGGAAAGACTAAAGTGGAAAGACTAAAGTGGACAGACTATTGGAAAGACTGTAGTGGACAGAATAAAGTGGAGACTGTAGTGGAAAGACTAAAGTGGACAGAGAATAGTGGAAAGACTAAAGTGGATAGACTATGGTGGAAAGACTATAGTGGAAAGAGTGTAGTGGACAGAATAAAGTGGAGACTATAGTGGAAAGACTAAAGTGGAAAGACTAAAGTGGACAGAGAATAGTGGAAAGACTAAAGTGGGCAGACAACAGTTGAAAAACTAAAGTGGAAAGACTAAAGTGGACAGACTATAGTGGAACGACTATAGTGGAAAGACTGTAGTGGAAAAAATAAAGTGGAGACTATAGTGGAAAGACTAAAGTGGACAGAGAATAGTGGAAAGACTAAAGTAGACAGACTACAGTGGAAAGACTGTAGTGGAAAGACTATAGTGGACAGAATAAAGGGGAGACTATAGTGGAAAGACTAAAGTGGACAGAGAATAGTGGAAAGACTAAATTGGAAAGACTGTAGTGGACAGAATAAAGTGGAGACTATAGTGGAAAGACTAAAGTGGATAGACTATAGTGGAAAGTCTAAAGTGGACAGACTGAAGTGGAAAAACTAAAGTGGAAAGACTAAAGTGGACAGACTATAGTGGAAAGACTATAGTGGAAAGACTGTAGTGGAAAGAATAAAGTGGAGACTATAGTGGAAAGACTAAAGTGGACAGAGAATAGTGGAAAGACTAAAGTGGACAGACTATAGTGGAAAGACTACAGTGGAAAGACTGTAGTGGACAGAATAAAGTGGAGACCATAGTGGAAAGACTAAAGTGGACAGAGAATAGTGGAAAGACTAAAGTGGAGACGATAGTGGAAAGACTAAAGTGGAAAGACTAAAGTGGTCAGACTATAGTGGAAAGACTGAAGTGGAAAGACTCAGTGGACAGACAAAAGTGTACATACTGAAGTGGACAGAATAAAGTGGAAAGACTAAAGTGGAAAGACTAAAGTGGACAGACTATAGTGGAAAGACTAATGTGGACAGACTAAAGTGGAAAGATTAAAGTGGAAAGAATAAAGTGGACTGAGTATAGTGGAAAGACTATAGTGGAAAGACTGTAGTGGACAGAATAAAGTGGAGACTATTGTGGAAAGACTAAAGTGGAAAGACTAAAGTGGACAGACTATAGTGGAAAGACTAAAGTGGACAGACTAAGGTGGAAAGACTAAAGTGGAAAGACTAAAGTGGACAGACTATAGTGGAAAGACTGTAGTGGACAGAATAAAGTGGAGAGTATAGTGGAAAGACTAAAGTGGACAGAGAATAGTGGAAAGACTAAAGTGGACAGAGAATAGTGGAAAGACTATAGTGGATAGACTGTAGTGGACCGAATAAAGTGGAGACTATAGTGGAAAGACTAAAGTGGAAAGACTAAAGTGGACAGACTAAAGTGGAAAGACTATAGTGGAAAGACTGTACTGGACAGAATAAAGTTGAGACTATAGTGGAAAGACTAAAGTGGACAGAGATTAGTGGAAAGACTTAAGTGGACAGAAGATATTGGAAAGACCATAGTGGAAAGACTGTAGTGGACAGAATAAAGTGGAGACTATAGTGGAAAGACTAAAGTGGACAGAGAATAGTGGAAAGACGAAAGTGGAAAGACTGTAGTGAATAGAATAAAGTGGAGAATATAGTGGAAAGACTAAAGTGGAAAGACTAAAGTGGACAGACTATAGTGGAAAGACTATAGTGGAAAGACTGTAGTGGACAGAATAAAGTGGAGACTATAGTGGAAAGACTAAAGTGGACAGAGAGTATTGGAAAGACTAAAGTGGAAAGACTGTAGTGGACAGAATAAAGTGGAGACTATAGTGGAAATACTAAAGTGGAAAGATTAAAGTGGAAAGACTAAAGTGGACAGACTATAGTGGAAAGACTATAGTGGAAAGACTGTAGTGGACAGAATAAAGTGGAGACTATAGTGGAAAGACTAAAGAGGAAAGACTAAAATGGACAGACTATAGTGCAAAGTCTGAAGTGGACAGACTAAAGTGGAAAAACTAAAGAGGAAAGACTAAAGTGGACAGACTATAGTGGTAAGACTATAGTGGAAAGACTGTAGTGGACAGAATAAAGTGGAGACTATAGTGGAAAGACTAAAGTGGACAAAGAATAGTGGAAAGACTAAAGTGGACAGACTACCGTGGAAAGACTATAGTGAAAAGACTATAGTGGACAGAATAAAGTGGAGACTATAGTGGAAAGACTAAAGTGGACAGAGAATAGTGGAAAGACTAAATTGGAAAGACTTTAGTGGACAGAATAAAGTGGAGACTATAGTGGAAAGAGCAAAGTGGAAAAACTAAAGTGGACAGACTATAGTGGAAAGACTAAAGTGGACAAACTAAGGTGGAAAGACTAAAGTGGAAAGACTAAAGTTGACAGACTATATTGGAAAGACTAAAGTGGAAAGACTGTAGTGGACAGAATAAAGTGGAGACTATAGTGGAAAGACTAAAGTGGACAGAGAGTATTGGAAAGACTAAAGTGGAAAGACTGTAGTGGACAGAATAAAGTTGAGACTAGAGTGGAAAGACTAAAGTGGAAAGACTAAAGTGGACAGACTATAGTGGAAAGACTAAAGTGGAAAGACTAAAGTGGACAGACTATAGTGGAAAGACTAATGTGGACAGACTAAAGTGGAAAGATTAAAGTGGAAAGACTAAAGTGGACAGACTATAGTGGAAAGACTATAGTGGAAAGACTGTAGTGGACAGAAGAAAGTGGAGAGTATAGTGGAAAGACTAAAGTGGACAGAGAATAGTGGAAAGACTAAAGTGGAAAGACTGTAGTGGACAGAATAAAGTGGAGACTATAGTGGAAAGACTAAAGTGGAAAGTCTAAAATGGACAGAGAATAGTGGAAAGACTAAAGTGGACAGACTATAGTGGAAAGACTAAAGTGGAAAGACTGTAGTGGAAAGAATAAAGTGGAGACCATAGTGGAAAGACTAAAGTGGACAGAGAATAGTGGAAAGACTATAGTGGAAAGACTGAAGTGGAAAGACTCAGTGGACAGACTAAAGTGTACACACTGAAGTGGACAGAATAAAGTGGAAAGACTAAAGTGGACAGACTAAAGTGGACATACTATAGTGGAAAGACTAATGTGGACAGAATAAAGTGGAGAGTATAGTGGAAAGACTAAAGTGGACAGAGAATAGTGGAAAGACTAAAGTGGACAGACTGTAGTGGACAGAATAAAGTGGAGACTATATTGGAAAGACTAAAGTGGAAAGACTAAAGTGGACAGACTATAATGGAAAGACTAAAGCGGAAAGACTAAAGTGGACAGAGAATAGTGGAAAGACTAAAGTGGATCTTCTATAGTGGAAAGACTATAGTGGAAAGAGTGTAGTGGACAGAATAAAGTGGAGACTATAGTGGAAAGACTAAAGTGGAAAGACTAAAGTGGACAGAGAATAGTGGAAAGACTAAAGTGGGCAGACTAAAGTGGAAAAAATAAAGTGGAAAGACTAAAGTGGACAGACTATAGTGGAAAGACTGTAGTGGAAAGACTATAGTGGACAGAATAAAGTGGAGACTATATTGGAAAGACTAAAGTGGACAGAGAATAGTGGAAAGACTAAATTAGAAAGACTGTAGTGGACAGAATAAAGTGGAGACTATAGTGGAAAGACTAAAGTGGATAGACTATAGTGGAGAGTCTAAAGTGGACAGACTAAAGTGGAAAAACTAAAGTGGAAAGACTAAAGTGGACAGACTATGGTGGAAAGACTATAGTGGAAAGACTGTAGTTTAAAGAATAAAGTGGAGACTATAGTGGAAAGACTAAAGTGGACAGAGAATAGTGGAAAGACTAAAGTGGACAGACTATAGTGGAAAGACTAAGGTGGAAAGACTAAAGTGGAAAGACTAAAGTGGAAAGACTAAAGTGGACAGACTATATTGGAAAGACTATAGTGGAAAGACTGTAGTGGACAGAATAAAGTGGAGAGTATAGTCGAAAGACTAAAGTGGACAGAGAATAGTGGAAAAACTAAAGTGGACAGACGATAGTAGAAAGACTAAAGTGGACAGACTATATTGGAAAGAATAAAGCGGAAAGACTAAAGTGGACAGAGAATAGTGGAAAGACTAAAGTGGAAAGACTGTAGTGCACAGAATAAAGTGGAGACTATAATGGAAAGACTGAAGTGGAAAGACTAAAGTGGACAGACTATAGTGGAAAGAGTATAGTGGAAAGACTGTAGTGGAAAGAAGAAAGTGGAGACTATAGTGGAAAGACTAAAGTGGACAGAGAATAGTGGAAAGACTAAAGTGGAAAGACTGTAGTGGACAGAATAAAGTGGAGACTATAGTGGAAAGACTAAAGTGGAAAGACTAAAGTGGACAGACTATAGTGGAAAGACTATAGTGGAACGACTGTAGTGGACAGAATAAAGTGGAGAATATAGTGGAAAGAATAAAGTGGACAGAGAATAGTGGAAAGACTGAAGTGGATAGACTATAGTGGAAAGACTATAGTGGAAAGAGTGTAGTGGACAGAATAAAGTGGAGACTATAGTGGAAAGACTATAGTGGACAGAGAATAGTGGAAAGATTAAAGTGGAAAGAATAAAGTGGACTGAGTATAGTGGAAAGACTATTGTGGAAAGACTGTAGTGGACAGAATAAAGTGGAGACTATAGTGGAAAGACTAAAGTGGACAGAGAATAGTGGAAAGACGAAAGTGGCCAGACTATAGTGGAAAGACTAAAGTGGACAGACTAAGGTGGAAAGACTAAAGTGGAAATACTAAAGTGGACAGACTATAGTGGAAAGACTGTAGTGGACAGAATAAAGTGGAAAGACTATAGTGGAAAGACTGTAGTGGACAAAATAAAGTGGAGACCATAGTGGAAAGACTAAAGTGGAAAGACTAAAGTGGACAGACTAAAGTGGAAAGACTATAGTGGAAAGACTGTACTGGACAGAATAAAGTGGAGACTATAGCGGAAAGACTAAAGTGGACAGAGATTAGTGGAAAGACTTAAGTGGACAGACGCTCCATCAAAGACTTTGCTCCATCAAAAGAATGGAGCAAAGTAATTAATTCGAGTAAAATTGATGATTCTGATGTAAGTAGTGATGCTATTCCACCAAGTAGTTGGCATACTCATTATTCAAAGATATTCTCTGTGTTAAATTATTGTGTTCATAGTGAGTTTCGTGAAGCACTTCTTAAGATAATCCCTAGTTTTTTGAGTCAGCGTTATGTGCTTCCCATTTCGCTACATGATGTTATGAATGCTTTAAAACATCTCAAGTCGAAATCCATCGATGCTGATGGCATTTCAAAAAAACATCTAGCTCCCGAATGTGCGGAACTTGTATCACATCTTGCGCTTTTGTTTCAAAAGTGTTTGGCGTCTTCCGTTGTCCCAGAAAGCTTTCTGTGTGGGAGCGTGACTTCAATTTTAAAAAGAGGGAAATCGCCTACAGATTGCTCTTCTTACCGTCCAATTACCGTCTCCTGCAATATTAGCAAGGTTTTTGAGTATGTACTTTTACCTAGCTTAACGCAAAATATTTCTTTCTTCGGGGATAATCAGCTTGGTTTCAGATCTGGTGTGGGGTGCCAACATGCACATCGTGTCCTTTCTTCCATTCTACTTTCTAATTCTTCCAAGGGTAAAGGTGTCTATCTCTGTACTCTTGATCTTTCCAAGGCTTTCGACTCTGTTGTTCATAACCAACTTTTCTTTTCTTTGGCTTCTTCTGGTGTAAACTTTTCAGTTGTTTACCTTCTACGGTTCTGGTACTCTAACTCTTACCTCCGCTTGAAATCTTCTCCAGAAACAACTATTAAAGTACTTCGAGGTGTAAGGCAGGGGGGTGTTTTATCACCAACCCTTTTCAAAATTTGTATTTCTACTGTTCTGGAAAAGATCTCAGGCACTTATTTTACTGGTTCTACTGATGTTTCTTATATAGCTTATGCTGACGACATCCTGTTGATCAGCCGTACTAAATCAGCTCTTTCTGCGATGGTTTCTCTAGTTTCTCAGTCTTTCCTGGATATTGGCTTATCTCTGAATCTTGATAAATGTGAATTCTTGTCTTACAACCTGTCTTCGTCTACTCCGCTAGTATGTAATGAATTTTCTGTTGTTTCTGTTTCTTCTTTTCGGTGGCTAGGGATTACTGTTTCTGATTCTTTAGCTCTCTTCCGTAGACAGATTGTTGCAGATGCAGTAAAAAAAATTCAACTTAGTTATTCAAAAATTGTAGCAAACCGTGGAAAATATAACAGAAGAGCTCTTGGGCGTTTATTCTCAACGTTTTCTGATCATTCTGTTCTTTATTTTTCGGGTGTTCATTCTGTTCTGAAGCTAAAAGATTTGAAGAAAATGAAAGTTACATATTTCAAATTTTGCAAATTTCTGCTTTCTCTGCCACCGTGGACTAGAAATCGGTACTTGGTTAAAAAATATAATGTTACGGATGTAGTTCAAAAGCTCGGTGACCTACACAGAAAGCTTTCTGTGGACGCATTTTGTAAAATAGGCCCTGATCACGGTCTTATTCAGTTTTTTGTTGAAGAGGATAGTGTTTAGTTGAAGTTATTTTTCTTTTTATAGTTTACTCCACTTGTACTACTTGTTTCTTGTAGTTGTGGGTGATAAATAAATAATAATAATAATAATAGTGGAAAGACTATAGTGGAAAGACTGTAGTGGACAGAATAAAGTGGAGACTATAGTGGAAAGACTAAAGTGGACAGAGATTAGTGGAAAGACTTAATTGGACAGACGATAGTGAAAGACTATAGTGGAAAGACTGTAGTGGACAGAATAAAGTGGAGACTATAGTGGAAAGACTAAAGTGGACAGAGAATAGTGGAAAGACGAAATTGGAAAGACTGTAGTGGATAGAATAAAGTGGAGACTATAGTGGAAAGACTAAAGTGGAAAGACTAAAGTGGACAGACTATAGTGGAAAGACTATAGTGGAAAGACTGTAGTGGACAGAATAAAGTGGAGACTGTAGTGGAAAGACTAAAATGGACAGGAAAGACTAAAGTGGAAAGACTGTAGTGGACAGAATAAAGTGGAGACTATAGTGGAAAGACTAAAGTGGAAAGACTAAAGTGGACAGACTATTTTGGAAAGACTCTACTGGACAGAATAAAGTGGAGACTATAGCGGAAAGACTAAAGTGGACAGAGATTAGTGGAAAGACTTAAGTGGACAGACGATAGTGGAAAGACTATAGTGGAAAGACTGTAGTGGACAGAGAATAGTGGAAAGACGAAAGTGGAAAGACTGTAGTGGATAGAATAAAGTGGAGACTATAGTGGAAAGACTAAAGTGGAAAGACTAAAGTGGACAGACTATAGTGGAAAGACTATAGTGGAAAGACTGTAGTGTACAGAATAAAGTGGAGACTATAGTGGAAAGACTAAAGTGGACAGGAAAGACTAAAGTGGAAAGACTGTAGTGGACAGAATAAAGTGGAGACTATAGTGGAAAGACTAAAGTGGAAAGACTAAAGTGGACAGACTATAGTGGAAAGACTATAGTGGAAAGACTGTAGTGGACAGAATAAAGTGGAGACTATAGTGGAAAGACTAAAGTGGAAAGACTAAAGTGGACAGACTAAAGTGGAAAGACTATAGTGGAAAGACTGTACTGGACAGAATAAAGAGGAGACTATAGCGGAAAGACTAAAGTGGACAGAGATTAGTGGAAAGACTTAAGTGGACAGACGATAGTGGAAAGACTATAGTGGAAAGACTGTAGTGGACAGAATAAAGTGGAGACTATAGTGGAAAGACTAAAGTGGACAGAGAATAGTGGAAAGACGAAATTGGAAAGACTGTAGTGGACTATAGTGGAAAGACTATAGTGGAAAGACTGTAGTGGACAGAATAAAGTGGAGACTATAGTGGAAAGACTAAAGTGGACAGGAAAGACTAAAGTGGAAAGACTGTAGTGGACAGAATAAAGTGGAGACTATAGTGGAAAGACTAAAGTGGAAAGACTAAAGTGGACAGACTATAGTGGAAAGACTATAGTGGAAAGACTGTAGTGGACAGAATAAAGTGGAGACTATAGTGGAAAGACTAAAGTGGAAAGACTAAAGTGGACAGACTATAGTGGAAAGACTATAGTGGAAAGACTGTAGTGGACAGAATAAAGTGGAGACTATAGTGGAAAGACTAAAGTGGAAAGACTAAAGTGGACAGACTAAAGTGGAAAGACTATAGTGGAAAGACTGTACTGGACAGAATAAAGAGGAGACTATATCGGAAAGACTAAAGTGGACAGAGATTAGTGGAAAGACTTAAGTGGACAGACGATAGTGGAAAGACTATAGTGGAAAGACTGTAGTGGACAGAATAAAGTGGAGACTATAGTGGAAAGACTAAAGTGGACAGAGAATAGTGGAAAGACGAAATTGGAAAGACTGTAGTGGACTATAGTGGAAAGACTATAGTGGAAAGACTGTAGTGGACAGAATAAAGTGGAGACTATAGTGGAAAGACTAAAGTGGACAGGAAAGACTAAAGTGGAAAGACTGTAGTGGACAGAATAAAGTGGAGACTATAGTGGAAAGACTAAAGTGGAAAGACTAAAGTGGACAGACTATAGTGGAAAGACTGTAGTGGACAGAACAAAGTGGAGACTATAGTGGAAAGACTAAAGTGGACAGGAAAGACTAAAGTGGAAAGACTGTAGTGGACAGAATAAAGTGGAGACTATAGTGGAAAGACTAAAGTGGAAAGACTAAAGTGGACAGACTATAGTAGAAAGACTATAGTGGAAAGACTGTAGTGGACAGAATAAAGTGGAGACTATAGTGGAAAGACTAAAGTGGAAAGACTAAAGTGGACAGACTAAAGTGGAAAGACTATAGTGGAAAGACTGTACTGGACAGAATAAAGTGGAGACTATAGCGGAAAGACTAAAGTGGACAGAGATTAGTGGAAAGACTTAAGTGGACAGACGATAGTGGAAAGACTATAGTGGAAAGACTGTAGTGGACAGAATAAAGAGGAGACTATAGTGGAAAGACTAAAGTGGACAGAGAATAGTGGAAAGACGAAAGTGGAAAGACTAAAGTGGACAGACTAAAGTGGAAAGACTATAGTGGAAAGACTGTACTGGACAGAATAAAGTGGAGACTATAGCGGAAAGACTAAAGTGGACAGAGATTAGTGGAAAGACTTAAGTGGACAGACGATAGTCGAAAGACTATAGTGGAAAGACTGTAGTGGACAGAATAAAGTGGAGACTATAGTGGAAAGACTAAAGTGGACAGAGAATAGTGGAAAGACGAAATTGGAAAGACTGTAGTGGATAGAATAAAGTGGAGACTATAGTGGAAAGACTAAAGTGGAAAGACTAAAGTGGACAGACTATAGTGGAAAGACTATAGTGGAAAGACTGTAGTGGACAGAATAAAGTGGAGACTATAGTGGAAAGACTAAAGTGGACAGGAAAGACTAAAGTGGAAAGACTGTAGTGGACAGAATAAAGTGGAAACTATAGTGGAAAGACTAAAGTGGAAAGACTAAAGTGGACAGACTATTTTGGAAAGACTCTACTGGACAGAATAAAGTGGAGACTATAGCGGAAAGACTAAAGTGGACAGATATTAGTGGAAAGACTTAAGTGGACAGACGATAGTGGAAAGACTATAGTGGAAAGACTGTAGTGGACAGAGAATAGTGGAAAGACGAAAGTGGAAAGACTGTAGTGGATAGAATAAAGTGGAGACTATAGTGGAAAGACTAAAGTTGAAAGACTAAAGTGGACAGACTATAGTGGAAAGACTATAGTGGAAAGACTGTAGTGGACAGAATAAAGTGGAGACTATAGTGGAAAGACTAAAGTGGACAGGAAAGACTAAAGTGGAAAGACTGTAGTGGACAGAATAAAGTGGAGACTATAGTGGAAAGACTAAAGTGGAAAGACTAAAGTGGACAGACTATAGTGGAAAGACTATAGTGGAAAGACTGTAGTGGACAGAATAAAGTGGAGACTATAGTGGAAAGACTAAAGTGGAAAGACTAAAGTGGACAGACTAAAGTGGAAAGACTATAGTGGAAAGACTGTACTGGACAGAATAAAGTGGAGACTATAGCGGAAAGACTAAAGTGGACAGAGATTAGTGGAAAGACTTAAGTGGACAGACGATAGTGGAAAGACTATAGTGGAAAGACTGTAGTGGACAGAATAAAGTGGAGACTATAGTGGAAAGACTAAAGTGGACAGAGAATAGTGGAAAGACGAAAGTGGAAAGACTGTAGTGGATAGAATAAAGTGGAGACTATAGTGGAAAGACTAAAGTGGAAAGACTAAAGTGGACAGACTATAGTGGAAAGACTATAGTGGAAAGACTGTAGTGGACAGAATAAAGTGGAGACTATAGAGGAAAGACTAAAGTGGACAGGAAAGACTAAAGTGGAAAGACTGTAGTGGACAGAATAAAGTGGAGACTATAGTGGAAAGACTAAAGTGGAAAGACTAAAGTGGACAGACTATTTTGGAAAGACTGAAGTGGAAAGACTCAGTGGACAGACTAAAGTGTACACACTGAAGTGGACAGAATAAAGTGGAAAGACTAAAGTGGAAAGACTAAAGTGGACAGACTATTTTGGAAAGACTGAAGTGGAAAGACTCAGTGGACAGACTAAAGTGTACACACTGAAGTGGACAGAATAAAGTGGAAAGACTAAAGTGGAAATACTAAAGTGGACAGACTATAGTGGAAAGACTAAAGTGGACAGACTAAAGTGGAAAGATTAAAGTGGAAAGACTAAAGTGATAGACTATAGTGGAAAGACTATAGTGGAAAGACTGTAGTGGACAGAATAAAGTGGAGACTATAGTGGAAAGACTAAAGTGGACAGAGAATAGTGGAAAGACTAAAGTGGACAGACTAAAGTGGAAAGACTAAAGTGGACAGACTAAAGTGGAAAGACTAAAGCGGAAAGACTAAAGTGGACAAACTATAGTGGAAAGACTATAGTGGAAAGACTGTAGTGGACAGAATAAAGTGGAGAGTATAGTGGACAGAATAAAGTGGAGACTATAGTGGAAAGACTAAAGTGGACAGACGATAGTGGAAAGACTATAGTGGAAAGACTGTAGTGGACAGAGATTAGTGGAAAGACGAAAGTGGAAAGACTGTAGTGGATAGAATAAAGTGGAGACTATAGTGGAAAGACTAAAGTGGAAAGACTAAAGTGGGCAGACTATAGTGGAAATACTATAGTGGAAAGACTGTAGTGGACAGAACAAAGTGGAGACTATAGTGGAAAGACTAAAGTGGACAGGAAAGACTAAAGTGGAAAGACTGTAGTGGACAGAATAAAGTGGAGACTATAGTGGAAAGACTAAAGTGGAAAGACTAAAGTGGACAGACTATAGTGGAAAGACTATAGTGGAAAGACTGTAGTGGACAGAATAAAGTGGAGACTATAGTGGAAAGACTAAAGTGGAAAGACTAAAGTGGAAAGATTAAAGTGGAAAGACTAAAGTGGACAGACTATAGTGGAAAGACTATAGTGGAAAGACTGTAGTGGACAGAAGAAAGTGGAGAGTATAGTGGAAAGACTAAAGTGGACAGAGAATAGTGGAAAGACTAAAGTGGAAAGACTGTAGTGGACAGAATAAAGTGGAGACTATAGTGGAAAGACTAAAGTGGAAAGTCTAAAATGGACAGAGAATAGTGGAAAGACTAAAGTGGACAGACTATAGTGGAAAGACTAAAGTGGAAAGACTGTAGTGGAAAGAATAAAGTGGAGACTATAGTGGAAAGACTAAAGTGGAAAGACTAAAGTGGACAGACTATAGTGGAAAGACTGAAGTGGAAAGACTCAGTGGACAAACTAAAGTGTACACACTGAAGTAGACAGAATAAAGTGAAAAGACTAAAGTGGAAAGACTAAAGTCGATAGACTATAGTGGAAAGTCTAAAGTGGACAGACTAAAGTGGAAAAACTAAAGTGGAAAGACAAAAGTGGACAGAGTATAGTGGAAAGACTATAGTGGAAAGACTGTAGTGGACAGAATAAAGTGGAGACTATAGTGGAAAGACTAAAGTGGAAAGACTAAAGTGGACAGAGAATAGTGGAAAGACTAAAGTGGACAGACTATAGTGGAAAGACTAAAGTGGACAGACTAAGGTGGAAAGACTAAAGTGGAAAGACTAAAGTGGACAGAGTATAGTGGAAAGACTATAGTGGAAAGACTGTAGTGGACAGAATAAAGTGGAGACTATAGTGGAAAGACTAAAGTGGAAAGACTAAAGTGGACAGAGAATAGTGGAAAGACTAAAGTGGACAGACCATAGTGGAAAGACTAAAGTGGACAGACTAAGGTGGAAAGACTAAAGTGGAAAGACTAAAGTGGAAAGACTAAAGTGGACAGACTATAGTGGAAAGACTATAGTGGAAAGACTGTAGTGGACAGAATAAAGTGGAGAGTATAGTGGAAAGACTAAAGTGGACAGAGAATAGTGGAAAGACTAAAGTGGAAAGACTGTATTGGACAGAATAAAGTGGAGACTATGGTGGAAAGACTAAAGTGGAAAGTAAAGTGGACATAGAATAGTGGAAAGACTAAAGTGGACATAGAATAGTGGAAAGACTAAAGTGGACAGAATAAGGTGGAAAGACTAAATTGGAAAGACTAAAGTGGACAGACTATATTGGAAAGACTATAGTGGAAAGACTGTGGTGGACAGAATAAAGTGGAGAGTATAGTGGAAAGACTAAAGTGGACAGAGAATAGTGGAAAGACTAAAGTGGACAGACTATAGTGGAAAGACTATAGTGGAAAGACTGTAGTGGACAGAATAAAGTGGAGACTATAGTGGAAAGACTAAAGCGGAAAGACTAAAGTGGACAGAGAATAGTGGAAAGACTAAAGTGGTAAGACTGTAGTGGACAGAATAAAGTGGAGAATATAGTGGAAAGACTAAAGTGGAAAGACTAAAGTGGACAGACTATAGTGGAAAGACTATAGTGGAAAGACTGTAGTGGACAGAATAAAGTGGAGACTATAGTGGAAAGACTAAAGTGGACAGAGAATATTGGAAAGACTAAAGTGGATCGACTATAGTGGAAAGACTATAGTGGAAAAAGTGTAGTGGACAGAATAAAGTGGAGACTATAGTGGAAAGACTAAAGTGGAAAGACTAAAGTGGACAGAGAATAGTGGAAACACTAAAGTGGACAGACTAAAGTGGAAAAACTAAAGTGGAAAGACTGTAGTGGAAAGAAGAAAGTGGAGATTATAGTGGAAAGACTAAAGTGGACAGAGAATAGTGGAAAGACTAAAGTGGACAGACTACAGTGGAAAGACTGTAGTGGAAAGACTATAGTGGACAGAATAAAGTGGAGACTATAGTGGAAAAACTAAAGTGGACAGAAAATAGTGGAAAGACTAAATTGGAAAGACTGTAGTGGACAGAATAAAGTGAAACCTATAGTGGAAAGACTAAAGTGGATGGACTATAGTGGAAAGTCTAAAGTGGAAAGACTGAAGTGGAAAAACTAAGGTGGAAAGACTAAAGTGGACAGACTATAGTGGAAAGACTATAGTGGAAAGACTATAGTGGAAAGACTGTAGTGGAAAGAATAAAGTGGAGACTATAGTGGAAAGACTAAAGTGGACAGAGAATAGTGGAAAGACTAAAGTGGACAGACTATAGTGCAAAGACTAAGGTGGAAAGACTAAAGTGGAAAGACTAAAGTGGACAGACTATATTGGAAAGACTATAGTGGAAAGACTGTAGTGGACAGAATAAAGTGGAGAGTATAGTGGAAAGACTAAAGTGGACAGAGAATAGTGGAAAGACTAAAGTGGACAGACGATAGTGGAACGACTGTAGTGGAAAGAATAAAGCGGAGACTATAGTGGAAAGACTAAAGTGGACAGACTATAGTGGAAAGACTATAGTAGAAAGACTGTAGTGGAAAGATTAAAGTGGAGACTATAGTGGAAAGACTAAAGTGGACAGAGAATAGTGGAAAGACTAAAGTGGACAGACTACAGTGGAAAGACTATAGTGGAAAGACTATAGTGGACAGAATAATGTGGCGACTATAGTGGAAAGACTAAAGTGGACAGAGAATAGTGGAAAGACTAAATCGGAAAGACTGTAGTCGACAGAATAAAGTGGAGACTATAGTGGAAAGACTAAAGTGGAAAGACTAAAGTGGACAGACTATAGTGGAAAGACTGAAGTGGAAAGACTCAGTGGACAAACTAAAGTGTACACACTGAAGTAGACAGAATAAAGTGAAAAGACTAAAGTGGAAAGACTAAAGTCGATAGACTATAGTGGAAAGTCTAAAGTGGACAGACTAAAGTGGAAAAACTAAAGTGGAAAGACTAAAGTGGACAGACTATAGTGGAAAGACTATAGTGGAAAGACTGTAGTGGACAGAATAAAGTGGAGAGTATAGTGGAAAGACTAAATTGGACAGAGAATAGTGGAAAGACTAAAGTGGACAGACTATAGTGGAAAGACTATAGTGGAAAGACTGTAGTGGACAGAATAAAGTGGAGACTATAGTGGAAAGACTAAAGTGGAAAGACTAAAGTGGACAGAGAATAGTGGAAAGACTAAAGTGGAAAGACTGTAGTGGACAGAATAAAGTGAAGACTATAGTGGAAAGACTAAAGTGGAAAGACTAAAGTGGACAGACTATAGTGGAAAGACTATTGTGGAAGTGGAGACTATAGGGGAAAGCCTAAAGTGGACAGAGAATAGTGGAAAGACTAAAGTGGATAGACTATAGTGGAAAGACTATAGTGGAAAGATTGTAGTGGACAGAATAAAGTGGAGACTATAGTGGAAAGACTAAAGTGGAAAGACTAAAGTGGACAGAGAATAGTGGAAAGACTAAAGTGGACAGACTATAGTGGAAAGACTAAAGTGGACAGACTAAGGTGGAAAAACTAAAGTGGAAAGACTGTAGTGGACAGAATAAAGTGGAGACTATAGTTGAAAGACTAAAGTGGAAAGACTAAAGTGGACAGACTATAGTGGAAAGACTGTAGTGGACAGAATAAAATGGAGACTATAGTGGAAAGACTAAAGTGGACAGACTATTGTGGAATGACTCAAGTGGAAAGACTCAGTGGACAGACTAAAGTGTACACACTCTAGTGGACAGAATAAAGTTGAAAGACTAAAGTGGATAGACTATAGTGGAAAGACTAAAGTGGACAGACTAAAGTAGAAAAACTAAAGTGGAAAGACAAAAGTGGACAGACTATAGTGGAAAGACTATAGTGGAAAGACTGTAGTGGACAGAATAAAGTGGAGACCATAGTGGAAAGACTAAAGTGGACAGAGAATAGTGGAAAGACTAAAGTGGAGACTATAGTGGAAAGACTAAATTGGAAAGACTAAAGTGGACAGACTATAGTGGAAAGACTGAAGTGGAAAGACTCAGTGGACAGACAAAAGTGTACACACTGAAGTGGACAGAATAAAGTGGAAAGACTAAAGTGGAAAGACTAAAGTGGACAGACTATAGTGGAAAGACTAATGTGAACAGACTAAAGTGGAAAGATTAAAGTGGAAAGACTATAGTGGAAAGACTGTAGTGGACAGAATAAAGTGGAGACTATAGTGGAAAGACTAAAGTGGACAGAGAATAGTGGAAAGACTAAAGTGGACAGACTACAGTGGAAAGACTATAGTGGAGAGACTATAGTGGACAGAATAATGTGGCGACTATAGTGGAAAGACTAAAGTGGACAGAGAATAGTGGAAAGACGAAATTGGAAAGACTGTAGTGGACAGAATAAAGTGGAGACTATAGTGGAAAGACTAAAGTGGAAAGACTAAAGTGGACAGACTATAGTGGAAAGACTGAAGTGGAAAGACTCAGTGGACAAACTAAAGTGTACACACTGAAGTAGACAGAATAAAGTGAAAAGACTAAAGTGGAAAGACTAAAGTCGATAGACTATAGTGGAAAGTCTAAAGTGGACAGACTAAAGTGGAAAAACTAAAGTGGAAAGACTAAAGTGGACAGACTATAGTGGAAAGACTATAGTGGAAAGACTGTAGTGGACAGAATAAAGTGGAGAGTATAGTGGAAAGACTAAAGTGGACAGAGAATAGTGGAAAGACTAAAGTGGACAGACTATAGTGGAAAGACTATAGTGGAAAGACTGTAGTGGACAGAATAAAGTGGAGACTATAGTGGAAAGACTAAAGTGGAAAGTCTATAGTGGAAAGACTATCGTGGAAGTGGAGACTATAGTGGAAAGCCTAAAGTGGACAGAGAATAGTGGAAAGACTAAAGTGGATAGACTATAGTGGAAAGACTATAGTGGAAAGATTGTAGTGGACAGAATAAAGTGGAGACTATAGTGGAAAGACTAAAGTGGAAAGACTAAAGTGGACAGAGAATAGTGGAAAGGCTCAAGTGGACAGACTATAGTGGAAAGACTAAAGTGGACAGACTAAGGTGGAAAGACTAAAGTGGAAAGACTGTAGTGGACAGAATAAAGTGGAGACTATAGTTGAAAGACTAAAGTGGAAAGACTAAAGTGGACAGACTATAGTGGAAAGACTGTTGTTGACAGAATAAAATGGAGACTATAGTGGACAGACTAAAGTGGACAGACTATTGTGGAAAGACTCAAGTGGAAAGACTCAGTGGACAGACTAAAGTGTACACACTCTAGTGGACAGAATAAAGTTGAAAGACTACAGTGGATAGACTATAGTGGAAAGACTAAAGTGGACAGACTAAAGTGGAAAAACTAAAGTGGAAAGACAAAAGTGGACAGACTATAGTGGAAAGACTATAGTGGAAAGACTGTAGTGGACAGAATAAAGTGGAGACCATAGTGGAAAGACTAAAGTGGACAGAGAATAGTGGAAAGACTAAAGTGGAGACTCTAGTGGAAAGACTAAAGTGGAAAGACTAAAGTGGACAGACTATAGTGGAAAGACTGAAGTGGAAAGACTCAGTGGACAGACAAAAGTGTACACACTGAAGTGGACAGAATAAAGTGGAAAGACTAAAGTGGAAAGACTAAAGTGGACAGACTATAGTGGAAAGACTAATGTGGACAGACTAAAGTGGAAAGATTAAAGTGGAAAGACTATAGTGGAAAGACTGTAGTGGACAGAATAAAGTGGAGACTATAGTGGAAAGACTAAAGTGGAAAGACTAAAGTGGACAGAGAATAGTGGAAAGACTAAAGTGGACAGACTATAGTGGAAAGACTAAAGTGGACAGACTAAGGTGGAAAGACTAAAGTGGAAAGACTAAAGTGGACAGACTATCTTGGAAAGACTATAGTGGAAAGACTGTAGTAGACAGAAAAAAGTGGAGAGTATGGTGGAAAGACTAAAGTGGAAAGAGAAGTGGAGACTATAGTGGAAAGACTAAAGTGGAAAGACTAAAGTGGACAGACTATAGTGGAAAGACTATAGTGGAAAGTCTGTAGTGGACAGAATAAAGTGGAGACTATAGTGGAAAGACTAAAGTGGACAGAGAGTATTGGAAAGACTAAAGTGGAAAGACTGTAGTGGACAGAATAAAGAGGAGACTATAGTGGAAAGACTAAAGTGGAAAGACTAAAGTGGACAGACTATTGTGGAAAGACTGAAGTGGAAAGACTCAGTGGACAGACTAAAGTGTTTCACACTAAAGTGGACAGACTATAGTGGAAAGACTAAAGTGGACAGACTAAAGTGGAAAGATTAAAGTGGAAAGACTAAAGTGGACAGACTATAGTGGAAAGACTATAGTCGAAAGACTGTAGTGGACAGAATAAAGTGGAGAGTATAGTGGAAAGACTAAAGTGGACAGAGAATAGTGGAAAGACTAAAGTGGACAGACTATAGTGGAAAGACTATAGTGGACAGACTGTAGTGGACAGAATAAAGTGGACAGACTAAGGTGGAAAGACGAAAGTGGGAAGACTAAAGTGGACAGACTATATTGGAAAGACTAAAGTGGAAAGACTGTAGTGGACAGAATAAAGTGGAGACTATAGTGGAAAGATTAAAGTGGACAGAGAATAGTGGAAAGACTAAATTGGAAAGACTGTAGTGGACAGAATAAAGTGGAGACTATAGTGGAAAGAGTAAAGTGGAAAGACTAAAGTGGACAGACTATAGTGGAAAGACTAAAGTGGACAGACTAAGGTGGAAAGACGAAAGTGGGAAGACTAAAGTGGACAGACTATATTGGAAAGACTAAAGTGGAAAGACTGTAGTGGACAGAATAAAGTGGAGACTATAGTGGAAAGATTAAAGTGGACAGAGAATAGTGGAAAGACTAAAGTGGACAGACTATAGTGAACAGAATAAAGTGGAGACTATAGTGGAAAGACTAAAGTGGACAGAGAGTATTGGAAAGACAAAAGTGGAAAGACTGTAGTGGACAGAATAAAATTGAGACTAGAGTGGAAAGACTAAAGTGGAAAGACTAAAGTGGACAGACTATAGTGGAAAGACTGAAGTGGAAAGACTCAGTGGACAGCCTAAAGTGTACACACTGAAGTGGACAGAATAAAGTGGAAAGACTAAAGTGGAAAGACTAAAGTGGACAGACTATATTGGAAAGACTATAGTGGACAGAATAAAGTGGAGAGTATAGTGGAAAGACTAAAGTGGACAGAGAATAGTGGAAAGACTAAAGTGGAAAGACTGTAGTGGACAGAATAAAGTGGAGACTGTAGTGGAAAGACTAAAGTGGAAAGACTAAAGTGGACAGAGAATAGTGGAAAGACTAAAGTGGACAGACTATAGTGGAAAGACTAAAGTGGACAGACTAAAGTGGAAAAACTAAAGTGGAAAGACTAAAGTGGACAGACTATAGTGGAAAGACTATAGTGGAAAGACTGTAGTGGACAGAATAAAGTGGAGACCATAGTGGAAAGACTAAAGTAGACAGAGAATAGTGGAAAGACTAAAGTGGAGACTATAGTGGAAATACTAACGTGGAAAGACTAAAGTGGACAGACTATAGTGGAAAGACTGAAGTGGAAAGACTCAGTGGACAGACTAAAATGTACACACTGAAGTGGACAGAATAAAGTGGAAAGACTAAAGTAGAAAGACTAAAGTGGACAGACTATAGTGGAAAGACTAATGTGGACAGAATAAAGTGGAGAGTATAGAGGAAAGACTAAAGTGGACAGAGAATAGTGGAAAGACTAAAGTGGATAGACTATAATGGAAAGACTATAGTGGAAAGACTGTAGTGGACAGAATAAAGTGGAGACTATATTGGAAAGACTAAAGTGGAAAGACTAAAGTGGACAGACTATAGTGGAAAGACTGTAGTGGACAGAATAAAGTGGAGACTGTAGTGGAAAGACTAAAGTGGACAGAGAATAGTGGAAAGACTAAAGTGGATAGACTATGGTGGAAAGACTATAGTGGAAAGAGTGTAGTGGACAGAATAAAGTGGAGACTATAGTGGAAAGACTAAAGTGGAAAGACTAAAGTGGACAGAGAATAGTGGAAAGACTAAAGTGGGCAGACAACAGTTAAAAAACTAAAGTGGAAAGACTAAAGTGGACAGACTATAGTGGAACGACTATAGTGGAAAGACTGTAGTGGAAAAAATAAAGTGGAGACTATAGTGGAAAGACTAAAGTGGACAGAGAATAGTGGAAAGACTAAAGTAGACAGACTACAGTGGAAAGACTGTAGTGGAAAGACTATAGTGGACAGAATAAAGGGGAGACTATAGTGGAAAGACTAAAGTGGACAGAGAATAGTGGAAAGACTAAATTGGAAAGACTGTAGTGGACAGAATAAAGTGGAGACTATAGTGGAAAGACTAAAGTGGATAGACTATAGTGGAAAGTCTAAAGTGGACAGACTGAAGTGGAAAAACTAAAGTGGAAAGACTAAAGTGGACAGACTATAGTGGAAAGACTATAGTGGAAAGACTGTAGTGGAAAGAATAAAGTGGAGACTATAGTGGAAAGACTAAAGTGGACAGAGAATAGTGGAAAGACTAAAGTGGACAGACTATAGTGGAAAGACTACAGTGGAAAGACTGTAGTGGACAGAATAAAGTGGAGACCATAGTGGAAAGACTAAAGTGGACAGAGAATAGTGGAAAGACTAAAGTGGAGACGATAGTGGAAAGACTAAAGTGGAAAGACTAAAGTGGTCAGACTATAGTGGAAAGACTGAAGTGGAAAGACTCAGTGGACAGACAAAAGTGTACATACTGAAGTGGACAGAATAAAGTGGAAAGACTAAAGTGGAAAGACTAAAGTGGACAGACTATAGTGGAAAGACTAATGTGGACAGACTAAAGTGGAAAGATTAAAGTGGAAAGAATAAAGTGGACTGAGTATAGTGGAAAGACTATAGTGGAAAGACTGTAGTGGACAGAATAAAGTGGAGACTATAGTGGAAAGACTAAAGTGGAAAGACTAAAGTGGACAGACTATAGTGGAAAGACTAAAGTGGACAGACTAAGGTGGAAAGACTAAAGTGGAAAGACTAAAGTGGACAGACTATAGTGGAAAGACTGTAGTGGACAGAATAAAGTGGAGAGTATAGTGGAAAGACTAAAGTGGACAGAGAATAGTGGAAAGACTAAAGTGGACAGAGAATAGTGGAAAGACTATAGTGGATAGACTGTAGTGGACCGAATAAAGTGGAGACTATAGTGGAAAGACTAAAGTGGAAAGACTAAAGTGGACAGACTAAAGTGGAAAGACTATAGTGGAAAGACTGTACTGGACAGAATAAAGTTGAGACTATAGTGGAAAGACTAAAGTGGACAGAGATTAGTGGAAAGACTTAAGTGGACAGAAGATATTGGAAAGACCATAGTGGAAAGACTGTAGTGGACAGAATAAAGTGGAGACTATAGTGGAAAGACTAAAGTGGACAGAGAATAGTGGAAAGACGAAAGTGGAAAGACTGTAGTGAATAGAATAAAGTGGAGAATATAGTGGAAAGACTAAAGTGGAAAGACTAAAGTGGACAGACTATAGTGGAAAGACTATAGTGGAAAGACTGTAGTGGACAGAATAAAGTGGAGACTATAGTGGAAAGACTAAAGTGGACAGAGAGTATTGGAAAGACTAAAGTGGAAAGACTGTAGTGGAAAGACTATAGTGGAAAGACTGTAGTGGACAGAATAAAGTGGAGACTATAGTGGAAAGACTAAAGAGGAAAGACTAAAATGGACAGACTATAGTGCAAAGTCTGAAGTGGACAGACTAAAGTGGAAAAACTAAAGAGGAAAGACTAAAGTGGACAGACTATAGTGGTAAGACTATAGTGGAAAGACTGTAGTGGACAGAATAAAGTGGAGACTATAGTGGAAAGACTAAAGTGGACAAAGAATAGTGGAAAGACTAAAGTGGACAGACTACCGTGGAAAGACTATAGTGAAAAGACTATAGTGGACAGAATAAAGTGGAGACTATAGTGGAAAGACTAAAGTGGACAGAGAATAGTGGAAAGACTAAATTGGAAAGACTTTAGTGGACAGAATAAAGTGGAGACTATAGTGGAAAGACTAAAGAGGAAAGACTAAAATGGACAGACTATAGTGCAAAGTCTGAAGTGGACAGACTAAAGTGGAAAAACTAAAGAGGAAAGACTAAAGTGGACAGACTATAGTGGTAAGACTATAGTGGAAAGACTGTAGTGGACAGAATAAAGTGGAGACTATAGTGGAAAGACTAAAGTGGACAAAGAATAGTGGAAAGACTAAAGTGGACAGACTACCGTGGAAAGACTATAGTGAAAAGACTATAGTGGACAGAATAAAGTGGAGACTATAGTGGAAAGACTAAAGTGGACAGAGAATAGTGGAAAGACTAAATTGGAAAGACTTTAGTGGACAGAATAAAGTGGAGACTATAGTGGAAAGAGCAAAGTGGAAAAACTAAAGTGGACAGACTATAGTGGAAAGACTAAAGTGGACAAACTAAGGTGGAAAGACTAAAGTGGAAAGACTAAAGTTGACAGACTATATTGGAAAGACTAAAGTGGAAAGACTGTAGTGGACAGAATAAAGTGGAGACTAAAGTGGAAAGACTAAAGTGGACAGAGAGTATTGGAAAGACTAAAGTGGAAAGACTGTAGTGGACAGAATAAAGTTGAGACTAGAGTGGAAAGACTAAAGTGGAAAGACTAAAGTGGACAGACTATAGTGGAAAGACTAAAGTGGAAAGACTAAAGTGGACAGACTATAGTGGAAAGACTATAGTGGAAAGACTGTAGTGGACAGAATAAAGTGGAGACTGTAGTGGAAAGACTAAAATGGACAGGAAAGGCTAAAGTGGAAAGACTGTAGTGGACAGAATAAAGTGGAGACTATAGTGGAAAGACTAAAGTGGAAAGCCTAAAGTGGACAGACTATTTTGGAAAGACTCTACTGGACAGAATAAAGTGGAGACTATAGCGGAAAGACTAAAGTGGACAGAGATTAGTGGAAAGACTTAAGTGGACAGACGATAGTGGAAAGACTATAGTGGAAAGACTGTAGTGGACAGAGAATAGTGGAAAGACGAAAGTGGAAAGACTGTAGTGGATAGAATAAAGTGGAGACTATAGTGGAAAGACTAAAGTGGAAAGACTAAAGTGGACAGACTATAGTGGAAAGACTATAGTGGAAAGACTGTAGTGTACAGAATAAAGTGGAGACTATAGTGGAAAGACTAAAGTGGACAGGAAAGACTAAAGTGGAAAGACTGTAGTGGACAGAATAAAGTGGAGACTATAGTGGAAAGACTAAAGTGGAAAGACTAAAGTGGACAGACTATAGTGGAAAGACTATAGTGGAAAGACTGTAGTGGACAGAATAAAGTGGAGACTATAGTGGAAAGACTAAAGTGGAAAGACTAAAGTGGACAGACTAAAGTGGAAAGACTATAGTGGAAAGACTGTACTGGACAGAATAAAGAGGAGACTATAGCGGAAAGACTAAAGTGGACAGAGATTAGTGGAAAGACTTAAGTGGACAGACGATAGTGGAAAGACTATAGTGGAAAGACTGTAGTGGACAGAATAAAGTGGAGACTATAGTGGAAAGACTAAAGTGGACAGAGAATAGTGGAAAGACGAAATTGGAAAGACTGTAGTGGACTATAGTGGAAAGACTATAGTGGAAAGACTGTAGTGGACAGAATAAAGTGGAGACTATAGTGGAAAGACTAAAGTGGACAGGAAAGACTAAAGTGGAAAGACTGTAGTGGACAGAATAAAGTGGAGACTATAGTGGAAAGACTAAAGTGGAAAGACTAAAGTGGACAGACTATAGTGGAAAGACTATAGTGGAAAGACTGTAGTGGACAGAATAAAGTGGAGACTATAGTGGAAAGACTAAAGTGGAAAGACTAAAGTGGACAGACTATAGTGGAAAGACTATAGTGGAAAGACTGTAGTGGACAGAATAAAGTGGAGACTATAGTGGAAAGACTAAAGTGGAAAGACTAAAGTGGACAGACTAAAGTGGAAAGACTGTACTGGACAGAATAAAGAGGAGACTATATCGGAAAGACTAAAGTGGACAGAGATTAGTGGAAAGACTTAAGTGGACAGACGATAGTGGAAAGACTATAGTGGAAAGACTGTAGTGGACAGAATAAAGTGGAGACTATAGTATAAAGACTAAAGTGGACAGAGAATAGTGGAAAGACGAAATTGGAAAGACTGTAGTGGACTATAGTGGAAAGACTATAGTGGAAAGACTGTAGTGGACAGAATAAAGTGGAGACTATAGTGGAAAGACTAAAGTGGACAGGAAAGACTAAAGTGGAAAGACTGTAGTGGACAGAATAAAGTGGAGACTATAGTGGAAAGACTAAAGTGGAAAGACTAAAGTGGACAGACTATAGTGGAAAGACTGTAGTGGACAGAACAAAGTGGAGACTATAGTGGAAAGACTAAAGTGGACAGGAAAGACTAAAGTGGAAAGACTGTAGTGGACAGAATAAAGTGGAGACTATAGTGGAAAGACTAAAGTGGAAAGACTAAAGTGGACAGACTATAGTGGAAAGACTATAGTGGAAAGACTGTAGTGGACAGAATAAAGTGGAGACTATAGTGGAAAGACTAAAGTGGAAAGACTAAAGTGGACAGACTAAAGTGGAAAGACTATAGTGGAAAGACTGTACTGGACAGAATAAAGTGGAGACTATAGCCGAAAGACTAAAGTGGACAGAGATTAGTGGAAAGACTTAAGTGGACAGACGATAGTGGAAAGACTATAGTGGAAAGACTGTAGTGGACAGAATAAAGAGGAGACTATAGTGGAAAGACTAAAGTGGACAGAGAATAGTGGAAAGACGAAAGTGGAAAGACTAAAGTGGACAGACTAAAGTGGAAAGACTATAGTGGAAAGACTGTACTGGACAGAATAAAGTGGAGACTATAGCGGAAAGACTAAAGTGGACAGAGATTAGTGGAAAGACTTAAGTGGACAGACGATAGTCGAAAGACTATAGTGGAAAGACTGTAGTGGACAGAATAAAGTGGAGACTATAGTGGAAAGACTAAAGTGGACAGAGAATAGTGGAAAGACGAAATTGGAAAGACTGTAGTGGATAGAATAAAGTGGAGACTATAGTGGAAAGACTAAAGTGGAAAGACTAAAGTGGACAGACTATAGTGGAAAGACTATAGTGGAAAGACTGTAGTGGACAGAATAAAGTGGAGACTATAGTGGAAAGACTAAAGTGGACAGGAAAGACTAAAGTGGAAAGACTGTAGTGGACAGAATAAAGTGGAAACTATAGTGGAAAGACTAAAGTGGAAAGACTAAAGTGGACAGACTATTTTGGAAAGACTCTACTGGACAGAATAAAGTGGAGACTATAGCGGAAAGACTAAAGTGGACAGAGATTAGTGGAAAGACTTAAGTGGACAGACGATAGTGGAAAGACTATAGTGGAAAGACTGTAGTGGACAGAGAATAGTGGAAAGACGAAAGTGGAAAGACTGTAGTGGATAGAATAAAGTGGAGACTATAGTGGAAAGACTAAAGTTGAAAGACTAAAGTGGACAGACTATAGTGGAAAGACTATAGTGGAAAGACTGTAGTGGACAGAATAAAGTGGAGACTATAGTGGAAAGACTAAAGTGGACAGGAAAGACTAAAGTGGAAAGACTGTAGTGGACAGAATAAAGTGGAGACTATAGTGGAAAGACTAAAGTGGAAAGACTAAAGTGGACAGACTATAGTGGAAAGACTATAGTGGAAAGACTGTAGTGGACAGAATAAAGTGGAGACTATAGTGGAAAGACTAAAGTGGAAAGACTAAAGTGGACAGACTAAAGTGGAAAGACTATAGTGGAAAGACTGTACTGGACAGAATAAAGTGGAGACTATAGCGGAAAGACTAAAATGGACAGAGATTAGTGGAAAGACTTAAGTGGACAGACGATAGTGGAAAGACTATAGTGGAAAGACTGTAGTGGACAGAATAAAGTGGAGACTATAGTGGAAAGACTAAAGTGGACAGAGAATAGTGGAAAGACGAAAGTGGAAAGACTGTAGTGGATAGAATAAAGTGGAGACTATAGTGGAAAGACTAAAGTGGAAAGACTAAAGTGGACAGACTATAGTGGAAAGACTATAGTGGAAAGACTGTAGTGGACAGAATAAAGTGGAGACTATAGAGGAAAGACTAAAGTGGACAGGAAAGACTAAAGTGGAAAGACTAAAGTGGACAGACTATTTTGGAAAGACTGAAGTGGAAAGACTCAGTGGACAGACTAAAGTGTACACACTGAAGTGGACAGAATAAAGTGGAAAGACTAAAGTGGAAATACTAAAGTGGACAGACTATTTTGGAAAGACTAAAGTGGACAGACTAAAGTGGAAAGATTAAAGTGGAAAGACTAAAGTGATAGACTATAGTGGAAAGACTATAGTGGAAAGACTGTAGTGGACAGAATAAAGTGGAGACTATAGTGGAAAGACTAAAGTGGACAGAGAATAGTGGAAAGACTAAAGTGGACAGACTAAAGTGGAAAGACTAAAGTGGACAGACTAAAGTGGAAAGACTAAAGCGGAAAGACTAAAGTGGACAAACTATAGTGGAAAGACTATAGTGGAAAGACTGTAGTGGACAGAATAAAGTGGAGAGTATAGTGGACAGAATAAAGTGGAGACTATAGTGGAAAGACTAAAGTGGACAGACGATAGTGGAAAGACTATAGTGGAAAGACTGTAGTGGACAGAGAATAGTGGAAAGACGAAAGTGGAAAGACTGTGGTGGATAGAATAAAGTGGAGACTATAGTGGAAAGACTAAAGTGGAAAGACTAAAGTGGGCAGACTATAGTGGAAATACTATAGTGGAAAGACTGTAGTGGACAGAACAAAGTGGAGACTATAGTGGAAAGACTAAAGTGGACAGGAAAGACTAAAGTGGAAAGACTGTAGTGGACAGAATAAAGTGGAGACTATAGTGGAAAGACTAAAGTGGAAAGACTAAAGTGGACAGACTATAGTGGAAAGACTATAGTGGAAAGACTGTAGTGGACAGAATAAAGTGGAGACTATAGTGGAAAGACTAAAGTGGAACGACTAAAGTGGACAGACTAAAGTGGAAAGACTATAGTGGAAAGACTGTACTGGACAGAATAAAGTGGAGACTATAGCGGAAAGACTAAAGTGGACAGAGATTAGTGGAAAGACTTAAGTGGACAGACGATAGTGGAAAGACTATAGTGGAAAGACTGTAGTGGACAGAATAAAGTGGAGACTATAGTGGAAAGACTAAAGTGGACAGAGAATAGTGGAAAGACGAAAGTGGAAAGACTAAAGTGGACAGACTAAAGTGGAAAGACTATAGTGGAAAGACTGTACTGGACAGAAGAAAGTGGAGACTATAGCGGAAAGACTAAAGTGGACAGAGATTAGTGGAAAGACTAAAGTGGACAGACTATAGTGGAAAGACTAAGGTGGAAAGACTAAAGTGGAAAGACTAAAGTGGACAGACTATATTGAAAAGACTATATTGGAAAGACTGTAGTGGACAGAATAAAGTGGAGAGTATAGTCGAAAGACTAAAGTGGACAGAGAATAGTGGAAAGACTAAAGTGGACAGACGATAGTAGAAAGACTAAAGTGGACAGACTATATTGGAAAGACTAAAGCGGAAAGACTAAAGTGGACAGAGAATAGTGGAAAGACTAAAGTGGAAAGACTGTAGTGCACAGAATAAAGTGGAGACTATAGCGGAAAGACTAAAGTGGACAGAGATTAGTGGAAAGACTTAAGTGGACAGACGATAGTGGAAAGACTATAGTGGAAAGACTGTAGTGGACAGAGAATAGTGGAAAGACGAAAGTGGAAAGACTGTAGTGGATAGAATAAAGTGGAGACTATAGTGGAAAGACTAAAGTTGAAAGACTAAAGTGGACAGACTATAGTGGAAAGACTATAGTGGAAAGACTGTAGTGGACAGAATAAAGTGGAGACTATAGTGGAAAGACTAAAGTGGACAGGAAAGACTAAAGTGGAAAGACTGTAGTGGACAGAATAAAGTGGAGACTATAGTGGAAAGACTAAAGTGGAAAGACTAAAGTGGACAGACTATAGTGGAAAGACTATAGTGGAAAGACTGTAGTGGACAGAATAAAGTGGAGACTATAGTGGAAAGACTAAAGTGGAAAGACTAAAGTGGACAGACTAAAGTGGAAAGACTATAGTGGAAAGACTGTACTGGACAGAATAAAGTGGAGACTATAGCGGAAAGACTAAAGTGGACAGAGATTAGTGGAAAGACTTAAGTGGACAGACGATAGTGGAAAGACTATAGTGGAAAGACTGTAGTGGACAGAATAAAGTGGAGACTATAGTGGAAAGACTAAAGTGGACAGAGAATAGTGGAAAGACGAAAGTGGAAAGACTGTAGTGGATAGAATAAAGTGGAGACTATAGTGGAAAGACTAAAGTGGAAAGACTAAAGTGGACAGACTATAGTGGAAAGACTATAGTGGAAAGACTGTAGTGGACAGAATAAAGTGGAGACTATAGAGGAAAGACTAAAGTGGACAGGAAAGACTAAAGTGGAAAGACTAAAGTGGACAGACTATTTTGGAAAGACTGAAGTGGAAAGACTCAGTGGACAGACTAAAGTGTACACACTGAAGTGGACAGAATAAAGTGGAAAGACTAAAGTGGAAATACTAAAGTGGACAGACTATTTTGGAAAGACTAAAGTGGACAGACTAAAGTGGAAAGATTAAAGTGGAAAGACTAAAGTGATAGACTATAGTGGAAAGACTATAGTGGAAAGACTGTAGTGGACAGAATAAAGTGGAGACTATAGTGGAAAGACTAAAGTGGACAGAGAATAGTGGAAAGACTAAAGTGGACAGACTAAAGTGGAAAGACTAAAGTGGACAGACTAAAGTGGAAAGACTAAAGCGGAAAGACTAAAGTGGACAAACTATAGTGGAAAGACTATAGTGGAAAGACTGTAGTGGACAGAATAAAGTGGAGAGTATAGTGGACAGAATAAAGTGGAGACTATAGTGGAAAGACTAAAGTGGACAGACGATAGTGGAAAGACTATAGTGGAAAGACTGTAGTGGACAGAGAATAGTGGAAAGACGAAAGTGGAAAGACTGTGGTGGATAGAATAAAGTGGAGACTATAGTGGAAAGACTAAAGTGGAAAGACTAAAGTGGGCAGACTATAGTGGAAATACTATAGTGGAAAGACTGTAGTGGACAGAACAAAGTGGAGACTATAGTGGAAAGACTAAAGTGGACAGGAAAGACTAAAGTGGAAAGACTGTAGTGGACAGAATAAAGTGGAGACTATAGTGGAAAGACTAAAGTGGAAAGACTAAAGTGGACAGACTATAGTGGAAAGACTATAGTGGAAAGACTGTAGTGGACAGAATAAAGTGGAGACTATAGTGGAAAGACTAAAGTGGAAAGACTAAAGTGGACAGACTAAAGTGGAAAGACTATAGTGGAAAGACTGTACTGGACAGAATAAAGTGGAGACTATAGCGGAAAGACTAAAGTGGACAGAGATTAGTGGAAAGACTTAAGTGGACAGACGATAGTGGAAAGACTATAGTGGAAAGACTGTAGTGGACAGAATAAAGTGGAGACTATAGTGGAAAGACTAAAGTGGACAGAGAATAGTGGAAAGACGAAAGTGGAAAGACTAAAGTGGACAGACTAAAGTGGAAAGACTATAGTGGAAAGACTGTACTGGACAGAAGAAAGTGGAGACTATAGCGGAAAGACTAAAGTGGACAGAGATTAGTGGAAAGACTAAAGTGGACAGACTATAGTGGAAAGACTAAGGTGGAAAGAATAAAGTGGAAAGACTAGAGTGGACAGACTATATTGAAAAGACTATATTGGAAAGACTGTAGTGGACAGAATAAAGTGGAGAGTATAGTCGAAAGACTAAAGTGGACAGAGAATAGTGGAAAGACTAAAGTGGACAGACGATAGTAGAAAGACTAAAGTGGACAGACTATATTGGAAAGACTAAAGCGGAAAGACTAAAGTGGACAGAGAATAGTGGAAAGACTAAAGTGGAAAGACTGTAGTGCACAGAATAAAGTGGAGACTATAGTGGAAAGACTAAAGTGGAAAGACTAAAGTGGACAGACTATAGTGGAAAGAGTATAGTGGAAAGACTGTAGTGGAAAGAAGAAAGTGGAGACTATAGTGGAAAGACTAAAGTGGACAGAGAATAGTGGGAAGACTAAAGTGGAAAGACTGTAGTGGACAGAATAAAGTGGAGACTATAGTGGAAAGACTAAAGTGGAAAGACTAAAGTGGACAGACTATAGTGGAAAGACTATAGTGGAACGACTGTAGTGGACAGAATAAAGTGGAGAATATAGTGGAAAGAATAAAGTGGACAGAGAATAGTGGAAAGACTGAAGTGGATAGACTATAGTGGAAAGACTATAGTGGAAAGAGTGTAGTGGACAGAATAAAGTGGAGACTATAGTTTAAAGACTATAGTGGACAGAGAATAGTGGAAAGACTAAAGTGGACAGACTAAAGTGGAAAAACTAAAGTGGAAAGACTAAAGTGGAAAGACTATAGTGGAAAGACTAATGTGGACAGATTAAAGTGGAAAGATTAAAGTGGAAAGAATAAAGTGGACTGAGTATAGTGGAAAGACTATTGTGGAAAGACTGTAGTGGACAGAATAAAGTGGAGACTATAGTGGAAAGGCTAAAGTGGACAGAGAATAGTGGAAAGACGAAAGTGGACAGACTATAGTGGAAAGACTAAAGTGGACAGACTAAGGTGGAAAGACTAAAGTGGAAATACTAAAGTGGACAGACTATAGTGGAAAGACTGTAGTGGACAGAATAAAGTGGAAAGACTATAGTGGAAAGACTGTAGTGGACAGAATAAAGTGGAGACTATAGTGGAAAGACTAAAGTGGAAAGACTAAAGTGGACAGACTAAAGTGGAAAGACTATAGTGGAAAGACTGTACTGGACAGAATAAAGTGGAGACTATAGCGGAAAGACTAAAGTGGACAGAGATTAGTGGAAAGACTTAAGTGGACAGACGATAGTGGAAAGACTATAGTGGAAAGACTGTAGTGGACAGAATAAAGTGGAGACTATAGTGGAAAGACTAAGGTGGACAGAGATTAGTGGAAAGACTTAAGTGGACAGACGATAGTGGAAAGACTATAGTGGAAAGACTGTAGTGGACAGAATAAAGTGGAGACTATAGTGGAAAGACTAAAGTGGACAGAGAATAGTGGAAAGACGAAATTGGAAAGACTGTAGTGGATAGAATAAAGTGGAGACTATAGTGGAAAGACTAAAGTGGAAAGACTAAAGTGGACAGACTATAGTGGAAAGACTATAGTGGAAAGACTGTAGTGGACAGAATAAAGTGAAGACTGTAGTGGAAAGACTAAAGTGGACAGGAAAGACTAAAGTGGAAAGACTGTAGTGGACAGAATAAAGTGGAGACTATAGTGGAAAGACTAAAGTGGAAAGACTAAAGTGGACAGACTATTTTGGAAAGACTCTACTGGACAGAATAAAGTGGAGACTATAGCGGAAAGACTAAAGTGGACAGAGATTAGTGGAAAGACTTAAGTGGACAGACGATAGTGGAAAGACTATAGTGGAAAGACTGTAGTGGACAGAGAATAGTGGAAAGACGAAAGTGGAAAGACTGTAGTGGATAGAATAAAGTGGAGACTATAGTGAAAAGACTAAAGTGGAAAGACTAAAGTGGACAGACTATAGTGGAAAGACTATAGTGGAAAGACTGTAGTGGACAGAATAAAGTGGAGACTATAGTGGAAAGACTAAAGTGGACAGGAAAGACTAAAGTGGAAAGACTGTAGTGGACAGAATAAAGTGGAGACTATAGTGGAAAGACTAAAGTGGAAAGACTAAAGTGGACAGACTATAGTGGAAAGACTATAGTGGAAAGACTGTATTGGAAAGACTGTAGTGGACAGAATAAAGTGGAGACTATAGTGGAAAGACTAAAGTGGAAAGACTAAAGTGGACAGACTAAAGTGGAAAGACTATAGTGGAAAGACTGTACTGGACAGAATAAAGTGGAGACTATAGCGGAAAGACTAAAGTGGACAGAGATTAGTGGAAAGACTTAAGTGGACAGACGATAGTGGAAAGACTATAGTGGAAAGACTGTAGTGGACAGAATAAAGTGGAGACTATAGTGGAAAGACTAAAGTAAGTGGACAGAGAATAGTGGAAAGACGAAAGTGGAAAGACTAAAGTGAACAGACTAAAGTGGAAAGACTATAGTTGAAAGACTGTACTGGACAGAATAAAGTGGAGACTATAGCGGAAAGACTAAAGTGGACAGAGATTAGTGGAAAGACTTAAGTGGACAGACGATAGTGGAAAAACTATAGTGGAAAGACTGTAGTGGACAGAATAAAGTGGAGACTATAGTGGAAAGACTAAAGTGGACAGAGAATAGTGGAAAGACGAAATTGGAAAGACTGTAGTGGACTATAGTGGAAAGACTATAGTGGAAAGACTGTAGTGGACAGAATAAAGTGGAGACTATAGTGGAAAGACTAAAGTGGACAGGAAAGACTAAAGTGGAAAGACTGTAGTGGACAGAATAAAGTGGAGACTATAGTGGAAAGACTAAAGTGGAAAGACTAAAGTGGACAGACTATAGTGGAAAGACTATAGTGGAAAGACTGTAGTGGACAGAATAAAGTGGAGACTATAGTGGAAAGACTGAAGTGGAAAGACTAAAGTGGACAGACTAAAGTGGAAAGACTATAGTGGAAAGACTGTACTGGACAGAATAAAGTGGAGACTATAGCGGAAAGACTAAAGTGGACAGAGATTAGTGGAAAGACTTAAGTGGACAGACGATAGTGGAAAGACTATAGTGGAAAGACTGTAGTGGACAGAATAAAGTGGAGACTATAGTGGAAAGACTAAAGTGGACAGAGAATAGTGGAAAGACGAAAGTGGAAAGACTAAAGTGGACAGACTAAAGTGGAAAGACTATAGTGGAAAGACTGTACTGGACAGAATAAAGTGGAGACTATAGCGGAAAGACTAAAGTGGACAGAGATTAGTGGAAAGACTTAAGTGGACAGACGATAGTGGAAAGACTATAGTGGAAAGAATGTAGTGGACAGAATAAAGTTGAGACTATAGTGGAAAGACTAAAGTGGACAGAGAATAGTGGAAAAACGAAATTGGAAAGACTGTAGTGGATAGAATAAAGTGGAGACTATAGTGGAAAGACTAAAGTGGAAAGACTAAAGTGGACAGACTATAGTGGAAAGACTATAGTGGAAAAACTGTAGTGGACAGAATAAAGTGGAGACTATAGTTGAAAGACTAAAGTGGACAGGAAAGACTAAAGTGGAAAGACTGTAGTGGACAGAATAAAGTGGAAACTATAGTGGAAAGACTAAAGTGGAAAGACTAAAGTGGACAGACTATTTTGGAAAGACTCTACTGGACAGAATAAAGTGGAGACTATAGCGGAAAGACTAAAGTGGACAGAGATTAGTGGAAAGACTTAAGTGGACAGACGATAGTGGAAAGACTATAGTGGAAAGACTGTAGTGGACAGAGAATAGTGGAAAGACGAAAGTGGAAAGACTGTAGTGGATAGAATAAAGTGGAGACTATAGTGGAAAGACTAAAGTTGAAAGACTAAAGTGGACAGACTATAGTGGAAAGACTATAGTGGAAAGACTGTAGTGGACAGAATAAAGTGGAGACTATAGTGGAAAGACTAAAGTGGACAGGAAAGACTAAAGTGGAAAGACTGTAGTGGACAGAATAAAGTGGAGACTATAGTGGAAAGACTAAAGTGGAAAGACTAAAGTGGACAGACTATAGTGGAAAGACTATAGTGGAAAGACTGTAGTGGACAGAATAAAGTGGAGACTATAGTGGAAAGACTAAAGTGGAAAGACTAAAGTGGACAGACTAAAGTGGAAAGACTATAGTGGAAAGACTGTACTGGACAGAATAAAGTGGAGACTATAGCGGAAAGACTAAAGTGGACAGAGATTAGTGGAAAGACTTAAGTGGACAGACGATAGTGGAAAGACTATAGTGGAAAGACTGTAGTGGACAGAATAAAGTGGAGACTATAGTGGAAAGACTAAAGTGGACAGAGAATAGTGGAAAGACGAAAATGGAAAGACTGTAGTGGATAGAATAAAGTGGAGACTATAGTGGAAAGACTTAAGTGGAAAGACTAAAGTGGACAGACTATTTTGGAAAGACTGAAGTGGAAAGACTCAGTGGACAGACTAAAGTGTACATACTGAAGTGGACAGAATAAAGTGGAAAGACTAAAGTGGACAGACTATAGTGGAAAGACTATAGTGGAAAGACTGTAGTGGACAGAATAAAGTGGAGACTATGGTGGAAAGACTAAAGTGGACAGGAAAGACTAAAGTGGAAAGACTGTAGTGGACAGAATAAAGTGGAGACTATAGTGGAAAGACTTAAGTGGAAAGACTAAAGTGGACAGACTATTTTGGAAAGACTGAAGTGGAAAGACTCAGTGGACAGACTAAAGTGTACATACTGAAGTGGACAGAATAAAGTGGAAAGACTAAAGTGGAAAGACTATTTTGGAAAGACTGAAGTGGAAAGACTCAGTGGACAGACTAAAGTGTACACACTGAAGTGGACAGAATAAAGTGGAAAGACTAAAGTGGAAATACTAAAGTGGACAGACTATAGTGGAAAGACTAAAGTGGACAGACTAAAGTGGAAAGATTAAAGTGGAAAGACTAAAGTGATAGACTATAGTGGAAAGACTATAGTGGAAAGACTGTAGTGGACAGAATAAAGTGGAGACTATAGTGGAAAGACTAAAGTGGACAGAGAATAGTGGAAAGACTAAAGTGGACAGACTAAAGTGGAAAGACTAAAGTGGACAGACTAAAGTGGAAAGACTAAAGCGGAAAGACTAAAGTGGACAAACTATAGTGGAAAGACTATAGTGGAAAGACTGTAGTGGACAGAATAAAGTGGAGAGGATAGTGGACAGAATAAAGTGGAGACTATAGTGGAAAGACTAAAGTGGACAGACGATAGTGGAAAGACTATAGTGGAAAGACTGTAGTGGACAGAGAATAGTGGAAAGACGAAAGTGGAAAGACTGTAGTGGATAGAATAAAGTGGAGACTATAGTGGAAAGACTAAAGTGGAAAGACTAAAGTGGACAGACTATAGTGGAAATACTATAGTGGAAAGACTGTAGTGGACAGAATAAAGTGGAGACTATAGTGGAAAGACTAAAGTGGACAGGAAAGACTAAAGTGGAAAGACTGTAGTGGACAGAATAAAGTGGAGACTATAGTGGAAAGACTAAAGTGGAAAGACTAAAGTGGACAGACTATAGTGGAAAGACTATAGTGGAAAGACTGTAGTGGACAGAATAAAGTGGAGACTATAGTGGAAAGACTAAAGTGGAAAGACTAAAGTGGACAGACTAAAGTGGAAAGACTATAGTGGAAAGACTGTACTGGACAGAATAAAGTGGAGACTATAGCGGAAAGACTAAAGTGGACAGAGATTAGTGGAAAGACTTAAGTGGACAGACGATAGTGGAAAGACTATAGTGGAAAGACTGTAGTGGACAGAATAAAGTGGAGACTATAGTGGAAAGACTAAAGTGGACATAGAATAGTGGAAAGACGAAAGTGGAAAGACTAAATTGGACAGACTAAAGTGGAAAGACTATAGTGGAAAGACTGTACTGGACAGAAGAAAGTGGAGACTATAGCGGAAAGACTAAAGTGGACAGAGATTAGTGGAAAGACTTAAGTGGACAGACGATAGTGGAAAGACTATAGTGGAAAGACTGTAGTGGACAGAATAAAGTGGAGACTATAGTGGAAAGACTAAAGTGGACAGAGAATAGTGGAAAGACGAAATTGGAAAGACTGTAGTGGATAGAATAAAGTGGAGACTATAGTGGAAAGACTAAAGTGGAAAGACTAAAGTGGACAGACTATAGTGGAAAGACTATAGTGGAAAGACTGTAGTGGACAGAATAAAGTGGAGACTATAGTGGAAAGACTAAAGTGGACAGGAAAGACTAAAGTGGAAAGACTGTAGTGGACAGAATAAAGTGGAGACTATAGTGGAAAGACTAAAGTGGAAAGATTAAAGTGGACAGACTATTTTGGAAAGACTCTACTGGACAGAATAAAGTGGAGACTATAGCGGAAAGACTAAAGTGGACAGAGATTAGTGGAAAGACTTAAGTGGACAGACGATAGTGGAAAGACTATAGTGGAAAGACTGTAGTGGACAGAGAATAGTGGAAAGACGAAAGTGGAAAGACTGTAGTGGATAGAATAAAGTGGAGACTATAGTGGAAAGACTAAAGTTGAAAGACTAAAGTGGACAGACTATAGTGGAAAGACTATAGTGGAAAGACTGTAGTGGACAGAATAAAGTGGAGTGGAGACTAAAGTGGACAGGAAAGACTAAAGTGGAAAGACTGTAGTGGACAGAATAAAGTGGAGACTATAGTGGAAAGACTAAAGTGGAAAGACTAAAGTGGACAGACTATAGTGGAAAGACTATAGTGGAAAGACTGTAGTGGACAGAATAAAGTGGAGACTATAGTGGAAAGACTAAAGTGGAAAGACTAAAGTGGACAGACTAAAGTGGAAAGACTATAGTGGAAAGACTGTACTGGACAGAATAAAGTGGAGACTATAGCGGAAAGACTAAAGTGGACAGAGATTAGTGGAAAGACTTAAGTGGACAGACGATAGTGGAAAGACTATAGTGGAAAGACTGTAGTGGACAGAATAAAGTGGAGACTATAGTGGAAAGACTAAAGTGGACAGAGAATAGTGGAAAGACGAAAGTGGAAAGACTGTAGTGGATAGAATAAAGTGGAGACTATAGTGGAAAGACTAAAGTGGAAAGACTAAAGTGGACAGACTATAGTTAAAAGACTATAGTGGAAAGACTGTAGTGGACAGAATAAAGTGGAGACTATAGTGGAAAGACTAAAGTGGACAGGAAAGACTAATGTGGAAAGACTGTAGTGGACAGAATAAAGTGGAGACTATAGTGGAAAGACTAAAGTGGAAAGACTAAAGTGGACAGACTATTTTGGAAAGACTGAAGTGGAAAGACTCAGTGGACAGACTACAGTGTACACACTGAAGTGGACAGAATAAAGTGGAAAGACTAAAGTGGACAGACTATTTTGGAAAGACTGAAGTGGAAAGACTCAGTGGACAGACTAAAGTGTACACACTGAAGTGGACAGAATAAAGGGGAAAGACTAAAGTGGAAATACTAAAGTGGACAGACTATAGTGGAAAGACTAAAGTGGACAGACTAAAGTGGAAAGATTAAAGTGGAAAGACTATAGTGGAAAGACTGTAGTGGACAGAATAAAGTGGAGACTATAGTGGAAAGACTAAAGTGGACAGAGAATAGTGGAAAGACTAAAGTGGACAGACTAAAGTGGAAAGACTAAAGTGGACAGACTAAAGTGGAAAGACTAAAGCGGAAAGACTAAAGTGGACAAACTATAGTGGAAAGACTATAGTGGAAAGACTGTAGTGGACAGAATAAAGTGGAGAGTATAGTGGACAGAATAAAGTGGAGACTATAGTGGAAAGACTAAAGTGGACAGAGAATAGTGGAGAGACTAAATTGGAAAGACTTTAGTGGACAGAATAAAGTGGAGACTATAGTGGAAAGAGTAAATTGGAAAAACTAGAGTGGACAGACTATAGTGGAAAGACTAAAGTGGACAGACTAAGGTGGAAAGACTAAAGTGGAAAGACTAAAGTTGACAGACTATATTGGAAAGACTAAAGTGGAAAGACTGTAGTGGACAGAATAAAGTGGAGACTATAGTGGAAAGACTAAAGTGGACAGAGAATAGTGGAAAGACTAAATTTGGACAGACTATAGTGGAAAGACTATAGTGGAAAGACTGTAGTGAACAGAATAAAGTGGAGACTATAGAGGAAAGACTAAAGTGGACAGAGAGTATTGGAAAGACTAAAGTGGAAAGACTGTAGTGGACAGAATAAAGTTGAGACTAGAGTGGAAAGACTAAAGTGGAAAGACTAAAGTGGACAGACTATAGTAGAAGGATTGAAGTGGAAAGACTCAGTGGACAGACTAAAGTGTACACACTGAAGTGGAAAGAATAAAGTGGAAAGACTAAAGTGGAAAGACTAAAGTGGACAGACTATAGTGGAAAGACTAATGTGGACAGACTAAAGTGGAAAGATTAAATTGGAAAGACTAAAGTGGACAGACGATAGTGGAAAGACTATAGTGGAAAGACTGTAGTGGACAGAATAAAGTGGAGAGTATAGTGGAAAGACTGTAGTGGACAGAATAAAGTGGAGACTATAGTGGAAAGACTAAAGTGGAAAGACTAAAGTGGACAGAGAATAGTGGAAAGACTAAAGTGGACAGACTATAGTGGAAAGACTAAAGTGGACAGACTAAAGTGGAAAAACTAAAGTGGAAAGACTAAAGTGGACCGACTATAGTGGAAAGACTATAGTGGAAAGACTGTAGTGGACAGAATAAAGTGGAGACCATAGTGGAAAGACTAAAGTGGACAGAGAATAGGGGAAAGACTATAGTGGAAAGACTGAAGTGGAAAGACTCAGTGGACAGACTAAAGTGTACACACTGAAGTGGACAGAATAAAGTGGAAAGACTAAAGTGGACAGACTAAAGTGAAAATACTATAGTGGAAAGACTAATGTGGACAGAATAAAGTGGAGAGTATAGTGGAAAGACTAAAGTGGACAGAGAATAGTGGAAAGACTAAAGTGGACAGACTGTAGTGGAAAGACTATAGTGGAAAGACTAAAGTTGACAGAGAATAGTGGAAGACTAAAGTGGACAGACTACAGTGGAAAGACTGTAGTGGGAAGACTATAGTGGACAGAATAAAGTGGAGACTATAGTGGAAAGACTAAAGTGGACAGAGAATAGTGGAAAGACTAAAGTGGACAGACTATAGTGGAACGACTATAGTGGAAAGACTGTAGTGGAAAGAAAAAAGTGGAGACTATAGTGGAAAGACTAAAGTTGACAGAGAATAGTGGAAGACTAAAGTGGACAGACTACAGTGGAAAGACTGTAGTGGAAAGACTATAGTGGACAGAATAAAGTGGAGACTATAGTGGAAAGACTAAAGTGGACAGAGAATAGTGGAAAGACTAAATTGGAAAGACTGTAGTGGACAGAATAAAGTGGAAAGACTAAAGTGGAAAGACTAAAGTGGATAGACTATAGATGAAAGTCTAAAGTTGACAGACTAAAGTGGAAAAGCTAAAGTGGAAAGACTAAAGTGGACAGACTATAGTGGAAAACTATAGTGGAAAGAATAAAGTGGAGACTATAGTGGAAAGACTAAAGTTGACAGAGAATAGTGGAAGACTAAAGTGGACAGACTACAGTGGAAAGACTGTAGTGGAAAGACTATAGTGGACAGAATAAAGTGGAGACTATAGTGGAAAGACTAAAGTGGACAGACTATAGTGGAAAGACTATTCTCTGTCCAATTTAGTCTTTCTACTATACTCTCCACTTTATTCTGTCCACTACAGTCTTTCCACTATAGTCTTTCCACTATAGTCTGTCCACTTTAGTCTTTCCACTTTAGTTTTTCCACTTTAGTCTGTCCACTTTAGACGTTCAACTATAGTCTATCCACTTTAGTCTTTCCACTTTAGTCTTTCCACTTTATTCTGTCCACTTCAGTGTGTACACTTTAGTCTGTCCACTGAGTCTTTCCACTTCAGTCTTTCCACAATAGTCTGTCCACTTTAGCCTTTCCACTTTAGTCTTTCCACTACAGTCTTTCCACTATAGTCTCTCCACTATAGTCTGTCCACTTTAGTCTTTCCACTATTCTCTGTCCACTTTAGTCTTTCCACTTTAGTCTTTCCACTATAGTCTATCCACTTTAGTCTTTCCACTTTAGTCTTTCCACTTTATTCTGTCCACTTCAGTGTGTACACTTTAGTCTGTCCACTGAGTCTTTCCACTTCAGTCTTGCAGTCTTTCCACTATAGTCTGTCCAGTTTAGTCTTTTCACTTTAGTCTTTCCACTATAGTCTCCACTTTATTCTGTCCACTACAGTCTTTCCACTATAGTCTTTCCACTATAGTCTATCCACTTTAGTCTTTCCACTATTCTCTGTCCACTTTAGTCTTTCCACTATAGTCTCCACTTTATTCTGTCCTTTACAGTCTTTCCACTATAGTCTTTACACTATAGTCGGTCCACTTTAGTCTTTCCACTTTAGTCTTTCCACTATAGTCTCCACTTTATTCTGTCCACTACAGTCTTTCCACTATCGTGTGTCCACTTTAGTCTTTCCACTATTCTCTGTCCACTTTAGTCTTTCCACTATAGTCTCCACTTTATTCTTTCAAATACAGTCTTTCCACTATAGTCGTTCCACTATAGTCTGTCCACTTTAGTCTTTCCACTTTACTCTTTCCACTTTAGTTTTTCCACTTTAGTCTGTCCACTTTAGTCTTTCCACTATTCTCTGTCCACTTTAGTCTTTCCACTATAGTCTCCACTTTAGTCTGTCCACTACACTCTTTCCACTATAGTCTTTCCACTATAGTCTATCCACTTTAGTCTTTCCACTATTCTCTGTTCACTTTAGTCTTTCCACTATACTCTCCACTTTATTCTGTCCACTACAGTCTTTCCACTATAGTCTTTCCACTATAGTCTGTCCACTTTAGTCTTTCCACTTTAGTTTTTCCACTTTAGTCTGTCCACTTTAGACTTTCAACTATAGTCTATCCACTTTAGTCTTTCCACTTTAGTCTTTCCACTTTATTCTGTCCACTTCAGTGTGTACACTTTAGTCTGTCCACTGAGTCTTTCCACTTCAGTCTTTCCACAATAGTCTGTCCACTTTAGCCTTTCCACTTTAGTCTTTCCACTACAGTCTTTCCACTATAGTCTCTCCACTATAGTCTGTCCACTTTAGTGTTTCCACTATTCTCTGTCCACTTTAGTCTTTCCACTTTAGTCTTTCCACTATAGTCTATCCACTTTAGTCTTTCCACTTTAGTCTTTCCACTTTATTCTGTCCACTTCAGTGTGTACACTTTAGTCTGTCCACTGAGTCTTTCCACTTCAGTCTTGCAGTCTTTCCACTATAGTCTGTCCAGTTTAGTCTTTTCACTTTAGTCTTTCCACTATAGTCTCCACTTTATTCTGTCCACTACAGTCTTTCCACTATAGTCTTTCCACTATAGTCTATCCACTTTAGTCTTTCCACTATTCTCTGTCCACTTTAGTCTTTCCACTATAGTCTCCACTTTATTCTGTCCTTTACAGTCTTTCCACTATAGTCTTTACACTATAGTCTGTCCACTTTAGTCTTTCCACTTTAGTCTTTCCACTATATTCTCCACTTTATTCTGTCCACTACAGTCTTTCCACTTTAGTCTTTCCACTATTCTCTGTCCACTTTAGTCTTTCCGCTTTAGTCTTTCCACTATAGTCTCCACTTTATTCTGTCCACTACAGTCTTTCCACTATAGTCTTTCCACTATAGTCTGTCCACTTTAGTCTTTCCACTATTCTCTGTCCACTTTAGTCTTTCCACTATACTCTCCACTTTATTATGTCCACTACAGTCTTTCCACTATAGTCTTTCCAATATAGTCTGTCCACTTTAGTGTTTCTACTTTAGTCTTTCCGCCTTAGTCTGTCCACTTTAGTCTTTCCACTATAGTCTGTCCACTTTAGTCTTTCCACTATTCTCTGTCCACTTTAGTCTTTTTACTTTAGTCTTTCCACTATAGTCTCCACTTTATTCTGTCCAATACAGTCTTTCCACTTTAGTCTTTCCACTATTCTCTGTCCGGTTTAGTCTTTCCACTATATTCTCCACTTTATTCTGTCCAATACAGTCTTTCCACTATAGTCTTTCCACTATAGTCTGTCCACTTTAGTCTTTCCACTTTAGTCTTTCCACTTTAGTCTTTCCACTATAGTCTCCACTTTATTATTTTCACTACAGTCTTTCCACTATAGTTTTTCCACTTTAGTCTGTCCACTTTAGTCTTTCCACTATTCTCTGTCCACTTTAGTCTTTCCACTATAGTCTCCACTTTAGTCTGTCCACTACACTCTTTCCACTATAGTCTTTCCACTATAGTCTGTCCACTTTAGTCTTTCCACTATTCTCTGTTCACTTTAGTCTTTCCACTATACTCTCCACTTTATTCTGTCCACTACAGTCTTTCCACTATAGTCTTTCCACTATAGTCTGTCCACTTTAGTTTTCCACTTTAGTCTTTCCACTATATTCTCCACTTTATTCTGTCCACTACAGTCTTTCCACTTTAGTCTTTCCACTATTCTCTGTCCACTTTAGTCTTTCCGCTTTAGTCTTTCCACTATAGTCTCCACTTTATTCTGTCCACTACAGTCTTTCCACTATAGTCTTTCCACTATAGTCTGTCCACTTTAGTCTTTCCACTATTCTCTGTCCACTTTAGTCTTTCCACTATACTCTCCACTTTATTATGTCCACTACAGTCTTTCCACTATAGTCTTTCCAATATAGTCTGTCCACTTTAGTGTTTCCACTTTAGTCTTTCCGCCTTAGTCTGTCCACTTTAGTCTTTCCACTATAGTCTGTCCACTTTAGTCTTTCCACTATTCTCTGTCCACTTTAGTCTTTTTACTTTAGTCTTTCCACTATAGTCTCCACTTCATTCTGTCCAATACAGTCTTTCCACTTTAGTCTTTCCACTATTCTCTGTCCGGTTTAGTCTTTCCACTATATTCTCCACTTTATTCTGTCCAATACATTCTTTCCACTATAGTCTTTCCACTATAGTCTGTCCACTTTAGTCTTTCCACTTTAGTCTTTCCACTTTATTCTGTCCACTTCAGTGTGTACACTTTAGTCTGTCAACTGAGTCTTTCCACTTCAGTCTTTCTACTATAGTCTGTCCACTTTAGTCTTTCCACTTTAGTCTTTCCACTCTAGTCTCCACTTTAGTCTTTCCAATACTCTCTGTCCACTTTAGTCTTTCCACTTTAGTCTTTCCACTATAGTCTCCACTTTATTATTTTCACTACAGTCTTTCCACTATAGTCTTTCCACTATAGTCTGTCCACTTTAGTCTTTCCACTATTCTCTGTCCACTTTAGTCTTTCTACTATAGTCTCCACTTTCTTCTGTCCACTAAAGTCTTTCCACTATAGTCTTTCCACTGTAGTCTGTCCACTTTAGTCTTTCCACTTTAGTTTTTCCACTTTAGTCTTTCCACTATAGTCTGTCCACTTTAGTCTTTCCACTATTCTCTGTCCGCTATAGTCTTTCTACTATAGTCTCCACTTTATTCTGTAGACTACAGTCTTTCCACTATAATCTTTCCACTATAGTCTGTCCACTTTAGTCTTTCCACTTTAGTTTTTCTACTTTAGTCTGTCCACTTTAGACTTTCAACTATAGTCTATCCACTTTAGTCTTTCCACTTTAGTCTTTCCACTTTATTCTGTCCACTTCAGTGTGTACACTTTAGTCTGTCCACTGAGTCTTTCCACAATAGTCTGTCCACTTTAGTCTTTCCACTTTAGTCTTTCCACTACAGTCTTTCCACTATAGTCTCTGCAGTATAGTCTGTCCACTTTAGTCTTTCCACTATTCTCTGTCCACTTTAGTCTTTCCACTTTAGTCTTTCCACTATAGTCTATCCACTTTAGTCTTTCCACTTTAGTCTTTCCACTTTATTCTGTCCACTTCAGTGTGTACACTTTAGTCTGTCCACTGAGTCTTTCCACTTCAGTCTTGCAGTCTTTCCACTATAGTCTGTCCAGTTTAGTCTTTCCACTTTAGTCTTTCCACTAATGTCTCCACTTTATTCTGTCCACTATAGTCTTTCCACTATAGTCTTTCCACTATAGTCTATCCACTTTAGTCTTTCCACCATTCTCTGTCCACTTTAGTCTTTCCACTATAGTCTCCACTTTATTCTGTCCTTTACAGTCTTTCCACTATAGTCTTTACACTATAGTCGGTCCACTTTAGTCTTTCCACTTTAGTCTTTCCACTATAGTCTCCACTTTATTCTGTCCACTACAGCCTTTCCACTATCGTGTGTCCACTTTAGTCTTTCCACTATTCTCTGTCCACTTTAGTCTTTCCACTATACTCTCCACTTTATTCTGTCCACTTTAGTCTTTCCACTATAGTCTATCCACTTTAGTCTTTCCACTTTAGTCTTTCCACTTTATTCTGTCCACTTCAGTGTGTACACTTTAGTCTGTCCACTGAGTCTTTCCACTTCAGTCTTGCAGTCTTTCCACTATAGTCTGTCCAGTTTAGTCTTTCCACTTTAGTCTTTCCACTATAGTCTCCACTTTATTCTGTCCACTACAGTCTTTCCAATATAGTCTATCCACTTTAGTCTTTCCACTATTCTCTGTCCACTTTAGTCTTTCCACTATAGTCTATCCACTTTAGTCTTTCCACTTTAGTCTTTCCACTTTATTCTGTCCACTTCAGTGTGTACACTTTAGTCTGTCCACTGAGTCTTTCCACTTCAGTCTTGCAGTCTTTCCACTATAGTCTGTCCAGTTTAGTCTTTCCACTTTAGTCTTTCCACTATAGTCTCCACTTTATTCTGTCCACTATAGTCTTTCCACTACAGTCTTTCCACTGTAGTCTGTCCACTTTAGTCTTTCCACTAATCTCTGTCCACTTTAGTCTTTCCACTATAGTCTCCACTTTATTCTTTCGACTAAAGTCTTTCCACTATAGTCTTTCCACTATAGTCTGTCCACTTTAGTCTTTCCACTATTCTCTGTCCACTTTAGTCTTCCCACTATAGTCTCCACTTTATTCTGTCCTTTACAGTCTTTCCACTATAGTCTTTACACTATAGTCTGTCCACTTTAGTCTTTCCACTATAGTCTCCACTTTATTCTGTCCACTACAGTCTTTCCACTTTAGTCTTTCCACTATTCTCTGTCCAATTTAGTCCTTCCACTATAGTCTTTCCACTGTAGTCTGTCCACTTTAGTCTTTCCACTTTAGTTTTTCCACTTTAGTCTTTCCACTATAGTCTGTCCACTTTTGTCTTTCCACTATAGTCTGTCCACTTTAGTCTTTCCACTATAGTCTCCACTTTATTCTGTCCTTTACAGTCTTTCCACTATAGTCTGTCCACTTTAGTCTTTCCACTTTAGTCTTTCCACTATAGTCTCCACTTTATTCTGTCCACTACAGTCTTTCCACTTTAGTCTTTCCACTATTCTCTGTCCAATTTAGTCCTTCCGCTTTAGTCTGTCCACTTTAGTCTTTCCACTTTATTCTGTCCACTTCAGTGTGTACACTTTAGTCTGTCCACTGAGTCTTTCCACTTTAATCTTTCCACTTTATTCTGTCCACTTTGGTCTTTCCACTATAGTCTGTCCACTTTAATCTTTCCACTTTAGTCTTTCCACTTTATTCTGTCCACTTCAGTGTGTACACTTTAGTCTGTCAACTGAGTCTTTCCACTTCAGTCTTTCCACTATAGTCTGTCCACTTTAGTCTTTCCACTTTAGTCTTTCCACTCTAGTCTCCACTTTATTCTATCCACTACAGTCTTTCCACTTTAGTCTTTCCAATACTCTCTGTCCACTTTAGTCTTTCCACTTTAGTCTTTCCACTATAGTCTCCACTTTATAATTTTCACTACAGTCTTTCCACTATAGTCTTTCCACTATAGTCTGTCCACTTTAGTCTTTCCACTATTCTCTGTCTTTCCACTTTAATCTTTCCACTTTAGTCTGTCCACTTTAGTCTTTCCACTATAGTCTGTCCACTTTAGTCTTTCCACTTTAGTCTTTCCACTTTATTCTGTCCAGTTCAGTGTGTACACTTTAGTCTGTCCACTGAGTCTTTCCACTTCAGTCTTTCCACAATAGTCTGTCCACTTTAGTCTTTCCAATTTAGTCTTTCCACTACAGTCTTTCCACTATAGTCTCTCCACTATAGTCTGTCCACTTTAGTCTTTCCACTATTCTCTGTCCACTTTAGTCTTTCCACTTTAGTCTTTCCACTATAGTCTATCCCCTTTAGTCTTTCCACTTTAGTCTTTCCACTTTATTCTGTCCACTTCAGTGTGTACACTTTAGTCTGTCCACTGAGTCTTTCCACTTCAGTCTTTCCACAATAGTCTGTCCACTTTAGTCTTTCCAATTTAGTCTTTCCACTACAGTATTTCCACTATAGTCTCTCCACTATAGTCTGTCCACTTTAGTCTTTCCACTATTCTCTGTCCACTTTAGTCTTTCCACTTTAGTCTTTCCACTATAGTCCATCCACTTTAGTCTTTCCACTTTAGTCTTTCCACTTTATTCTGTCCACTTCAGTGTGTACACTTTAGTCTGTCCACTGAGTCTTTCCACTTCAGTCTTTCCACAATAGTCTGTCCACTTTAGTCTTTCCAATTTAGTCTTTCCACTACAGTCTTTCCACTATAGTCTCTCCACTATAGTCTTTCCACTTTAGTCTTTCCGCTATAGTCTGTCCACTTTAGTCTTTCAACTTTAGTCTTTCCACTATATTCTCCACTTTATTCTGTCCACTACAGTCTTTCCACTTTAGTCTTTCCACTATTCTCTGTCCACTTTAGTCTTTCCGCTTTAGTCTTTCCACTATAGTCTCCACTTTATTCTGTCCACTACAGTCTTTCCACTATAGTCTTTCCACTATAGTCTGTCCACTTTAGTCTTTCCACTATTCTCTGTCCACTTTAGTCTTTCCACTATATTCTCCACTTTATTCTGTCCACTACAGTCTTTCCACTATAGTCTTTCCAATATAGTTTGTCCACTTTAGTGTTTCCACTTTAGTCTTTCCGCCTTAGTCTGTCCACTTTAGTCTTTCCACTATAGTCTGTCCACTTTAGTCTTTCCACTATTCTCTGTCCACTTTAGTCTTTTTACTTTAGTCTTTCCACTATAGTCTCCACTTTATTCTGTCCAATACAGTCTTTCCACTTTAGTCTTTCCACTATTCTCTGTCCACTTTAGTCTTTCCACTATACTCTCCACTTTATTCTGTCCAATACAGTCTTTCCACTATAGTCTTTCCACTATAGTCTGTCCACTTTAGTCTTTCCACTTTAATCTTTCCACTTTAGTCTGTCCACTTTAGTCTTTCCACTATAGTCTGTCCACTTTAGTCTTTCCACTTTAGTCTTTCCACTTTATTCTGTCCACTTCAGTGTGTACACTTTAGTCTGTCAACTGAGTCTTTCCACTTCAGTCTTTCCACTATAGTCTGTCCACTTTAGTCTTTCCAATTTAGTCTTTCCACTCTAGTCTCCACTTTAGTCTTTCCAATACTCTCTGTCCACTTTAGTCTTTCCACTTTAGTCTTTCCACTATAGTCTCCACTTTATTATTTTCACTACAGTCTTTCCACTATAGTCGTTCCACTATAGTCTGTCCACTTTAGTCTTTCCACTATTCTCTGTCCACTTTAGTCTTTCTACTATAGTCTCCACTTTATTCTGTCCACTACAGTCTTTCCACTATAGTCTTTCCACTGTAGTCTGTCCACTTTAGTCTTTCCACTTTAGTTTTTCCACTTTAGTCTTTCCACTATAGTCTGTCCACTTTAGTCTTTCCACTTTAGTTTTTCCACTTTAGTCTGTCCACTTTAGACTTTCAACTATAGTCTATCCACTTTAGTCTTTCCACTTTAGTCTTTCCACTTTATTCTGTCCACTTCAGTGTGTACACTTTAGTCTGTCCACTGAGTCTTTCCACTTCAGTCTTTCCACAATAGTCTGTCCACTTTAGCCTTTCCTCTTTAGTCTTTCCACTACAGTCTTTCCACTATAGTCTCTCCACTATAGTCTGTCCACTTTAGTCTTTCCACTATTCTCTGTCCACTTTAGTCTTTCCACTTTAGTCTTTCCACTATAGTCTATCCACTTTAGTCTTTCCACTTTAGTCTTTCCACTTTATTCTGTCCACTTCAGTGTGTACACTTTAGTCTGTCCACTGAGTCTTTCCACTTCAATCTTGCAGTCTTTCCACTATAGTCTGTCCAGTTTAGTCTTTCCACTTTAGTCTTTCCACTATAGTCTCCACTTTATTCTGTCCACTACAGTCTTTCCACTATAGTCTATCCACTTTAATCTTTCCACTATTCTCTGTCCACTTTAGTCTTTCCACTATAGTCTCCACTTTATTCTGTCCTTTACAGTCTTTCCACTATAGTCTTTCCACTATAGTCGGTCCACTTTAGTCTTTCCACTTTAGTCTTTCCACTATAGTCTCCACTTTATTCTGTCCACTACAGTCTTTCCACTATCGTGTGTCCACTTTAGTCTTTCCACTATTTTCTGTCCACTTTAGTCTTTCCACTATACTCTCCACTTTATTCTGTCCACTACAGTCTTTTCACTGTAGTCTTTCCAGTATAGTCTGTCCACTTTAGTCTTTCCACTTTAGTCTTTCCACCTTAGTCTTTCCACTATAGTCTGTCCACTTTAGTCTTTCCACTATTCTCTGTCCACTTTAGTCTTTCCACTATAGTCTCCACTTTATTCTTTCCACTTTAGTCTTTCCACTATAGTCTTTCCACTATAGTCTGTCCACTTTAGTCTTTCCACTTTATTTTTTCCACTTTAGTCTGTCCACTTTAGACTTTCCACTATAGTCTATCCACTTTAGTCTTTCCACTTTAGTCTTTCCACTATAGTCTGTCCACTTTAGTCTTTCCACTATTCTCTGTCCACTTTAGTCTTTCCACTATAGTCTCCACTTTATTCTTTCCACTGCAGTCTTTCCACTTTAGTCTTTTCACTATAGTCTTTCCACTTTAGTCTTTCCACTATAGTCTCCACTTTATTCTGTCCACTACAGTCTTTCCAATTTAGTCTTTCCACTATTCTCTGTCCACTTTAGTCTTTCCACTATAGTCTCCACTTTATTCTGTCCACTATAGTCTTTCCACTACAGTCTTTCCACTGTAGTCTGTCCACTTTAGTCTTTCCACTATTCTCTGTCCACTTTAGTCTTTCCATTATAGTCTCCACTTTATTCTTTCCACTACAGTCTTTCCACTATAGTCTGTCCACTTTAGTCTTTCCACTTTAGTTTTTCCACTTAAGTCTTTCCACTTTAGACTTTCCACTATAGTCTATCCACTTTAGTCGTTCCACTATAGTCTCCACTTTATTCTGTCCACTACAGTCTTTCCAATTTAGTCTTTCCACTATTCTCTGTCCACTTTAGTCTTTCCACTACAGTCTTTCCACTATAGTCGTTCCACTATAGTCTGTCCACTTTAGTCTTTCCACTTTAGTTTTTCCACTAAAGTCTTTCCACTTTAGACTTTCCACTATAGTCTATCCACTTTAGTCGTTCCACTATAGTCTCCACTTTATTCTGTCCACTACAGTCTTTCCAATTTAGTCTTTCCACTATTCTCTGTCCACTTTAGTCTTTCCACTATAGTCTCCACTTTATTCTGTCCACTATAGTCTTTCCACTACAGTCTTTCCACTGTAGTCTGTCCACTTTAGTCTTTCCACTATTATCTGTCCACTTTAGTCTTTCCATTATAGTCTCCACTTTATTCTTTCCACTACAGTCTTTCCACAATAGTCTGTCCACTTTAGTCTTTCCAATTTAGTCTTTCCACTACAGTCTTTCCACTATAGTCTTTCCACTATAGTCTCCACTTTATTCTTTCCACTGCAGTCTTTCCACTTTAGTCTTTTCACTATAGTCTTTCCACTTTAGTCTTTCCACTATAGTCTCCACTTTATTCTGTCCACTACAGTCTTTCCAATTTAGTCTTTCCACTATTCTCTGTCCACTTTAGTCTTTCCACTATAGTCTCCACTTTATTCTGTCCACTATAGTCTTTCCACTACAGTCTTTCCACTGTAGTCTGTCCACTTTAGTCTTTCCACTAATCTCTGTCCACTTTAGTCTTTCCACTATAGTCTCCACTTTATTCTTTCCACTAGAGTCTTTCCACTATAGTCTTTCCACTATAGTCTGTCCACTTTAGTCTTTCCACTATTCTCTGTCCACTTTAGTCTTTCCACTATAGTCTCCACTTTATTCTGTCCTTTACAGTCTTTCCACTATAGTCTGTCCACTTTAGTCTTTCCACTATTCTCTGTCCACTTTAGTCTTTCCACTATAGTCTCCGCTTTATTCTGTCCACTTTAGTCTTTCCACTTTATTCTGTCCACTTCAGTGTGTACACTTTAGTCTGTCCACTGAGTCTTTCCACTTTTATCTTTCCACTTTAGTCTGTCCACTTTGGTCTTTCCACTATAGTCTGTCCACTTTAGTCTTTCCACTTTAGTCTTTCCACTTTATTCTGTCCACTTCAGTGTGTACACTTTAGTCTGTCAACTGAGTCTTTCCACTTCAGTCTTTCCACTATAGTCTGTCCACTTTAGTCTTTCCACTTTAGTCTTTCCACTCTAGTCTCCACTTTATTCTGTCCACTACAGTCTTTCCACTTTAGTCTTTCCAATACTCTCTGTCCACTTTAGTCTTTCCACTTTAGTCTTTCCACTATAGTCTCCACTTTATTATTTTCACTACAGTCTTTCCACTATAGTCTTTCCACTATAGTCTGTCCACTTTAGTCTTTCCACTAATTTCTGTCCACTTTAGTCTTTCTACTATAGTCTCCACTTTATTCTGTCCACTACAGTCTTTCCACTATAGTCTTTCCACTGTAGTCTGTCCACTTTAGTCTTTCCACTTTAGTTTTTCCACTTTAGTCTTTCCACTATAGTCTGTCCACTTTAGTCTTTCCACTATAGTCTGTCCACTTTAGTCTTTCCACTATAGTCTCCACTTTATTCTGTCCTTTACAGTCTTTCCACTATAGTCTTTACACTATAGTCTGTCCACTTTAGTCTTTCCACTTTAGTCTTTCCACTATAGTCTCCACTTTATTCTGTCCACTACAGTCTTTCCACTTTAGTCTTTCCACTATTCTCTGTCCAATTTAGTCCTTCCGCTTTAGTCTGTCCACTTTAGTCTTTCCACTTTATTCTGTCCACTTCAGTGTGTACACTTTAGTCTGTCCACTGAGTCTTTCCACTTTAATCTTTCCACTTTAGTCTGTCCACTTTAGTCTTTCCACTTTAGTTTTTCCACTTAAGTCTTTCCACTTTAGACTTTCCACTATAGTCTATCCACTCTAGTCGTTCCACTATAGTCTCCACTTTATTCTGTCCACTACAGTCTTTCCAATTTATTCTTTCCGCTATAGTCTGTCCACTTTAGTTTTTCCACTATAGTCTGTCCACTTTAGTCTTTCCACTATAGTCTCCACTTTATTCTGTCCTTTACAGTCTTTCCACTATAGTCTTTACACTATAGCCTGTCCACTTTAGTCTTTCCACTTTAGTCTTTCCACTATAGTCTCCTTTTTATTCTGTCCACTACAGTCTTTCCACTTTAGTCTTTCCACTATTCTTTGTCCAATTTAGTCCTTCCGCTTTAGTCTGTCCACTTTAGTCTTTCCACTTTATTCTGTCCACTTCAGTGTGTACACTTTAGTCTGTCAACTGAGTCTTTCCACTTCAGTCTTTCCACTATAGTCTGTCCACTTTAGTCTTTCCACTTTAGTCTTTCCACTCTAGTCTCCATTTTATTCTGTCCACTACAGTCTTTCCACTTTAGTCTTTCCAATACTCTCTGTCCACTTTAGTCTTTCCACTTTAGTCTTTCCACTATAGTCTCCACTTTATTATTTTCACTACAGTCTTTCCACTATAGTCTTTCCACTATAGTCTGTCCACTTTAGTCTTTCCACTATTCTCTGTCCACTTTAGTCTTTCTACTATAGTCTCCACTTTATTCTGTCCACTACAGTCATTCCACTATAGTCTTTCCACTGTAGTCTGTCCACTTTAGTCTTTCCACTTTAGTTTTTCCACTTTAGTCTTTCCACTATAGTCTGTCCACTTTAGTCTTTCCACTATTCTCTGTCCGCTTTAGTCTTTCTACTATAGTCTCCACCTTATTCTGTAAACTACAGTCTTTCCACTATAATCTTTCCACTATAGTCTGTCCACTTTAGTCTTTCCACTTTAGTTTTTCCACTTTAGTCTGTCCACTTTAGACTTTCAACTATAGTCTATCCCCTTTAGTCTTTCCACTTTAGTCTTTCCACTTCATTCGGTCCACTTCAGTGTGTACACTTTAGTCTGTCTACTGAGTCTTTCCACTTCAGTCTTTCCACAATAGTCTGTCCACTTTAGTCTTTCCACTATTCTCTGTCCGCTTTAGTCTTTCTACTATAGTCTCCACCTTATTCTGTAAACTACAGTCTTTCCACTATAATCTTTCCACTATAGTCTGTCCACTTTAGTCTTTCCACTTTAGTTTTTCCACTTTAGTCTGTCCACTTTAGACTTTCAACTATAGTCTATCCCCTTTAGTCTTTCCACTTTAGTCTTTCCACTTCATTCGGTCCACTTCAGTGTGTACACTTTAGTCTGTCCACTGAGTCTTTCCACTTCAGTCTTACAGTCTTTCCACTATAGTCTGTCCAGTTTAGTCTTTCCACTTTAGTCTTTCCACTATAGTCTACACTTTATTCTGTCCACTACAGTCTTTCCACTACAGTCTTTCCACTATAGTCTATCCACTTTAGTCTTTCCACTATTCTCTGTCCACTTTAGTCTTTCCACTATAGTCTCCACTTTATTCTGCCCTTTACAGTCTTTCCACTAAAGACTAAAGTGGACAGACTGAAGTGAAAAGACTATGGTGGAAAGACTAAAGTGGAAAGACTAAAGTGGACAGACTATAGTGGAAAGACTAAAGTGGACAGAGAATGGTGGAAAGACTAAAGTGGACAGACTATAGTGGAAAGACTATAGTGGAAAGACTGTAGTGGACAGAATAAAGTGGAGACTATAGTGGAAAGACTAAAGTGGAAAGACGAAAGTGGACAGGGAATAGTGGAAAGACTATAGTGGACAGACTATAGTTGAAAGACTGTAGTGGACAGAATAAAGTGGAGACTATAGTGGAAAGACTAAAGTGGAAAGACGAAAGTGGACAGAGAATAGTGGAAAGACTAAAGTGGACAGACTATAGTGGAAAGACTAAAGTGGACAGACTAAAGTGGAAAGACTAAAGTGGAAAATCTAAAGCGGACAGACTATAGTGGAAAGACTGTAGTGGACAGAATAAAGTGGAGAGTATCGTGGAAAGAATAAAGTGGACAGAGAATAGTGGAAAGACTAAAGTGGACAGACTATAGTGGAAAGACTATAGTGGAGAGACTGTAGTGTACAGAATAAAGTGGAGACTATAGTGGAAAGACTAAAGTGGAAAGACTAAAGTGGACAGAGAATAGTGGAAAGACTATAGTGGAAAGACTGTAGTGGACAGAATAAAGTGGAGACTATAGTGGAAAGACTAAAGTGGACAGAGAATAGTGGAAAGACTAAAGTGGACAGACTATAGTGGAAATACTGTAGCTGACAGACTAAAGTGGAAAAACTAAAGTGGAAAGACTAAAGTGGACAGTCTATAGTGGAAAGACTGAAGTGGACAGACGAAAGTGGAAAAACTAAAGTGGAAAGACTAAAGTGGACAGACTATATTGGAAAGACTATAGTGGAAAGACTGTAGTGGACAGAATAAAGTGTAGACTATAGTGGAAAGACTAAAGTGGACAGAGAATAGTGGAAAGACTAAAGTGAACAGACTATAGTGGAAAGACTACAGTGGAAAGACTATAGTGGACAGAATAAAGTGGAGATTATAGTGGAAAGACTAAAGTGGACAGAGAATAGTGGAAAGAATAAAGTAGAAAGACAGTAGTAGACAGAATAAAGTGGAGACTATAGTGGAAAGACTAAAGTGGACAGACTATAGTGAAAAGACTGAAGTAAAAAGACTAAGTGGACAGACTAATGTGGAAAGACTATAGTGGAAAGACTAAAGTGGACAGACTAGAGTGGAAAGACTAAAGTGGACAGACTGAAGTGGAAAGACTATAGTGGACAGACTAAAGTGGAAAGACTGTAGTGGACCGAATAAAGTGGAGACTATAGTAGAAAGACTAAAGTGGACAGAGAATAGTGGAAAGACTAAAGTTGACAGACTATAGTGGAAAGACCGAAGTGGAAAGACTAAGTGGACAGACTAAAGTGGAAAGACTATAGTGGAAAGACTAAAGTGGACAGACTATAGTGGAAAGACTAAAGTGGACAGACTGAAGTGAAAAGACTATGGTGGAAAGACTAAAGTGGAAAGACTAAAGTGGACAGACTATAGTGGAAAGACTGAAGTGGAAAGACTCAATGGACAAACTAAAGTGTACACACTGAAGTGGACAGAATAAAGTGGAAAGACTAAAGTGGAAAGACAAAAGTGGACCGACTATAGTGGAAAGACTAAAGTGGAAAGACTAAAGTGGACAGACTATAGTGGAAAGACTGTAGTGGATTGAATAAAGTGGAGACTATAGTGGAAAGACTAAAGTGGACAGAGAATAGTGGAAAGACTAAAGTGGACAGACTATAGTGGAAAGACTAAAGTGGACAGACTAAAGTGGAAAGACTAAAGCGGAAAATCTAAAGTGGACAGACTATAGTGGAAAGACTGTAGTGGACAGAATAAAGTGGAGAGTATCGTGGAAACAATAAAGTGGACAGAGAATAGTGGAAAGACTAAAGTGGACAGACTATAGTGGAAGGACTATAGTGGAGAGACTGTAGTGGACAGAATAAAGTGGAGACTATAGTGGAAAGACTAAAGTGGAAAGACTAAAGTGGACAGAGAATAGTGGAAAGACTAAAGTGGAAAGACTGTAGTGGACAGAATAAAGTGGAGACTATAGTGGAAAGACTAAAGTGGAAAGACTAAAGTGGACAGACTATAGTGGAAAGACTGTGGTGATTGAATAAAGTGGAGACTATAGTGGAAAGACTAAAGTGGACAGAGAATAGTGGAAAGACTAAAGTGGACAGACTATAGTGGAAAGACTATAGTGGAAATACTGTAGCTGACAGACTAAAGTGGAAAAACTAAAGTGGAAAGACTAAAGTGGACAGACTGTAGTGGAAAGACTGAAGTGGACAGACTAAAGTGGAAAAACTAAAGTGGAAAGACTAAAGTGGACAGACTATAGTGGAAAGACTGTAGTGGACAGAATAAAGTGTAGACTATAGTGGAAAGACTAAAGTGGACAGAGAATTCCACTTTAGTCTGTCCACTTAGTCTTTCCACTATAGTCTGTCCACTATAGTCTTTCCACTTTAGTCTTTCCGCTTTAGTCTGTCCACTTAGTATTTCCACTTCAGTCTTTCCACTAGAGTCTGTCCACTTTAGTCTTTCCACTTTAGTCTGTCCACTTTAGTCTGTCCACTTTAGTCTGTCCACTTTAGTCTTTCCACTTTAGTCATTTCCACTATCGTCTGTCCACTTTAGTCTTTCCACTTTAGTCTTTCCACTTTAGTGTGTCCACTTTAGTCTTTCCACTATAGTCTGTCCACTTTAGTCTTTCCACTATAGTCTGTCCACTTTAGTCTTTCCACTTTAGTCTTTCCACTTTAGTCTTTCCACTATAGTTTGTCCACTTTAGTCTTTCCACTATTCTCTGTCCACTTTAGTCTTTCCACCAGAATAGTATGAGGAATAGTATGATAATCAGTTATAATAAATATAATAGTAAGATCCAGGTTGGTTCTTCTGTAGAATTAATAAAGAAGAAATTTAAAGAAATAATGATTATGAATTATTAAATTTATTTATGATAAAGAGCGGTTTTCTCCTCTTGAATGGTCCGGAAGGTTGCATTCCCTTGCAAAGGTCCACAGGATTGAAAAGTTGGAGGTGCAAGTCTGGTCTGGTGAATGTGGTATTTGTTATTTATGTTGTATTTATGGTATTGCGGGTGATTACTCGTTACTTATTTAAGTTAAACTGTTTTTTCATTGTATGTTGTTCCCGAGCATTCGAGATGCCTCTCTGCCGGGAAAGAAGTGTTATTTATTTTATAAATTTTTTACGTAAATATATAAACCTGAAACCTGAACCTGAACCTGAAACCTGAAACCATAGTCTCCACTTTATTCTGTCCACTACAGTCTTTCCACTATAGTCTTTCCACTATAGTCTCTCCACTTTAGTCTTTCCAGTTTAGTCTTTCCACTTTAGTCTGTCCACTTCAGTCTTTCCACTATAGTCTGTCCACTTTAGTCTTTCCACTATTCTCTGTCCACTTTAGTCTTTCCACTTTAGTCTTTCCACTATAGTCTTCACTTTAGTCTGTCCACTACAGTCTTTCCACTATAGTCTTTCCACTATAGTCCGTCCACTTTAGTCTTTCCACTTTAGTCTTTCCACTTTAGTCTTTCCACTATAGTCTGTCCACTTTCGTTTTTCCACTTTAGTCTATCCACTTTAGTCTTTCCACTATAGTCGGTCCACTTTAGTCTTTCCACTTTAGTCTTTCCACTTTATTCTGTCCACTTCAGTGTGTACACTTTAGTTTGTCCACTGAGTCTTTCCACTTCAGTCTTTCCACTATAGTCTGTCCACTTTAGTCTTTCTACTTTAGTCTTTCCACTATAGTCTTTTCACTTCAGTCTGTCCACTTTAGTCTTTCCACTATAGTCTGTCCACTTTAGTCTTTCCACTATAGTCTTTCCACTTTAGTCTGTCCACTTAGTCTTTCCACTTTAGTCTTTCCACTATAGTCTGTCAACTTTAGTCTTTCCACTATTCTCTGTCCACTTTAGTCTTTCCACTTTAGTCTTTCCACTATAGTCTCCACTTTAGTCTGTCCACTACAGTCTTTCCACTATAGTATTTCCACTGTAGTCTGTCCACTTTAGTCTTTCCACTATTCTCTGTCCACTTTAGTCTTTCCACTATAGTGTCCACTTTATTATGTCCACTACAGTCTTTACACTCTAGTCTTTTCACTATAGTCTGTCCACTTTAGTCTTTCCACTATAGTCTCCACTTTATTCTGTCCATTACAGAATTTCCACTATAGTTTGTCCACTTTAGTCTTTCCACTTTATTTTTTCCACTTTAGTCTGTCCACTTTAGTCTTTCCACTATAGTCTGTCCACTTTAGTCTTTCCACTTTATTCTTTCCACTTTATTCTATCCACTTCAATGTGTACTCTTTAGTCTGTCCACTGAGTCTTTCCACTATAGTCTTTCCACTTTAGTCTTTCCACTATAGTCTCCACTTTATTCTGTCCACTACATTCTTTCCACTTTAGCCTTTCCACTATTCTCTGTCGACTTTAGTCTTTCCATTATAGTCTCCACTTTATTCTGTCCACTACAGTCTTTCCACCATAGTCTTTCCACTATAGTCTGTCCACTTTAGTCTTTCCACAATTCTATGTCCACTTTAGTCTTTCCACTATAGTAAGTAAGTAAGTAATTAAGTAAGTAATTTATTTATGACCCGCCATTTTGAAAAGGCGGAGTAAATGACAAAAGTAAAGAAAATAAACAAAACACATATATACACACAGAAAAAGACACTTAATTTTTAATCTTCGCTCAGGAAGCAGTGGACGACATCGTGTGCTGGTTGGGCCTTGTTGTCCATGACTTTTGAAAGTGATGACGAAACATCCAAAAGGGTAACACTTGCGTCTTGAATTTTGAATTTCTCCGTCAATGTATGGTTCTGACATAATTTCGACAAGTGGAGCAGGTGCTTTGCATATTTAAAATAACATGATCTCATCTTTTTAATCTCCTTCTTTCGCAGAACATTTGTGACGCCAGAACGAAATAGTATAGAAGGAGCGCAGAAGGTGCTGTACAAATTTCCCAGAGCTTTACGATTATAGCGCCCCCGGTTGGGGACGATGCGCCCAGAGGCGCTACGGATCGACTTATAAACTTCTTGAACAACCGATGAGCAAAATTTTGACAATAAAGATTTGAATGTTATGCCGAGCCACCGTAGAGAGTCTGTTGATTTGACGATGAACGATCCAAGAGATATAGAAGCTTTAGATGCACTCGAACAATTTGACGAAGGGTTGAAATGCAGGTACTCACATTTTGAAAGGTTAACTTCAAGGCCAATTTTCAGAAGTTCTGACGACAGCTTACTTACATTTCTTGTGAGTGTGGATCGGCTATAGTCTGTCCACTTTAGTCTTTCCACTTTAGTCTTTCCACTTTAGTCTTTCCACTATAGTCTGTCCACTTTAGTCTTTCCACTATTCTCTGTACACTTTAGTCTTTCCACCATAGTCTCAACTTTATTCTGTCCACTACAGTCTTTCCACTATAGTCTTTCCACTATAGTCCGTCCACTTTAGTCTTTCCACTTTAGTCTTTCCACTTTAGTCTGTCCACTTTAGTCTTTCCACTATAGTCTGTCCACTTTAGTCTTTCCACTATAGTCTGTCCACTTTAGTTTTTCCACTTTAGTCTGTCCACTTTAGTCTTTCCACTATAGTCTGTCCACTTTAGTCTTTCCACTATAGTCTGTCCACTTTAGTTTTTCCACTTTAGTCTGTCCACTTTAGTCTTTCCACCATAGTCTTTCCACTATAGTCTGTCCACTTTAGTCTTTCCACTATTCTATGTCCACTTTAGTCTTTCCACTATAGTCTGTCCACTTTAGTCTTTCCACTTTCGTCTTTCCACTTTGGTCTGTCCACTTTAGTCTTTCAACTATAGTCTGTCCACTTTAGTCTTTCCACTATTCTCTGTCCACTTTAGTCTTTCCACTTTAGTCTGTCCACTTTAGTCTTTCCACTATCGTCGGTCCACTTTAGTCTTTCCGATATAGTCTTTCCACTTTATTCTGTCCACTTCAGTGTGTACACTTTCGTTTGTACACTGAGTCTTTCCACTTCAGTCTTTCCACTATAGTCTGTCCACTTTAGTCTTTCCACTTTATTTTTTCCACTTTAGTCTGTCCACTTTAGTCTTTCCACTATAGTCTGTCCACTTTAGTCTTTCAACTTTATTCTTTCCACTTTATTCTGTCCACTTCAGTGTGTACACTTTAGTCTGTCCACTGAGTCTTTCCACTATAGTCTGTCCACTTTAGTCTTTCCACTATTCTCTGTCCACTTTAGTCTTTCCACTATAGTCTCCACATTATTCTGTCCACTACAGTCTTTCCACTACAGTCTTTCCACTATAGTCTTTCCACTATAGTCCGTCCACTTTAGTCTTTCCACTATAGTCTCCACTTTATTCTGTCCACTACAGTCTTTCCACTATAGTCTTTCCACTATAGTCTGTCCACTTTAGTCTTTCCACTTTAGTTTTTCCACTTTAGTCTGTCCACTTTAGTCTTTCCACTATAGTCTGTCCACTTTAGTCTTTCCACTTTAGTCTTTCCACTTTATTCTGTCCACTTCAGTGTGTACACTTTAGTCTATCCACTGAGTCTTTCCACTTCAGTCTTTCCACTATAGTCTGTCCACTTTAGTCTTTCCACTTTAGTCTTTCCACTATAGTCTCCACTTTATTCTGTCCACTATATTCTTTCCACTTTAGTCTTTCCACTATTCCCTGTCCACTTTAGTCTTTCCACTATTCTCTGTCCACTTTAGTCTTTCCACTATAGTCTCCAATTTATTCTGTCCTCTACAGTCTTTCCACTATAGTCTTTCCACTATAGTCTTTCCACTATAGTCTGTCAACTTTAGTCTTTCCACTATTCTCTGTCCACTTTAGGCTTTCCACTATAGTCTCCACTTTATTCTCTGCACTACAGTCTTACCACTATAGTCTTTCCACTGTAGTCTGTCCACTTTAGTCTTTCCACTTTAGTCTTTCCACTATAGTCTCCACTTTATTCTGTCCACTACAGTCTTTCCACTTTAGTCTTTCCACTATTCTCTGTCCACTTTAGTCTTTCCACTATAGTCTTTTCACTTCAGTCTGTCCACTTTAGTCTTTCCACTATAGTCTGTCCACTTTAGTCTTTCCACTATAGTCTTTCCACTTTAGTCTGTCCACTTTAGTCTTTCCACTTTAGTCATTTCCACTATCGTCTGTCCACTTTAGTCTTTCCACTTTAGTCTTTCCACTTTAGTCTTTCCACTATAGTCTGTCCACTTTAGTCTTTCCACTATTCTCTGTCCACTTTAGTCTTTCCACCATAGTCTCCACTTTATTCTGTCCACTACAGTCTTTCCATTATAGTCTTTCCACTATAGTCTGTCCACTTTAGTCTTTCCACTTTAGTCTTTCCACTTTAGTCTGTCCACTTTAGTCTTTCCACTATAGTCTGTCCACTTTAGTCTTTCCACTATTCTCTGTCCACTTTAGTCTTTCCACTATTATCTGTCCAATTTAGTCTTTCCACTATAGTCTCCACTTTATTCTGTCCACTACAGTCTTTCCACTATAGTCTTTCCACTATAGTCTGTCCACTTTAGTCTTTCCACTTTAGTCTTTCCACTTTAGTCTGTCCACTTAGTCTTTCCACTATAGTCTGTCCACTATAGTCTTTCCACTTTAGTCTTTCCGCTTTAGTCTGTCCACTTAGTATTTCCACTTCAGTCTTTCCACTAGAGTCTGTCCACTTTAGTCTTTCCACTTTAGTCTGTCCACTTTAGTCTGTCCACTTTAGTCTTTCCACTTTAGTCAGTTCCACTATCGTCTGTCCACTTTAGTCTTTCCACTTTAGTCTTTCCACTTTAGTGTGTCCACTTTAGTCTTTCCACTATAGTCTGTCCACTTTAGTCTTTCCACTAAAGTCTGTCCACTTTAGTCTTTCCACTTTAGTCTTTCCACTTTAGTCTTTCCACTATAGTTTGTCCACTTTAGTCTTTCCACTATAGTTTGTCCACTTTAGTCTTTCCACTATTCTCTGTCCACTTTATCTTTCCACCATAGTCTCCACTTTATTCTGTCCACTACAGTCTTTCCACTATAGTCTGTCCACTTTAGTCTTTCCACTTTAGTCTTTCCACTTTAGTCTTTCCACTATAGTTTGTCCACTTTAGTCTTTCCACTATTCTCTGTCCACTTTAGTCTTTCCACCATAGTCTCCACTTTATTCTGTCCACTACAGTCTTTCCACTATAGTCTTTCCACTTTAGTCTGTCCACTTCAGTCTTTCCACTATAGTCTGTCCACTTTAGTCTTTCCACTATTCTCTGTCCACTTTAGTCTTTCCACTTTAGTCTTTCCACTATAGTCTTCACTTTATTCTGTCCACTACAGTCTTTCCACTATAGTCTTTCCACTATAGTCCGTCCACTTTAGTCTTTCCACTTTAATCTTTCCACTTTAGTCTTTCCACTATAGTCTGTCCACTTTAGTTTTTCCACTTTAGTCTATCCACTTTAGTCTTTCCACTATAGTCGGTCCACTTTAGTCTTTCCACTTTAGTCTTTCCACTTTATTCTGTCCACTTCAGTTTGTACACTTTAGTTTGTCCACTGAGTCTTTCCACTTCAGTCTTTCCACTATAGTCTGTCCACTTTAGTCTTTCCACTTTAGTCTTTCCACTATAGTCTTTTCACTTCAGTCTGTCCACTTTAGTCTTTCCACTATAGTCTGTCCACTTTAGTCTTTCCGCTATAGTCTTTCCACTTTAGTGTGTCCACTTAGTCTTTCCACTTTAGTCTTTCCACTATAGTCTGTCAACTTTAGTCTTTCCACTATTCTCTGTCCCCTTTCGTCTTTCCACTATAATCTCCACTTTATTCTGTCCACTACAGTCTTTCCACTATAGTATTTCCACTGTAGTCTGTCCACTTTAGTCTTTCCACTATTCTCTGTCCACTTTAGTCTTTCCACTATAGTGTCCACTTTATTATGTCCACTACAGTCTTTACACTCTAGTCTTTCCACTATAGTCTGTCCACTTTAGTCTTTCCACTATAGTCTCCACTTTATTCTGTCCATTACAGAATTTCCACTATAGTTTGTCCACTTTAGTCTTTCCACTTTATTTTTTCCACTTTAGTCTGTCCACTTTAGTCTTTCCACTATAGTCTGTCCACTTTAGTCTTTCCACTTTATTCTTTCCACTTTATTCTATCCACTTCAATGTGTACTCTTTAGTCTTTCCACTGAGTCTTTCCACTATAGTCTTTCCACTTTAGTCTTTCCACTATAGTCTCCACTTTATTCTGTCCACTACATACTTTCCACTTTAGTCTTTCCACTATTCTCTGTCCACTTTAGTCTTTCCATTATAGTCTCCACTTTATTCTGTCCACTACAGTCTTTCCACCATAGTCTTTCCACTATAGTCTGTCCACTTTAGTCTTTCCACAATTCTATGTCCACTTTAGTCTTTCCACTATAGTAAGTAAGTAAGTAATTAAGTAAGTAATTTATTTATGACCCGCCATTTTGAAAAGGCGGAGTAAATGACAAAAGTAAAGAAAATAAACAAAACACATATATACACACAGAAAAAGACACTTAATTTTTAATCTTCGCTCAGGAAGAAGTGGACGACATCGTGTGCTGGTTGGGCCTTGTTGTCCATGACTTTTGAAAATAATGACGAAACATCCAAAAGGGTAACACTTGCGTCTTGAATTTTGAATTTCTCCGTCAATGTATGGTTATGACATAATTTCGACAAGTGGAGCAGGTGCTTTGCATATTTAAAATAACATGATCTCATCTTTTTAATCTCCTTCTTTCGCAGAACATGAGTGACGCCAGAACGAAATAGTATAGAAGGAGCGCAGAAGGTGCTGTACAAATTTCCCAAAGCTTTACGATTATAGCGCCCCCGGTTGGGGACGATGCGCCCAGAGGCGCTACGGATCGACTTTCCACTTTTTGACAATGAAGATTTGAATGTTATGCCGAGCCACCGTAGAGAGTCTGTTGATTTGACGATGAATGATCCAAGAGATATAGAAGCTTTAGATGCACTCGAACAATTTGACGAAGGGTTGAAATGCAGGTACTCACATTTTGAAAGGTTAACTTCAAGGCCAATTTTCAGAAGTTCTGACGACAGCTTACTTACATTTTTTGTGAGTGTGGATCGGCTATAGTCTGTCCACTTTAGTCTTTCCACTTTAGTCTTTCCACTTTAGTCTTTCCACTATAGTCTGTCCACTTTAGTCTTTCCACTATTCTCTGTCCACTTTAGTCTTACCACCATAGTCTCAACTTTATTCTGTCCACTACAGTCTTTCCACTATAGTCTTTCCACTATAGTCCGTCCACTTTAGTCTTTCCACTTTAGTCTGTCCACTTTAGTCTTTCCACTATAGTCTGTCCACTTTAGTCTTTCCACTATAGTCTGTCAACTTTAGTTTTTCCACTTTAGTCTGTCCACTTTAGTCTTTCCACTATAGTCTGTCCACTTTAGTCTTTCCACTATAGTCTGTCCACTTTAGTTTTTCCACTTTAGTCTGTCCACTTTAGTCTTTCCACCATAGTCTTTCCACTATAGTCTGTCCACTTTAGTCTTTCCACTATTCTATGTCCACTTTAGTCTTTCCACTATAGTCTGTCCACTTTAATCTTTCCACTTTCGTCTTTCCACTTTGGTCTGTCCACTTTAGTCTTTCAACTATAGTCTGTCCACTTTAGTCTTTCCACTATTCTCTGTCCACTTTAGTCTTTCCACTTTAGTCTGTCCACTTTAGTCTTTCCACTATAGTCGGTCCACTTTAGTCTTTCCGATTTAGTCTTTCCACTTTATTCTGTCCACTTCAGTGTGTACACTTTAGTTTGTCCACTGAGTCTTTCCACTTCAGTCTTTCCACTATAGTCTGTCCACTTTAGTCTTTCCACTTTATTTTTTCCACTTTAGTCTGTCCACTTTAGTCTTTCCACTATAGTCTGTCCACTTTAGTCTTTCAACTTTAGTCTTTCCACTTTATTCTGTCCACTTCAGTGTGTACACTTTAGTCTGTCCACTGAGTCTTTCCACTATAGTCTGTCCACTTTAGTCTTTCCACTTTAGTCTTTCCACTATTCTCTGTCCACTTTAGTCTTTCCACTATAGTCTCCACTTTATTCTGTCCACTACAGTATTTCCACTATAGTCTTTCCAGTATAGTCTGTCCACTTTAGTCTTTCCACTATTCTCTGTCCACTTTAGTCTTTCCACTATAGTCTGTCCACTTTAGTCTTTCCACTTTAGTCTTTCCACTATTCTCTGTCCACTTTAGTCTTTCCACTATAGTCTCCACTTTATTCTGTCCACTACAGTCTTTCCACTATAGTCTTTCCAGTATAGTCTGTCCACTTTAGTCTTTCCACTATTCTCTGTCCACTTTAGTCTTTCCACTATAGTCTGTCCACTTTAGTCTTTCCACCATTCTCTGTCCACTTTAGTCTTTCCACTATAGTCTCCACTTTATTATGTCCACTACAGTCTTTCCACTATAGTCTTTCCACTATAGTCTGTCCACTTTAGTCTTTCCACTATAGTCTCCACTTTCTTCTGTCCACTACAGTCTTTCCACTATAGTCTTTCCACTATAGTCTGTCCACTTTAGTCTTTCCACTTTAGTTTTTCCACTTTAGTCTGTCCACTTTAGTCTTTCCACTATAGACTGTCCACTTTAGTCTTTCCACTTTAGTCTTTCCACTTTATTCTGTCCACTTCAGTGTGTACACTTTAGTCTATCCACTGAGTCTTTCCACTTCAGTCTTTCCACAATAGTCTGTCCACTTTAGTCTTTCCACTTTAGTCTTTCCACTATAGTCTCCACTTTATTCTGTCCACTACATTCTTTCCACTTTAGTCTTTCCACTATTCCCTGTCCACTTTAGTCTTTCCACTATTCTCTGTCCACTTTAGTCTTTCCACTATAGTCTTTCCACTATAGTCTTTCCACTATAGTCTGTCAACTTTAGTCTTTCCACTATTCTCTGTCCACTTTAGGCTTTCCACTATAGTCTCCACTTTATTCTCTGCACTACAGTCTTACCACTATAGTCTTTCCACTGTAGTCTGTCCACTTTAGTCTTTCCACTATAGTCTCCACTTTATTCTGTCCACTACAGTCTTTCCACTTTAGTCTTTCCACTATTCTCTGTCCACTTTAATCTTTCTACTTTAGTCTTTCCACTATAGTCTCCACTTTATTCCGTCCACTACAGTCTTTCAACTATAGTCTTTCCGCTATAGTCTCTCCACTTTAGTCTTTCCACTATAGTCTCCACTTTATTCGGTCCACTACAGTTTTTCCACTTTAGTCTTTCCACTATAGTCTTTCCACTTCAGTCTGTCCACTTTAGTCTTTCCACTATAGTCTGTCCACTTTAGTCTTTCCACTATAGTCTTTCCACTTTAGTCTGTCCACTTAGTCTTTCCACTTTCCGCTTTAGTCTGTCCACTTAGTCTTTCCACTATAGTCTGTCCACTATAGTCTTTCCACTTTAGTCTTTCCACTTTAGTCTGTCCACTTTAGTCTTTCCACTATAGTCTGTTCACTTTAGTATTTCCACTATTCTCTGTCCACTTTAGTCTTTCCACTATTATCTGTCCAATTTAGTCTTTCCACTATAGTCTCCACTTTATTCTGTCCACTTTAGTCTTTCCACTATAGTCTTTCCACTTTAGTCTGCCCACTTTAGTCTTTCCACTTTAGTCATTTCCACTATCGTCTGTCCACTTTAGTCTTTCCACTTTAGTCTTTCCACTTTAGTCTTTCCACTATAGTCTGTCCACTTTAGTCTTTCCACTATTCTCTGTCCACTTTAGTCTTTCCACCATAGTCTCCACTTTATTCTGTCCACTACAGTCTTTCCATTATAGTCTTTCCACTATAGTCTGTCCACTTTAGTCTTTCCACTTTAGTCTTTCCACTTTAGTCTTTCCACTTTAGTCTGTCCACTTTAGTCTTTCCACTATAGTCTGTTCACTTTAGTATTTCCACTATTCTCTGTCCACTTTAGTCTTTCCACTATTATCTGTCCAATTTAGTCTTTCCACTATAGTCTCCACTTTATTCTGTCCACTACAGTCTTTCCACTATAGTCTTTTCACTATAGTCTGTCCACTTTAGTCTTTCCACTTTAGTCTTTCCACTTTAGTCTGTCCACTTAGTCTTTCCACTATAGTCTGTCCACTATAGTCTTTCCACTTTAGTCTTTCCGCTTTAGTCTGTCCACTTAGTATTTCCACTTCAGTCTTTCCACTAGAGTCTGTCCACTTTAGTCTTTCCACTTTAGTCTGTCCACTTTAGTCTGTCTACATTAGTCTTTCCACTTTAGTCATTTCCACTATCGTCTGTCCACTTTAGTCTTTCCACTATAGTCTCCACTTTATTCCGTCCACTACAGTCTTTCAACTATAGTCTTTCCGCTATAGTCTCTCCACTTTAGTCTTTCCACTATTCTCTGTCCACTTTAGTCTTTCCACTATAGTCTCCACTTTATTCGGTCCACTACAGTTTTTCCACTTTAGTCTTTCCACTATAGTCTTTCCACTTCAGTCTGTCCACTTTAGTCTTTCCACTATAGTCTGTCCACTTTAGTCTTTCCACTATAGTCTTTCCACTTTAGTCTGTCCACTTAGTCTTTCCACTTTCCGCTTTAGTCTGTCCACTTAGTCTTTCCACTATAGTCTGTCCACTATAGTCTTTCCACTTTAGTCTTTCCACTTTAGTCTGTCCACTTTAGTCTTTCCACTATAGTCTGTTCACTTTAGTATTTCCACTATTCTCTGTCCACTTTAGTCTTTCCACTATTATCTGTCCAATTTAGTCTTTCCACTATAGTCTCCACTTTATTCTGTCCACTTTAGTCTTTCCACTATAGTCTTTCCACTTTAGTCTGCCCACTTTAGTCTTTCCACTTTAGTCATTTCCACTATCGTCTGTCCACTTTAGTCTTTCCACTTTAGTCTTTCCACTTTAGTCTTTCCACTATAGTCTGTCCACTTTAGTCTTTCCACTATTCTCTGTCCACTTTAGTCTTTCCACCATAGTCTCCACTTTATTCTGTCCACTACAGTCTTTCCATTATAGTCTTTCCACTATAGTCTGTCCACTTTAGTCTTTCCACTTTAGTCTTTCCACTTTAGTCTTTCCACTTTAGTCTGTCCACTTTAGTCTTTCCACTATAGTCTGTTCACTTTAGTATTTCCACTATTCTCTGTCCACTTTAGTCTTTCCACTATTATCTGTCCAATTTAATCTTTCCACTATAGTCTCCACTTTATTCTGTTCACTACAGTCTTTCCACTATAGTCTTTTCACTATAGTCTGTCCACTTTAGTCTTTCCACTTTAGTCTTTCCACTTTAGTCTGTCCACTTAGTCTTTCCACTATAGTCTGTCCACTATAGTCTTTCCACTTTAGTCTTTCCGCTTTAGTCTGTCCACTTAGTATTTCCACTTCAGTCTTTCCACTAGAGTCTGTCCACTTTAGTCTTTCCACTTTAGTCTGTCCACTTTAGTCTGTCTACATTAGTCTTTCCACTTTAGTCATTTCCACTATCGTCTGTCCACTTTAGTCTTTCCACTTTAGTCTTTCCACTTTAGTCTTTCCACTTTAGTCTTTCCACTATAGTCTGTCCACTTCAGTCTTTCCACTATAGTCTGTCCACTTTAGTCTTTCCACTTTAGTCTGTCACCTTCAGTCTTTCCACTATAGTCTGTCCACTTTAGTTTTTCCACCAGTGGACAATACTAAGTTGACAGACTAAAGCGGAAAGACTAAAGTGGAAAGACTATAGTGGACAGACTATAGTGGAAAGACTAAGTGGACAGAATAAAGTGGAAAGACTAAAGTGGAAAGACTAAAGTGGACAGACTATAGTGGAAAGACTATAGTGGAAAGACTGTAGTGGAAAGAATAAAGTGGAGACTATAGTGGAAAGACTAAATTGGACAGATAATAGTGGAAAGACTAAAGTGGACAGAGAATAGTGGAAATACTAAAGTGAACAGACTATAGTGGAAAGACTAAAGTGGACAGACTAAAGTGGAAAGACTAAAGTGGAAAGACTAAAGTGGAAAGACTAAAGTGGACAGACTATAGTGGAAAGACTATAATGGAAAGACTGTAGTGGACAGAATAAAGTGGAGACTATGGTGGAAAGACTAAAGTGGACAGAGAATAGCGGAAAGACTAAAGTGGACAGACTATAGTGGAAAGACTAAAGTGGAAAGACTAAAGTGGAAAGACTAAAGTGGACAGACGATAGTGGAAATGACTAAAGTGGAAAGACTAAAGTGGGCAGACTAAAGTGGAAAGACTATAGTGGAAAGACTAAAGTGGACAGACTATAGTGGAAAGACTAAAGTGGACAGACTGAAGTGAAAAGACTATAGTGGAAAGACTAAAGTGGAAAGACTAAAGTGGAAAGACTAAAGTGGACAGACTATAGTGGAAAGACTAAAGTGGAAAGACTAAGTGGACAGACTAAAGTGGAAAGACTATAGTGGAAAGACTAAAGTGGTCAGACTATAGTGGAAAGACTAAAGTGGACAGACTGAAGTGAAGAGACTATAGTGGAAAGACTAAAGTGGAAAGACTAAAGTGGACAGACTATAGTGGAAAGACTGAAGTGGAAAGACTCAGTGGACAAACTAAAGTGTACACACTGAAGTGGACAGAATAAAGTGGAAAGACTAAAGTGGAAAGACTAAAGTGGACAGACTATAGTGGAAAGACTAAAGTGGACAGACTAAAGTGGAAAGAACTGAAGTGGACTGAATAAAGTGGAAAGACTAAAGTGGAAAGACTAAAGTGGACAGACTATAGTGGAAAGACTAAAGTGGACAGACTAAAGTGGAAAGACTAAAGTTCACGGACTATAGTGGAAAGACTATAGTGGAAAGACTGTAGTGGACAGAATAAAGTGGAGACTATAGTGGAAAGACTAAAGTGGAAAGACTAAAGTGGCCAGAGAATAGTGGAAAGACTAAAGTGGACAGACTATAGTGGAAAGACTAAAGTGGACAGACGAAAGTGGAAAGACTAAAGTGGAAAGACTAAAGTGGACAGACTATAGTGGAAAGACTATAGTGGAAAGACTGTAGTGGACAGAAGAAAGTGGAGACTATGGTGGAAAGACTAAAGTGGACAGAGAATAGTGGAAAGACTATAGTGGACAGACTATAGTGGAAAGACTAAGTGGACAGACTAAAGTGGAAAGACTAAAGTGGAAAGACTAAAGTGGACAGACTATAGTGGAAAGACTGTATTGGACAGAATAAAGTGGAGACTATAGTGGAAAGACTAAAGTCTAAATTGGACAGAGAATAGTGGAAAGACTAAAAAGGACAGAGAATAGTGGAAAGACTAAAGTGGACAGACTATAGTGGAAAGACTAAAGTGGAGAGACTAAAGTGGAAAGACTAAAGTGGAAAGACTGAAGTGGACAGACTATAGTGGAAAGACTATAATGGAAAGACTGTAGTGGACAGAATAAAGTGGAGACTGTGGTGGAAAGACTAAAGTGGACAGAGAATAGTGGAAAGACTAAAGTAGACAGACTATAGTGGAAAGACAAAAGTGGAAAGACTAAAGTGGAAAGACTAAAGTGGACAGACGATAGTGGAAATGACTAAAGTGGAAAGACTAAAGTGGACAGACTAAAGTGGAAAGACTATAGTGGAAAGACTAAAGTGGACAGACGATAGTGGAAAGACTAAAGTGGACAGACTGAAGTGAAAAGACTATAGTGGAAAGACTAAAGTGGAAAGACTAAAGTGGACAGACTATAGTGGAAAGACTAAAGTGGAAAGACTAAAGTGGACAGACTATAGTGGAAAGACTAAAGTGGACAGACTGTAGTGGAAAGACTAAAGTGGACAGACTGAAGTGAAGAGACTATAGTGGAAAGACTAAAGTGGAAAGACTAAAGTAGACAGACTAAAGTGGAAAGAACTGAAGTGGACAGAATAAAGTGGAAAGACTAAAGTGGAAAGACGAAAGTGGACAGACTATAGTGGAAAGACTAAAGTGGACAGACTAAAGTGGAAAGACTAAAGTGGACAGACTATAGTGGAAAGACTAAAGTGGAAAGACTAAAGTGGAAAGACTAAAGTGGACGGAATATAGTGGAAAGACTATAGTGGAAAGACTGTAGTGGACAGAATAAAGTGGAGACTATAGTGGAAAGACTAAAGTGGAAAGACTAAAGTGGCCAGAGAATAGTGGAAAGACTAAAGTGGACAGACTATAGTGGAAAGACTAAAGTGGACAGACTAAAGTGAAAAAACTAAAGTGGAAAGACTAAAGTGGACAGACCATAGTGGAAAGACTATAGTGGAAAGACTGTAGTGGACAGAAGAAAGTGGAGACTATGGTGGAAAGACTAAAGTGGACAGAGAATAGTGGAAAGACTATAGTGGACAGACTATAGTGGAAAGACTAAGTGGACAGACTAAAGTGGAAAGACTAAAGTGGTAAGACTAAAGTGGACAGACTATAGTGGAAAGACTGTAGTGGACAAAATAAAGTGGAGACTATAGTGGAAAGACTAAAGTCTAAATTGGACAGAGAATAGTGGAAAGACTAAAGTGGACAGAGAATAGTGGAAAGACTAAAGTGGACAGACTATAGTGGAAAGACTAAAGTGGACAGACTAAAGTGGAAAGACTAAAGTGGAAAGACTGAAGTGGACAGACTATAGTGGAAAGACTATAATGGAAAGACTGTAGTGGACAGAATAAAGTGGAGACTATGGTGGAAAGACTAAAGTGCACAGAGAATAGTGGAAAGACTAAAGTGGACAGACTATAGTGGAAAGACAAAAGTGGAAAGACTAAAGTGGAAAGACTAAAGTGGACAGACGATAGTGGAAATGACTAAAGTGGAAAGACTAAAGTGGACAGACTAAAGTGGAAAGACTATAGTGGAAAGACTAAAGTGGACAGACTATAGTGGAAAGACTAAAGTGGACAGACTGAAGTGAAAAGACTATAGTGGAATGACTAAAGTGGAAAGACTAAAGTGGAAAGACTAAAGTGGACAGACTAAAGTGGAAAGACTAAGTGGACAGAATAAAGTGGAAAGACTATAGTGGAAAGACTAAAGTGGACAGACTATAGTGGAAAGACTAAAGTGGACAGACTGAAGTGAAGAGACTATAGTGGAAAGACTAAAGTGGAAAGACTAAAGTGGACAGACTATAGTGGAAAGAAGGAAGTGGAAAGACTCAGTGGACAAACTAAAGTGTACACACTGAAGTGGACAGAATAAAGTGGAAAGACTAAAGTGGAAAGACTAAAGTGGACAGACTATAGTGGAAAGACTAAAGTGGACAGACTAAAGTGGAAAGACTAAAGTGGACAGACTATAGTGGAAAGACTAAAGTGGAAAGACTAAAGTGGATAGGCTAAAGTGGACGGACTATAGTGGAAAGACTATAGTGGAAAGACTGTAGTGGACAGAATAAAGTGGAGACTATAGTGGAAAGACTAAAGTGGAAAGACTAAAGTGGACAGAGAATAGTGGAAAGACTAAAGTGGACAGACTATAGTGGAAAGACTAAAGTGGACAGACTAAAGTGGACAGACTATGGTGGAAAGACTAAAGTGGACAGAGAGTAGTGGAAAGACTAAAGTGGACAGACTATAGTGGAAAGACCAAAGTGGAAAGACTAAAGTGGAAAGACTAAAGTGGACAGACGATACTGGGAATGACTATAAAGTGGAAAGACTAAAGTGGACAGACTAAAGTGGACAGACTAAAGTGGAAAGACTAAAGTGGACAGACTCTAGTGGAAAGACTGAAGTGGAAAGACTAAGTGGACAGACTAAAGTCGAAAGACTAAAGTGGAAAGACTATAGTGGACAGACTATAGTGGAAAGACTAAGTGGACAGACTAAAGTGGAAAGACTAAAGTGGACAGAGAATAGTGGAAAGACTAAAGTGGACAGACTATAGTGGAAAGACTATAGTGGAAAGACTGTAGTGGACAGAATAAAGTGGAGACTATAGTGGAAAGACTAAAGTGGACAGAGAATAGTGGAAAGACTAAAGTGGACAGACTATAGTGGAAAGACTATAGTGGAAAGACTGTAGTGGACAGAATAAAGTGGAGACTATAGTGGAAAGACTAAAGTGGACAGACTATAGTGGAAAGACTATAGTGAAAAGACTGTAGTGGACATAATAAAGTGGAGACTATAGTGGAAAGACTAAAGTGGAAAGACTGAAGTGGACAGACTATAGTGGAAAGACTATAATGGAAAGACTGTAGTGGACAGAATAAAGTGGAGACTATGGTGGAAAGACTAAAGTGGACAGAGAATAGTGGAAAGACTAAAGTGGACAGACTATAGTGGAAAGACAAAAGTGGAAAGACTAAAGTGGAAAGACTAAAGTGGACAGACGATAGAGGAAATGACTAAAGTGGAAAGACTAAAGTGGACAGACTAAAGTGGAAAGACTATAGTGGAAAGACTAAAGTGGACAGACTATAGTGGAAAGACTAAAGTGGACAGACTGAAGTGAAAAGACTATAGTGGAATGACTAAAGTGGAAAGACTAAAGTGGAAAGACTAAAGTGGACAGACTATAGTGGAAAGACTAAAGTGGAAAGACTAAGTGGACAGAATAAAGTGGAAAGACTATAGTGGAAAGACTAAAGTGGACAGACTGAAGTGAAGAGACTATAGTGGAAAGACTAAAGTGGAAAGACTAAAGTGGACAGACTATAGTGGAAAGAATGAAGTGGAAAGACTCAGTGGACAAACTAAAGTGTACACACTGAAGTGGACAGAATAAAGTGGAAAGACTAAAGTGGAAAGACTAAAGTGGAAAGACTATAGTGGAAAGACTAAAGTGGACAGACTAAAGTGGAAAGACTAAAGTGGACAGACTATAGTGGAAAGACTAAAGTGGAAAGACTAAAGTGGATAGACTAAAGTGGACGGACTATAGTGGAAAGACTATAGTGGAAAGACTGTAGTGGACAGAATAAAGTGGAGACTATAGTGGAAAGACTAAAGTGGAAAGACTAAAGTGGACAGAGAATAGTGGAAAGACTAAAGTGGACAGACTATAGTGGAAAGACTAAAGTGGACAGACTAAAGTGGAAAGACTAAAGTGGAAAGACTAAAGTGGACAGACTATAGTGGAAAGACTATAGTGGAAAGACTGTAGTGGACAGAATAAAGTGGAGACTATGGTGGAAAGACTAAAGTGGACAGAGAATAGTGGAAAGACTAAAGTGGACAAACTATAGTGGAAAGACTAAAGTGGAAAGACTAAAGTGGAAAGACTAAAGTGGACAGACTATAGTGGAAAGACTAAAGAGGACAGACTATAGTGGAAAGACTAAAGTGGACACACTAAAGTGGAAAGACTAAAGTGGACAGACGATAGTGGAAATGACTAAAGTGGAAAGACTAAAGTGGAAAGACTAAAGTGGACAGACTATAGTGGAAAGACTAAAGTGGAAAGACTAAGTGGACAGAATAAAGTGGAAAGACTATAGTGGAAAGACTAAAGTGGACAGACTGAAGTGAAGAGACTATAGTGGAAAGACTAAAGTGGACAGACTGAAGTGAAGAGACTATAGTGGAAAGACTAAAGTGGAAAGACTAAAGTGGACAGACTATAGTGGAAAGAATGAAGTGGAAAGACTCAGTGGACAAACTAAAGTGTACACACTGAAGTGGACAGAATAAAGTGGAAAGACTAAATTGGAAAGACTAAAGTGGAAAGACTATAGTGGAAAGACTAAAGTGGACAGACTAAAGTGGAAAGACTAAAGTGGACAGACTATAGTGGAAAGACTAAAGTGGAAAGACTAAAGTGGATAGACTAAAGTGGACGGACTATAGTGGAAAGACTATAGTGGAAAGACTGTAGTGGACAGAATAAAGTGGAGACTATAGTGGAAAGACTAAAGTGGAAAGACTAAAGTGGACAGAGAATAGTGGAAAGACTAAAGTGGACAGACTATAGTGGAAAGACTAAAGTGGACAGACTAAAGTGGAAAGACTAAAGTGGAAAGACTAAAGTGGACAGACTATAGTGGAAAGACTATAGTGGAAAGACTGTAGTGGACAGAATAAAGTGGAGACTATGGTGGAAAGACTAAAGTGGACAGAGAATAGTGGAAAGACTAAAGTGGACAAACTATAGTGGAAAGACTAAAGTGGACAGACTATAGTGGAAAGACTAAAGAGGACAGACTATAGTGGAAAGACTAAAGTGGACACACTAAAGTGGAAAGACTAAAGTGGACAGACGATAGTGGAAATGACTAAAGTGGAAAGACTAAAGTGGAAAGACTAAAGTGGAAAGACTAAAGTTGACAGACTTTAGTGGAAAGACTAAAGTGGACAGACTATAGTGGAAAGACTAAAGTGGACAGACTAAAGTGGAAAGACTAAAGTGGAAAGACTAAAGTGGACGGAGAATAGTGGAAAGACTAAAGTGGACAGACTATAGTGGAAAGACAAAAGTGGAAAGACTAAAGTGGAAAGACTAAAGTGGACAGACTTTAGTGGAAAGACTAAAGTGGACAGACTATGGTGGAAAGACTAAAGTGGACAGAGAATAGTGGAAAGACTAAAGTGGACAGACTATAGTGGAAAGACCAAAGTGGAAAGACTAAAGTGGAATGACTAAAGTGGACAGACGATAGTGGGAATGACTATAAAGTGGAAAGACTAAAGTGGACAGACTAAAGTGGACAGACTAAAGTGGAAAGACTAAAGTGGACAGACTCTAGTTGAAAGACTGAAGTGGAAAGACTAAGTGGACAGACTAAAGTCGAAAGACTAAAGTGGAAAGACTATAGTGGACAGACTATAGTGGAAAGACTAAGTGGACAGACTAAAGTGGAAAGACTAAAGTGGACAGAGAATAGTGGAAAGACTAAAGTGGACAGACTATAGTGGAAAGACTATAGTGGAAAGACTGTAGTGGACAGAATAAAGTGGAGACTATAGTGGAAAGACTAAAGTGGACAGAGAATAGTGGAAAGACTAAAGTGGACAGACTATAGTGGAAAGACTATAGTGGAAAGACTGTAGTGGACAGAATAAAGTGGAGACTATAGTGGAAAGACTAAAGTGGACAGACTATAGTGGAAAGACTATAGTGAAAAGACTGTAGTGGACATAATAAAGTGGAGACTATAGTGGAAAGACTAAAGTGGACAGAGAATAGTGGAAAGACTAAAGTGGACAGACTATAGTGGAAAGACAATAGTGGAAAGACTGTAGTGGACAGAATAAAGTGGAGACTATAGTGGAAAGACTAAAGTGGAAAGACTAAAGTGGACAGAGAATAGTGGAAAGACTAAAGTTGACAGACTATAGTGGAAAGACCGAAGTGGAAAGACTAAGGGGACAGACTAAAGTGGAAAGACTATAGTGGAAAGACTAAAGTGGACAGACTATAGTTGAAAGACTAAAGTGGACAGACTGAAGTGAAAAGACTATAGTGGAAAGACTAAAGTGGAAAGACTAAAGTGGACAGACTACAGTGGAAAGACTGAAGTGGAAAGACTCAGTGGACAAACTAAAGTGTTAACACTGAAGTGGACAGAATAAAGTGGAAAGACTAAAGTGGACAGACTAAAGTGGACAGACTATAGTGGAAAGACTAAAGTGGACAGACTAAAGTGGAAAGACTAAAGTGGACAGACTTTAGTGGAAAGACTAAAGTGGACAGACTATAGTGGAAAGACTAAAGTGGACAGACTAAAGTGGAAAGACTAAAGTGGAAAGACTAAAGTGGACGGACTATAGTGGAAAGACTATAGTGGAAAGACTCTAGTCGACAGAATAAAGTGGAGACTATAGTGGAAAGACTAAAGTGGACAGAGAATAGTGGAAAGACTAAAGTGGACAGACTATAGTTGAAAGACTAAAGTGGACAGACTAAAGTGGAAAGACTAAAGTGGAAAGACTAAAGTGGACAGACTATAGTGGAAAGACTATAGTGGAAAGACTGTAGTGGACAGAATAAAGTGGAGACTATGGTGGAAAGACTAAAGTGGACAGAGAATAATGGAAAGACTAAAGTGGACAGACTATAGTGGAAAGACTAAAGTGGAAAGACTAAAGTGGGAAGACTAAAGTGGACAGACTATAGTGGAAAGACTAAGGTGGACAGAGAATAGTGGAAAGACTAAAGTGGACAGACTACAATGGAAAGACTAAAGTGGACAGACTAAAGTGGAAAAACTAAAGTGGACAGACTATAGTGGAAAGACTAAAGTGGACAGACTATAGTGGAAAGACTAAAGTGGACCAACTAAAGTGGAAAAACTAAAGTTGAAAGAATAAAGTGGACGGACTATAGTGGAAAGACTATAGTGGAAAGACTGTAGTGGACAGAATAAAGTTGAGACTATGGTGGAAAGACTAAAGTGGACAGAGAATAGTGGAAAGACTAAAGTGGACAGACTATAGTGGAAAGACTAAAGTGGAAAGACTAAAGTGGACAGACAATAGCCGATCCACACTCACAAAAAATGTAAGTAAGCTGTCCTCAGAACTTCTGAAAATTGGCCTTGAAGTTAACCTTTCAAAATGTGAGTACCTGCATTTCAACCCTTCGTCAAATTGTTCGAGTGCATCTAAAGCTTCTATATCTCTTGGATCGTTCATCGTCAAATCAACAGACTCTCTACGGTGGCTCGGCATAACATTCAAATCTTCATTGTCTAAAGTGGACTAAAGTGGAAAGACTAAAGTGGAAAGACTAAAGTGGACAGACTATAGTGGAAAGACTATAGTGGAAAGACTGTAGTGGACAGAATAAAGTGGAGACTATAGTGGAAAGACTAAAGTGGACAGAGAATAGTGGAAAGACTAAAGTGGACAGACTATAGTGGAAAGACTAAAGTGGAAAGACTAAAGTGGACAGACTATAGTGGAAAGACTATAATGGAAAGACTGTAGTGGACAGAATAAAGTGGAGACTATGGTGGAAAGACTAAAGTGGACAGAGAATAGTGGAAAGACTAAAGTGGACAGACTATAGTGGAAAGACTAAAGTGGAAAGACTAAAGTGGAAAGACTAAAGTGGAAAGACGATAGTGGAAATGACTAAAGTGGAAAGACTAAAGTGGACAGACTAAAGTGGAAAGACTAAAGTGGAAAGACTAAAGTGGACAGACTATAGTGGAAAGACTATAATGGAAAGACTGTAGTGGACAGAATAAAGTGGAGACTATGGTGGAAAGACTAAAGTGGACAGAGAATAGTGGAAAGACTAAAGTGGACAGACTATAGTGGAAAGACTAAAGTGGAAAGACTAAAGTGGAAAGACTAAAGTGGAAAGACTAAAGTGGACAGACTATAGTGGAAAGACTATAATGGAAAGACTGTAGTGGACAGAATAAAGTGGAGACTATGGTGGAAAGACTAAAGTGGACAGAGAATAGTGGAAAGACTAAAGTGGACAGACTATAGTGGAAAGACTAAAGTGGAAAGACTAAAGTGGAAAGACTAAAGTGGAATGACGATAGTGGAAATGACTAAAGTGGAAAGACTAAAGTGGACAGACTAAAGTGGAAAGACTATAGTGGAAAGACTAAAGTGGACAGACTATAGTGGAAAGACTAAAGTGGACAGACTGAAGTGAAAAGACTATAGTGGAAAGACTAAAGTGGAAAGACTAAAGTGGAAAGACTAAAGTGGACAGACTATAGTGGGAAGACGAAAGTGGAAAGACTAAGTGGACAGACTAAAGTGGAAAGACTATAGTGGAAAGACTAAAGTGGTCAGACTATAGTGGAAAGACTAAAGTGGATAGACTGAAGTGAAGAGACTATAGTGGAAAGACTAAAGTGGAAAGACTAAAGTGGACAGACTATAGTGGAAAGACTGAAGTGGAAAGACTCAGTGGACAAACTAAAGTGGACACACTGAAGTGGACAGAATAAAGTGGAAAGACTAAAGTGGAAAGACTAAAGTGGACAGACTATAGTGGAAAGACTAAAGTGGACAGACTAAAGTGGAAAGACTAAAGTGGACAGACTATAGTGTAAAGACTAAAGTGGAAAGACTAAAGTGGAAAGACTAAAGTGGACGGACTATAGTGGAAAGACTATAGTGGAAAGACTGTAGTGGACAGAATAAAGTGGAGACTATAGTGGAAAGAATAAAGTGGAAAGACTAAAGTGGACAGAGAATAGTGGAAAGACTAAAGTGGACAGACTATAGTGGAAAGACTAAAGTGGACAGACTATAGTGGAAAGACTAAAGTGGACAGACTAAAGTGGAAAGACTAAAGTGGAAAGACTAAAGTGGAAAGACTAAAGTGGACAGACTATAGTGGAAAGACTATAATGGAAAGACTATAGTGGAAAGAGTAAAGTGGACAGACTATAGTGGAAAGACTAAAGTGGACAGACTGAAGTGAAGAGACTATAGTGGAAAGACTAAAGTGGAAAGACTAAAGTGGACAGACTAAAGTGGAAAGAACTGAAGTGGACAGAATAAAGTGGAAAGACTAAAGTGGAAAGACTAAAGTGGACAGACTATAGTGGAAAGACTAAAGTGGACAGACTAAAGTGGAAAGACTAAAGTGGACAGACTATAGTGGAAAGACTAAAGTGGAAAGACTAAAGTGGAAAGACTAAAGTGGACGGACTATAGTGGAAAGACTATAGTGGAAAGACTGTAGTGGACAGAATAAAGTGGAGACTATAGTGGAAAGACTAAAGTGGAAAGACTAAAGTGGCCAGAGAATAGTGGAAAGAATAAAGTGGACAGACTATAGTGGAAAGACTAAAGTGGACAGACTAAAGTGGAAAGACTAAAGTGGAAAGACTAAAGTGGACAGACTATAGTGGAAAGACTATAGTGGAAAGACTGTAGTGGACAGAAGAAAGTGGAGACTATGGTGGAAAGACTAAAGTGGACAGAGAATAGTGGAAAGACTATAGTGGACAGACTATAGTGGAAAGACTAAGTGGACAGACTAAAGTGGAAAGACTAAAGTGGAAAGACTAAAGTGAACAGACTATAGTGGAAAGACTGTAGTGGACAAAATAAAGTGGAGACTATAGTGGAAAGACTAAAGTCTAAATTGGACAGAGAATAGTGGAAAGACTAAAGTGGACAGAGAATAGTGGAAAGACTAAAGTGGACAGACTATAGTGGAAAGACTAAAGTGGACAGACTAAAGTGGAAAGACTAAAGTGGAAAGACTGAAGTGGACAGACTATAGTGGAAAGACTATAATGGAAAGACTGTATTTTACAGAATAAAGTGGAGACTGTGGTGGAAAGACTAAAGTGGACAGAGAATAGTGGAAAGACTAAAGTGGACAGACTATAGTGGAAAGACAAAAGTGGAAAGACTAAAGTGGAAAGACTAAAGTGGACAGACGATAGTGGAAATGACTAAAGTGGAAAGACTAAAGTGGACAGACTAAAGTGGAAAGACTATAGTGGAAAGAATAAAGTGGACAGACTATAGTTGAAAGACTAAAGTGGACAGACTGAAGTGAAAAGACTATAGTGGAAAGACTAAAGTGGAAAGACTAAAGTGGAAAGACTAAAGTGGACAGACTATAGTGGAAAGACTAAAGTGGAAAGACTAAGTGGACAGAATAAAGTGGAAAGACTATAGTGGAAAGACTAAAGTGGACAGACTATAGTGGAAAGACTATAGTGGACAGACTGAAGTGAAGAGACTATAGTGGAAAGACTAAAGTGGAAAGACTAAAGTGGACAGACTATAGTGGAAAGAATGAAGTGGAAAGACTCAGTGGACAAACTAAAGTGTACACACTGAAGTGGACAGAATAAAGTGGAAAGACTAAAGTGGAAAGACTAAAGTGGACAGACTATAGTGGAAAGACTAAAGTGGACAGACTAAAGTGGACAGAGAATAGTGGAAAGACTAAAGTGGACAGACTATAGTGGAAAGACTAAAGTGGACAGACTAAAGTGGAAAGACTAAAGTGGAAAGACTAAAGTGGACAGACTATAGTGGAAAGACTAAAGTGGACAGACTAAAGTGGAGACTATAGTGGAAAGACTAAAGTGGAAAGACTAAAGTGGACAGAGAATAGTGGAAAGACTAAAGTGGACAGACTATAGTGGAAAGACTAAAGTGGACAGACTAAAGTGGAAAGACTAAAGTGGAAAGACTAAAGTGGACAGACTATAGTGGAAAGACTAAAGTGGACAGACTAAAGTGGAAAGACTAAAGTGGACAGACTATAGTGGAAAGACTAAAGTGGAAAGACTAAAGTGGAAAGACTAAAGTGGACGGACTATAGTGGAAAGACTATAGTGGAAAGACTGTAGTGGACAGAATAAAGTGGAGACTATAGTGGAAAGAATAAAGTGGAAAGACTAAAGTGGACAGAGAATAGTGGAAAGACTAAAGTGGACAGACTATAGTGGAAAGACTAAAGTGGACAGACTATAGTGGAAAGACTAAAGTGGACAGACTAAAGTGGAAAGACTAAAGTGGAAAGACTAAAGTGGACAGACTACAGTGGAAAGACTATAATGGAAAGACTATAGTGGAAAGACTAAAGTGGACAGACTATAGTGGAAAGACTAAAGTGGACAGACTGAAGTGAAGAGACTATAGTGGAAAGACTAAAGTGGAAAGACTAAAGTGGACAGACTAAAGTGGAAAGAACTGAAGTGGACAGAATAAAGTGGAAAGACTAAAGTGGAAAGACTAAAGTGGACAGACTATAGTGGAAAGACTAAAGTGGACAGACTAAAGTGGAAAGACTAAAGTGGACAGACTATAGTGGAAAGACTAAAGTGGAAAGACTAAAGTGGAAAGACTAAAGTGGACAGACGATAGTGGAAATGACTAAAGTGGAAAGACTAAAGTGGAAGGACTAAAGTGGAAAGACTAAAGTTGACAGACTTTAGTGGAAAGACTAAAGTGGACAGACTATATTGGAAAGACTAAAGTGGACAGACTAAAGTGGAAAGACTAAAGTGGAAAGACTAAAGTGGACGGAGAATAGTGGAAAGACTAAAGTGGACAGACTATAGTGGAAAGACAAAAGTGGAAAGACTAAAGTGGAAAGACTAAAGTGGACAGACTTTAGTGGAAAGACTAAAGTGGACAGACTATGGAGGAAAGACTAAAATGGACAGAGAATAGTGGAAAGACTAAAGTGGACAGACTATAGTGGAAAGACCAAAGTGGAAAGACTAAAGTGGAAAGACTAAAGTGGACAGACGATAGTGGAAAGACTATAGTGGAAAGACTGTAGTGGACAGAATAAAGTGGAGACTATAGTGGAAAGAATAAAGTGGAAAGACTAAAGTGGACAGAGAATACTGGAAAGACTAAAGTGGACAGACTATAGTGGAAAGACTAAAGTGGACAGACTATAGTGGAAAGACTAAAGTGGACAGACTAAAGTGGAAAGACTAAAGTGGAAAGACTAAAGTGGACAGACTATAGTGGAAAGACTATAATGGAAAGACTATAGTGGAAAGACTAAAGTGGACAGACTATAGTGGAAAGACTAAAGTGGACAGACTGAAGTGAAGAGACTATAGTGGAAAGACTAAAGTGGAAAGACTAAAGTGGACAGAGAATAGTGGAAAGACTAAAGTGGACAGACTATAGTGGAAAGACTAAATTGGACAGACTATAGTGGAAAGACTAAAGTGGACAGACTAAAGTGGAAAGACTAAAGTGGAAAGACTAAAGTGGACAGACTATAGTGGAAAGACTATAATGGAAAGACTATAGTGGAAAGACTAAAGTGGACAGACTAAAGTGGAAAGACTAAAGTGGAAAGACTAAAGTGGACGGAGAATAGTGGAAAGACTAAAGTGGACAGACTATAGTGGAAAGACAAAAGTGGAAAGACTAAAGTGGAAAGACTAAAGTGGACAGACTTTAGTGGAAAGACTAAAGTGGACAGACTATGGAGGAAAGACTAAAGTGGACAGAGAATAGTGGAAAGACTAAAGTGGACAGACTATAGTGGAAAGACCAAAGTGGAAAGACTAAAGTGGAAAGACTAAAGTGGACAGACGATAGTGGAAAGACTATAGTGGAAAGACTGTAGTGGACAGAATAAAGTGGAGACTATAGTGGAAAGAATAAAGTGGAAAGACTAAAGTGGACAGAGAATAGTGGAAAGACTAAAGTGGACAGACGATAGTGGAAAGACTAAAGTGGACAGACTATAGTGGAAAGACTAAAGTGGACAGACTAAAGTGGAAAGACTAAAGTGGAAAGACTAAAGTGGACAGACTATAGTGGAAAGACTATAATGGAAAGACTATAGTGGAAAGACTAAAGTGGACAGACTATAGTGGAAAGACTAAAGTGGACAGACTGAAGTGAAGAGACTATAGTGGAAAGACTAAAGTGGAAAGACTAAAGTGGACAGACTAAAGTGGAAAGACTAAGTGGACAGAATAAAGTGGAAAGACTATAGTGGAAAGACTAAAGTGGACAGACTATAGTGGAAAGACTAAAGTGGACAGACTGAAGTGAAGAGACTATAGTGGAAAGACTAAAGTGGAAAGACTAAAGTGGACAGACTATAGTGGAAAGAATGAAGTGGAAAGACTCAGTGGACAAACTAAAGTGTACACACTGAAGTGGACAGAATAAAGTGGAAAGACTAAAGTGGAAAGACTAAAGTGGACAGACTATAGTGGAAAGACTAAAGTGGACAGACTAAAGTGGAAAGACTAAAGTGGACAGACTATAGTGGAAAGACTAAAGTGGAAAGACTAAAGTGGATAGACTAAAGTGGACGGACTTTAGTGGAAAGACTATAGTGGAAAGACTGTAGTGGACAGAATAAAGTGGAGACTATAGTGGAAAGACTAAAGTGGAAAGACTAAAGTGGACAGAAAATAGTGGAAAGACTAAAGTGGACAGACTATAGTGGAAAGACTAAAGTGGACAGACTAAAGTTAAAGACTAAAGTGGAAAGACTAAAGTGGACAGACTATAGTGGAAAGACTATAGTGGAAAGACTGTAGTGGACAGGATAAAGTGGAGACTATGGTGGAAAGACTAAAGTGGACAGAGAATAGTGGAAAGACTAAAGTGGACAAACTATAGTGGAAAGACTAAAGTGGAAAAACTAAAGTGGAAAGACTAAAGTGGACAGACTATAGTGGAAAGACTAAAGAGGACAGACTATAGTGGAAAGACTAAAGTGGACACACTAAAGTGGAAAGACTAAAGTGGACAGACGATAGTGGAAATGACTAAAGTGGAAAGACTAAAGTGGAAAGACTAAAGTGGAAAGACTAAAGTTGACAGACTTTAGTGGAAAGACTAAAGTGGACAGACTATAGTGGAAAGACTAAAGTGGACAGACTAAAGTGGAAAGACTAAAGTGGAAAGACTAAAGTGGACGGAGAATAGTGGAAAGACTAAAGTGGACAGACTATAGTGGAATGACAAAAGTGGAAAGACTAAAGTGGAAAGACTAAAGTGGACAGACTTTAGTGGAAAGACTAAAGTGGAAAGACTAAAGTGGAAAGACTAAAGTGGACAGACGATAGTGGAAAGACTATAGTGGAAAGACTGTAGTGGACAGAATAAAGTGGAGACTATAGTGGAAAGAATAAAGTGGAAAGACTAAAGTGGACAGAGAATAGTGGAAAGACTAAAGTGGACAGACTATAGTGGAAAGACCAAAGTGGAAAGACTAAAGTGGAAAGACTAAAGTGGACAGACGATAGTGGAAAGACTATAGTGGAAAGACTGTAGTGGACAGAATAAAGTGGAGACTATAGTGGAAAGAATAAAGTGGAAAGACTAAAGTGGACAGAGAATAGTGGAAAGACTAAAGTGGACAGACTATAGTGGAAAGACTAAAGTGGACAGACTATAGTGGAAAGACTAAAGTGGACAGACTAAAGTGGAAAGATTAAAGTGGAAAGACTAAAGTGGAAAGACTAAAGTGGAAAGACTAAAGTGGACAGACTATAGTGGAAAGACTAAAGTGGACAGACTAAAGTGGAAAGACTAAAGTGGACAGACTATAGTGGAAAGACTAAAGTGGACAGACGATAGTGGAAAGACTATAGTGGAAAGACTGTAGTGGACAGAATAAAGTGGAGACTATAGTGGAAAGAATAAAGTGGAAAGACTAAAGTGGACAGAGAATAGTGGAAAGACTAAAGTGGACAGACTATAGTGGAAAGACTAAAGTGGACAGAGAATAGTGGAAAGACTAAAGTGGACAGACTATAGTGGAAAGACCAAAGTGGAAAGACTAAAGTGGAAAGACTAAAGTGGACAGACGATAGTGGAAAGACTATAGTGGAAAGACTGTAGTGGACAGAATAAAGTGGAGACTATAGTGGAAAGAATAAAGTGGAAAGACTAAAGTGGACAGAGAATAGTGGAAAGACTAAAGTGGACAGACTATAGTGGAAAGACTAAAGTGGACAGACTATAGTGGAAAGACTAAAGTGGACAGACTAAAGTGGAAAGACTAAAGTGGAAAGACTAAAGTGGACAGACTATAGTGGAAAGACTATAATGGAAAGACTATAGTGGAAAGACTAAAGTGGACAGACTATAGTGGAAAGACTAAAGTGGACAGACTGAAGTGAAGAGACTATAGTGGAAAGACTAAAGTGGAAAGACTAAAGTGGACAGAGAATAGTGGAAAGACTAAAGTGGACAGACTATAGTGGAAAGACTAAATTGGACAGACTATAGTGGAAAGACTAAAGTGGACAGACTAAAGTGGAAAGACTAAAGTGGAAAGACTAAAGTGGACAGACTATAGTGGAAAGACTATAATGGAAAGACTATAGTGGAAAGACTAAAGTGGACAGACTATAGTGGAAAGACTAAAGTGGACAGACTGAAGTGAAGAGACTATAGTGGAAAGACTAAAGTGGAAAGACTAAAGTGGACAGACTAAAGTGGAAAGAACTGAAGTGGACAGAATAAAGTGGAAAGACTAAAGTGGAAAGACTAAAGTGGACAGACTATAGTGGAAAGACTAAAGTGGACAGACTAAAGTGGAAAGACTAAAGTGGACAGACTATAGTGGAAAGACTAAAGTGGAAAGACTAAAGTGGAAAGACTAAAGTGGACGGACTATAGTGGAAAAACTATAGTGGAAAGACTGTAGTGGACAGAATAAAGTGGAGACTATAGTGGAAAGACTAAAGTGGAAAGACTAAAGTGGCCAGAGAATAGTGGAAAGACTAAAGTGGACAGACTATAGTGGAAAGACTAAAGTGGACAGACTAAAGTGGAAAGACTAAAGTGGAAAGACTAAAGTGGACAGACTATAGTGGAAAGACTATAGTGGAAAGACTGTAGTGGACAGAAGAAAGTGGAGACTATGGTGGAAAGACTAAAGTGGACAGAGAATAGTGGAAAGACTATAGTGGACAGACTATAGTGGAAAGACTAAATGGACAGACTAAAGTGGAAAGACTAAAGTGGAAAGACTAAAGTGTACAGACTATAGTGGAAAGACTGTAGTGGACAAAATAAAGTGGAGACTATAGTGGAAAGACTAAAGTCTAAATTGGACAGAGAATAGTGGAAAGACTAAAGTGGACAGAGAATAGTGGAAAGACTAAAGTGGACAGACTATAGTGGAAAGACTAAAGTGGACAGACTAAAGTGGAAAGACTAAAGTGGAAAGACTGAAGTGGACAGACTATAGTGGAAAGACTATAATGGAAAGACTGTAGTGGACAGAATAAAGTGGAGACTATGGTGGAAAGACTAAAGTGGACAGAGAATAGTGGAAAGACTAAAGTGGACAGACTATAGTGGAAAGACAAAAGTGGAAAGACTAAAGTGGAAAGACTAAAGTGGAAAGACTAAAGTGGACAGACGATAGTGGAAATGACTAAAGTGGAAAGACTAAAGTGGACAGACTAAAGTGGAAAGACTATAGTGGAAAGACTAAAGTGGACAGACTATAGTTGAAAGACTAAAGTGGACAGACTGAAGTGAAAAGACTATAGTGGAAAGACTAAAGTGGAAAGACTAAAGTGGAAAGACTAAAGTGGACAGACTATAGTGGAAAGACTAAAGTGGAAAGACTAAGTGGACAGAATAAAGTGGAAAGACTATAGTGGAAAGACTAAAGTGGACAGACTATAGTGGAAAGACTAAAGTGGACAGACTGAAGTGAAGAGACTATAGTGGAAAGACTAAAGTGGAAAGACTAAAGTGGACAGACTATAGTGGAAAGAATGAAGTGGAAAGACTCAGTGGACAAACTAAAGTGTACACACTGAAGTGGACAGAATAAAGTGGAAAGACTAAAGTGGAAAGACTAAAGTGGACAGACTATAGTGGAAAGACTAAAGTGGACAGACTAAAGTGGAAAGACTAAAGTGGACAGACTATAGTGGAAAGACTAAAGTGGAAAGACTAAAGTGGATAGACTAAAGTGGACGGACTTTAGTGGAAAGACTATAGTGGAAGGACTGTAGTGGACAGAATAAAGTGGAGACTATAGTGGAAAGACTAAAGTGGAAAGACTAAAGTGGACAGAGAATAGTGGAAAGACTAAAGTGGACAGACTATAGTGGAAAGACTAAAGTGGACAGACTAAAGTGGAAAGACTAAAGTGGAAAGACTAAAGTGGAAAGACTAAAGTGGACAGACGATAGTGGAAAGACTATAGTGGAAAGACTGTAGTGGACAGAATAAAGTGGAGACTATAGTGGAAAGAATAAAGTGGAAAGACTAAAGTGGACAGAGAATAGTGGAAAGACTAAAGTGGACAGACTATAGTGGAAAGACTAAAGTGGACAGACTATAGTGGAAAGACTAAAGTGGACAGACTAAAGTGGAAAGACTAAAGTGGAAAGACTAAAGTAGACAGACGATAGTGGAAAGACTATAGTGGAAAGACTGTAGTAGACAGAATAAAGTGGAGACTATAGTGGAAAGAATAAAGTGGAAAGACTAAAGTGGACAGAGAATAGTGGAAAGACTAAAGTGGACAGACTATAGTGGAAAGACTAAAGTGGACAGACTATAGTGGAAAGACTAAAGTGGACAGACTAAAGTGGAAAGACTAAAGTGGAAAGACTAAAGTGGACAGACTATAGTGGAAAGACTATAATGGAAAGACTATAGTGGAAAGACTAAAGTGGACAGACTATAGTGGAAATACTAAAGTGGACAGACTGAAGTGAAGAGACTATAGTGGAAAGACTAAAGTGGAAAGACTAAAGTGGACAGAGAATAGTGGAAAGACTAAAGTGGACAGACTATAGTGGAAAGACTAAATTGGACAGACTATAGTGGAAAGACTAAAGTGGACAGACTAAAGTGGAAAGACTAAAGCGGAAAGACTAAAGTGGACAGACTATAGTGGAAAGACTATAATGGAAAGACTATAGTGGAAAGACTAAAGTGGACAGACTATAGTGGAAAGACTAAAGTGGACAGACTGAAGTGAAGAGACTATAGTGGAAAGACTAAAGTGGAAAGACTAAAGTGGACAGACTAAAGTGGAAAGAACTGAAGTGGACAGAATAAAGTGGAAAGACTAAAGTGGAAAGACTAAAGTGGACAGACTATAGTGGAAAGACTAAAGTGGACCGACTAAAGTGGAAAGACTAAAGTGGACAGACTATAGTGGAAAGACTAAAGTGGAAAGACTAAAGTGGAAAGACTAAAGTGGACGGACTATAGTGGAAAGACTATAGTGGAAAGACTGTAGTGGACAGAATAAAGTGGAGACTATAGTGGAAAGACTAAAGTGGAAAGACTAAAGTGGCCAGAGAATAGTGGAAAGACTAAAGTGGACAGACTATAGTGGAAAGACTAAAGTGGACAGACTAAAGTGGAAAGACTAAAGTGGAAAGACTAAAGTGGACAGACTATAGTGGAAAGACTATAGTGGAAAGACTGTAGTGGACAGAAGAAAGTGGAGACTATGGTGGAAAGACTAAAGTGGACAGAGAATAGTGGAAAGACTATAGTGGACAGACTATAGTGGAAAGACTAAGTGGACAGACTAAAGTGGAAAGACTAAAGTGGAAAGACTAAAGTGGACAGACTATAGTGGAAAGACTGTAGTGGACAAAATAAAGTGGAGACTATAGTGGAAAGACTAAAGTCTAAATTGGACAGAGAATAGTGGAAAGACTAAAGTGGACAGAGAATAGTGGAAAGACTAAAGTGGACAGACTATAGTGGAAAGACTAAAGTGGACAGACTAAAGTGGAAAGACTAAAGTGGAAAGACTGAAGTGGACAGACTATAGTGGAAAGACTATAATGGAAAGACTGTAGTGGACAGAATAAAGTGGAGACTATGGTGGAAAGACTAAAGTGGACAGAGAATAGTGGAAAGACTAAAGTGGACAGACTATAGTGGAAAGACAAAAGTGGAAAGACTAAAGTGGAAAGACTAAAGTGGACAGACGATAGTGGAAATGACTAAAGTGGAAAGACTAAAGTGGACAGACTAAAGTGGAAAGACTATAGTGGAAAGACTAAAGTGGACAGACTATAGTTGAAAGACTAAAGTGGACAGACTGAAGTGAAAAGACTATAGTGGAAAGACTAAAGTGGAAAGACTAAAGTGGAAAGACTAAAGTGGACAGACTATAGTGGAAAGACTAAAGTGGAAAGACTAAGTGGACAGAATAAAGTGGAAAGACTATAGTGGAAAGACTAAAGTGGACAGACTATAGTGGAAAGACTAAAGTGGACAGACTAAAGTGGAAAGACTAAAGTGGACAGACTATAGTGTAAAGACTAAAGTGGAAAGACTAAAGTGGAAAGACTAAAGTGGACGGACTATAGTGGAAAGACTATAGTGGAAAGACTGTAGTGGAAAGAATAAAGTGGAGACTATAGTGGAAAGAATAAAGTGGAAAGACTAAAGTGGACAGAGAATAGTGGAAAGACTAAAGTGGACAGACTATAGTGGAAAGACTAAAGTGGAAAGACTAAAGTGGACGGACTATAGTGGAAAGACTATAGTGGAAAGACTGTAGTGGACAGAATAAAGTGGAGACTATAGTGGAAAGACTAAAGTGGAAAGACTAAAGTGGCCAGAGAATAGTGGAAAGACTAAAGTGGACAGACTATAGTGGAAAGACTAAAGTGGACAGACTAAAGTGGAAAGACTAAAGTGGAAAGACTAAAGTGGACAGACTATAGTGGAAAGACTATAGTGGAAAGACTGTAGTGGACAGAAGAAAGTGGAGACTATGGTGGAAAGACTAAAGTGGACAGAGAATAGTGGAAAGACTATAGTGGACAGACTATAGTGGAAAGACTAAGTGGACAGACTAAAGTGGAAAGACTAAAGTGGAAAGACTAAAGTGGACAGACTATAGTGGAAAGACTGTAGTGGACAAAATAAAGTGGAGACTATAGTGGAAAGACTAAAGTCTAAATTGGACAGAGAATAGTGGAAAGACTAAAGTGGACAGAGAATAGTGGAAAGACTAAAGTGGACAGACTATAGTGGAAAGACTAAAGTGGACAGACTAAAGTGGAAAGACTAAAGTGGAAAGACTGAAGTGGACAGACTATAGTGGAAAGACTATAATGGAAAGACTGTAGTGGACAGAATAAAGTGGAGACTATGGTGGAAAGACTAAAGTGGACAGAGAATAGTGGAAAGACTAAAGTGGACAGACTATAGTGGAAAGACAAAAGTGGAAAGACTAAAGTGGAAAGACTAAAGTGGACAGACGATAGTGGAAATGACTAAAGTGGAAAGACTAAAGTGGACAGACTAAAGTGGAAAGACTATAGTGGAAAGACTAAAGTGGACAGACTATAGTTGAAAGACTAAAGTGGACAGACTGAAGTGAAAAGACTATAGTGGAAAGACTAAAGTGGAAAGACTAAAGTGGAAAGACTAAAGTGGACAGACTATAGTGGAAAGACTAAAGTGGAAAGACTAAGTGGACAGAATAAAGTGGAAAGACTATAGTGGAAAGACTAAAGTGGACAGACTATAGTGGAAAGACTAAAGTGGAAAGACTGAAGTGAAGAGACTATAGTGGAAAGACTAAAGTGGAAAGACTAAAGTGGACAGACTATAGTGGAAAGAATGAAGTGGAAAGACTCAGTGGACAAACTAAAGTGTACACACTGAAGTGGACAGAATAAAGTGGAAAGACTAAAGTGGAAAGACTAAAGTGGACAGACTATAGTGGAAAGACTAAAGTGGACAGACTAAAGTGGAAAGACTAAAGTGGACAGACTATAGTGGAAAGACTAAAGTGGAAAGACTAAAGTGGATAGACTAAAGTGGACGGACTTTAGTGGAAAGACTATAGTGGAAGGACTGTAGTGGACAGAATAAAGTGGAGACTATAGTGGAAAGACTAAAGTGGAAAGGCTAAAGTGGACAGAGAATAGTGGAAAGACTAAAGTGAACAGACTATAGTGGAAAGACTAAAGTGGACAGACTAAAGTGGAAAGACTAAAGTGGAAAGACTAAAGTGGACAGACTATAGTGGAAAGACTATAGTGGAAAGACTGTAGTGGACAGAATAAAGTGGAGACTATGGTGGAAAGACTAAAGTGGACAGACTATAGTGGAAAGACTAAAGAGGACAGACTATAGTGGAAAGACTAAAGTGGACACACTAAAGTGGAAAGACTAAAGTGGACAGACGATAGTGGAAATGACTAAAGTGGAAAGACTAAAGTGGAAAGACTAAAGTTGACAGACTTTAGTGGAAAGACTAAAGTGGACAGACTATAGTGGAAAGACTAAAGTGGACAGACTAAAGTGGAAAGACTAAAGTGGAAAGACTAAAGTGGACGGAGAATAGTGGAAAGACTAAAGTGGACAGACTATAGTGGAAAGACAAAAGTGGAAAGACTAAAGTGGAAAGACTAAAGTGGACAGACTTTAGTGGAAAGACTAAAGTGGACAGACTATGGAGGAAAGACTAAAGTGGACAGAGAATAGTGGAAAGACTAAAGTGGACAGACTATAGTGGAAAGACCAAAGTGGAAAGACTAAAGTGGAAAGACTAAAGTGGACAGACGATAGTGGAAATGACTAAAGTGGAAAGACTAAAGTGGACAGACTAAAGTGGACAGACTAAAGTGGAAAGACTAAAGTGGACAGACTCTAGTGGAAAGACTGAAGTGGAAAGACTAAGTGGACAGACTAAAGTCGAAAGACTAAAGTGGAAAGACTATAGTGGACAGACTATAGTGGAAAGACTAAGTGGACAGACTAAAGTGGAAAGACTAAAGTGGAAAGACTATAGTGGAAAGACTATAGTGGAAAGACTATAGTGGAAAGACTGTAGTGGACAGAATAAAATGGAGAATATAGTGGAAAGACTAAAGTGGACAGAGAATAGTGGAAAGACTAAAGTGGATAGACTATAGTGGAAAGACTATAGTGGAAAGACTGTAGTGGACAGAATAAAGTGGAGACTATAGTGGAAAGACTAAAGTGGACAGACTATAGTGGAAAGACTATAGTGAAAAGACTGTAGTGGACATAATAAAGTGGAGACTATAGTGGAAAGACTAAAGTGGACAGAGAATAGTGGAAAGACTAAAGTGGACAGACTATAGTTTAAAGACAATAGTGGAAAGACTGTAGTGGACAGAATAAAGTGGAGACTATAGCGGAAAGACTAAAGTGGAAAGACTAAAGTGGACAGAGAATAGAGGAAAGACTAAAGTTGACAGACTATAGTGGAAAGACCGAAGTGGAAAGACTAAGGGGACAGACTAAAGTGGAAAGACTATAGTGGAAAGACTAAAGTGGACAGACTATAGTAGAAAGACTAAAGTGGACAGACTGAAGTGAAAAGACTATAGTGGAAAGACTAAAGTGGAAAGACTAAAGTGGACAGACTACAGTGGAAAGACTGAAGTGGAAAGACTCAGTGGACAAACTAAAGTGTACACACTGAAGTGGACAGAATAAAGTGGAAAGATTAAAGTGGAAAGACTAAAGTGGACAGACTATAGTGGAAAGACTAAAGTGGACAGACTAAAGTGGAAAGACTAAAGTGGACAGACTTTAGTGGAAAGACTAAAGTGGACAGACTATAGTGGAAAGACTAAAGTGGACAGACTAAAGTTGAAAGACTAAAGTGGAAAGACTAAAGTGGACGGACTATAGTGGAAAGACTATAGTGGAAAGACTCTAGTCGACAGAATAAAGTGGAGACTATAGTGGAAAGACTAAAGTGGACAGAGAATAGTGGAAAGACTAAAGTGGACAGACTATAGTTGAAAGACTAAAGTGGACAGACTAAAGTGGAAAGACTAAAGTGGAAAGACTAAAGTGGACAGACTATAGTGGAAAGACTATAGTGGAAAGACTGTAGTGGACAGAATAAAGTGGAGACTATGGTGGAAAGACTAAAGTGGACAGAGAATAGTGGAAAGACTAAAGTGGACAGACTATAGTGGAAAGACTAAAGTGGAAAGACTAAAGTGGAAAGACTAAAGTGGACAGACTATAGTGGAAAGACTAAGGTGGACAGAGAATAGTGGAAAGACTAAAGTGGACAGACTATAGTGGAAAGACTAAAGTGGACAGACTAAAGTGGAAAAACTAAAGTGGACAGACTATAGTGGAAAGACTAAAGTGGACAGACTATAGTGGAAAGACTAAAGTGGACAGACTAAAGTGGAAAAACTAAAGTTGAAAGACTAAAGTGGACGGACTATAGTGGAAAGACTATAGTGGAAAGACTGTAGTGGACAGAATAAAGTTGAGACTATGGTGGAAAGACTAAAGTGGAAAGAGAATAGTGGAAAGACTAAAGTGGACAGACTATAGTGGAAAGACTAAAGTGGAAAGACTAAAGTGGACAGACAATAGCCGATCCACACTCACAAAAAATGTAAGTAAGCTGTCCTCAGAACTTCTGAAAATTGGCCTTGAAGTTAACCTTTCAAAATGTGAGTACCTGCATTTCAACCCTTCGTCAAATTGTTCGAGTGCATCTAAAGCTTCTATATCTCTTGGATCGTTCATCGTAAAATCAACAGACTCTCTACGGTGGCTCGGCATAACATTCAAATCTTCATTGTCTAAAGTGGACTAAAGTGGAAAGACTATAGTGGAAAGACTATAGTGGAAAGACTGTAGTGGACAGAATAAAGTGGAGACTATAGCGGAAAGACTAAATTGGACAGAGAATAGTGGAAAGACTAAAGTGGACAGAGAATAGTGGAAAGACTAAAGTGGACAGACTAAAGTGGAAAGACTAAAGTGGACAGACGATAGTGTAAATGACTAAAGTGGAAAGACTAAAGTGGACAGACTAAAGTGGAAAGACTATAGTGGAAAGACTAAAGTGGACAGACTATAGTGGAAAGACTAAAGTGGACAGACTGAAGTGAAAAGACTATAGTGGAAAGACTAAAGTGGAAAGACTAAAGTGGAAAGACTAAAGTGGACAGACTATAGTGGAAAGACTATAGTGGAAAGACTAAAGTGGACAGACTATAGTGGAAAGACTAAAGTGGAAAGACTAAAGTGGACAGACTATAGTGGAAAGACTAAAGTGGAAAGACTAAGTGGACAGACTAAAGTGGAAAGACTATAGTGGAAAGACTAAAGTGGTCAGACTATAGTGGAAAGACTAAAGTGGACAGACTGAAGTGAAGAGACTATAGTGGAAAGACTAAAGTGGAAAGACTAAAGTGGACAGACTATAGTGGAAAGACTGAAGTGGAAAGACTCAGTGGACAAACTAAAGTGTACACACTGAAGTGGACAGAATAAAGTGGAAAGACTATAGTGGAAAGACTAAAGTGGACAGACTATAGTGGAAAGACTAAAGTGGACAGACTGAAGTGAAAAGACTATAGTGGAAAGACTAAAGTGGAAAGACTAAAGTGGAAAGACTAAAGTGGACAGACTATAGTGGAAAGACTAAAGTGGAAAGACTAAAGTGGACAGACTATAGTGGAAAGACTAAAGTGGAAAGACTAAGTGGACAGACTAAAGTGGAAAGACTATAGTGGAAAGACTAAAGTGGTCAGACTATAGTGGAAAGACTAAAGTGGACAGACTGAAGTGAAGAGACTATAGTGGAAAGACTAAAGTGGAAAGACTAAAGTGGACAGACTATAGTGGAAAGACTGAAGTGGAAAGACTCAGTGGACAAACTAAAGTGTACACACTGAAGTGGACAGAATAAAGTGGAAAGACTAAAGTGGAAAGACTAAAGTGGACAGACTATAGTGGAAAGACTAAAGTGGACAGACTAAAGTGGAAAGACTAAAGTGGACAGACTATAGTGTAAAGACTAAAGTGGAAAGACTAAAGTGGAAAGACTAAAGTGGACGGACTATAGTGGAAAGACTATAGTGGAAAGACTGTAGTGGAAAGAATAAAGTGGAGACTATAGTGGAAAGAATAAAGTGGAAAGACTAAAGTGGACAGAGAATAGTGGAAAGACTAAAGTGGACAGACTATAGTGGAAAGACTAAAGTGGACAGACTAAAGTGGAAAGACTAAAGTGGAAAGACTAAAGTGAACAGACTATAGTGGAAAGACTATAGTGGAAAGACTGTAGTGGACAGAATAAAGTGGAGACTATGGTGGAAAGACTAAAGTGGACAGAGAATAGTGGAAAGACTGAAGTGGACAAAGTATAGTGGAAATGACTAAAGTGGAAAGACTAAAGTGGACAGACTAAAGTGGACAGACTAAAGTGGAAAGACTAAAGTGGACAGACTCTAGTGGAAAGACTGAAGTGGAAATACTAAGTGGACAGACTAAAGCGGAAAGACTAAAGTGGAAAGACTATAGTGGACAGACTATAATGGAAAGACTAAGTGGACAGACTAAAGTGGAAAGACTAAAGTGAAAAGACTAAAGTGGACAGACTATAGTGGAAAGACTATAGTGGAAAGACTGTAGTGGACAGAATAAAGTGGAGACTACAGTGCAAAGACTAAAGTGGAAAGACTAAATTGGACAGAGAATAGTGGAAAGACTAAAGTGGACAGAGAATAGTGGAAAGACTATAGTGGAAAGACTGTAGTGGACAGAATAAAGTTGAGACTATAGTGGAAAGACTAAAGTGGAAAGACTAAATTGGACAGAGAATAGTGGAAAGACTAAAGTGGACAGAGAATAGTGGAAAGACTAAATTGGACAGACTATAGTGGAAAGACTAAAGTGGACAGACTAAAGTGGAAAGACTAAAGTGGAAAGACTAAAGTGGACAGACTATAGTGGAAAGACTATAGTGGAAAGACTGTAGTGGACAGAATAAAGTTGAGACTATAATGGAAAGACTAAAGTGGAAAGACTAAATTGGACAGAGAATAGTTGAAAGACTAAAGTGGACAGAGAATAGTGGAAAGACTAAATTGGACAGACTATAGTGGAAAGACTAAAGTGGACAGACTAAAGTGGAAAGACTAAAGTGGAAAGACTAAAGTGGACAGACTATAGTGGAAAGACTAAAGTGGAAAGACTAAAGTGGACAGACGATAGTGGAAATGACTAAAGTGGAAAGACTAAAGTGGACAGACTAAAGTGGAAAGACTATAGTGGAAAGACTAAAGTGGACAGACTATAGTGGAAAGACTAAAGTGGACAGACTGAAGTGAAAAGACTATAGTGGAAAGACTAAAGTGGAAAGACTAAAGTGGAAAGACTAAAGTGGACAGACTATAGTGGAAAGACTAAAGTGGAAAGACTAAGTGGACAGACTAAAGTGGAAAGACTATAGTGGAAAGACTAAAGTGGACAGACTATAGTGGAAAGACTAAAGTGGACAGACTGAAGTGAAGAGACTTTAGTGGAAAGACTAAAGTGGAAAGACTAAAGTGGACAGACTATAGTGGAAAGACTGAAGTGGAAAGACTCAGTGGACAAACTAAAGTGTACACACTGAAGTGGACAGAATAAAGTGGAAAGACTAAAGTGGAAAGACTAAAGTGGACAGACTATAGTGGAAAGACTAAAGTGGACAGACTAAAGTGGAAAGACTAAAGTGGACAGACTATAGTGGAAAGACTAAAGTGGAAAGACTTAAGTGGAAAGACTAAAGTGGACGGACTAAAGTGGAAAGACTATAGTGGAAAGACTGTAGTGGACAGAATAAAGTGGAGACTATAGTGGAAAGAATAAAGTGGAAAGACTAAAGTGGACAGAGAATAGTGGAAAGACTAAAGTGGACAGACTATAGTGGAAAGACTAAAGTGGACAGACTAAAGTGGAAAGACTAAAGTGGAAAGACTAAAGTGGACAGACTATAGTGGAAAGACTATAGTGGAAAGACTGTAGTGGACAGAATAAAGTGGAGACTATGGTGGAAAGACTAAAGTGGACAGAGAATAGTGGAAAGACTAAAGTGGACAAACTATAGTGGAAAGACTAAAGTGGAAAGACTAAAGTGGAAAGACTAAAGTGGACAGACTATAGTGGAAAGACTAAAGTGGACAGACTATAGTGGAAAGACTAAAGTGGACACACTAAAGTGGAAAGACTAAAGTGGAAAGACTAAAGTGGACAGACGATAGTGGAAATGACTAAAGTGGAAAGACTAAAGTGGACGGACTAAAGTGGACAGACTAAAGTGGAAAGACTAAAGTGGACAGACTCTAGTGGAAAGACTGAAGTGGAAATACTAAGTGGACAGACTAAAGCGGAAAGACTAAAGTGGAAAGACTATAGTGGACAGACTATAGTGGAAAGACTAAGTGGACAGACTAAAGTGGAAAGACTAAAGTGGAAAGACTAAGGTGGACAGACTATAGTGGAAAGACTATAGTGGAAAGACTGTAGTGGACAGAATAAAGTGGAGACTATAGTGGAAAGACTAAATTGGACAGAGAATAGTGGAAAGACTAAAGTGGACAGAGAATAGTGGAAAGACTAAAGTGGACATGCTATAGTGGAAAGACTAAAGTGGACAGACTAAAGTGGAAAGACTAAAGTGGAAAGACTAAAGTGGACACACTATAGTGGAAAGACTATAATGGAAAGACTGTAGTGGACAGAATAAAGTGGAGACTTTGGTGGAAAGACTAAAGTGGACAGAGAATAGTGGAAAGACTAAAGTGGACAGACTCTAGTGGAAAGACTGAAGTGGAAAGACTAAGTGGACAGACTAAAGTGGAAAGACTAAAGTGGAAAGACTATAGTGGACAGACTATAGTGGAAAAACTAAGTGGACAGACTAAAGTGGAAAGACTAAAGTGGAAAGACTATGGTGGAAAGACTATAGTGGAAAGACTATAGTGGAAAGACTGTAGTGGACAGAATAAAGTGGAGACTATAGTGGAAAGACTAAAGTGGACAGACTATAGTGGAAAGACTATAGTGGAAAGACTGTAGTGGACAGAATAAAGTGGAGACTATAGTGGAAAGACTAAAGTGGAAAGACTAAAGTGGAAAGACTAAAGTGGACAGACGATAGTGGAAATGACTAAAGTGGAAAGACTAAAGTGGACAGACTAAAGTGGACAGACTAAAGTGGAAAGACTAAAGTGGACAGACTCTAGTGGAAAGACTGAAGTGGAAAGACTAAGTGGACAGACTAAAGTGGAAAGACTAAAGTGGAAAGACTATAGTGGACAGACTATAGTGGAAAAACTAAGTGGACAGACTAAAGTGGAAAGACTAAAGTGGAAAGACTATGGTGGAAAGACTATAGTGGAAAGACTATAGTGGAAAGACTGTAGTGGACAGAATAAAGTGGAGACTATAGTGGAAAGACTAAAGTGGACAGACTATAGTGGAAAGACTATAGTGGAAAGACTGTAGTGGACAGAATAAAGTGGAGACTATAGTGGAAAGACTAAAGTGGACAGAGAATAGTGGAAAGACTAAAGTGGACAGACTATAGTGGAAAGACTATAGTGGAAAGACTGTAGTGGACAGAATAAAGTAGAGACTATAGTTGAAAGACTAAGTGGACAGACTAAAGTGGAAAGACTAAAGTGGAAAGACTATGGTGGACAGACTATAGTGGAAAGACTAAGTGGACAGACTAAAGTGGAAAGACTAAAGTGGAAAGACTATGGTGGAAAGACTATAGTGGAAAGACTATAGTGGAAAGACTGTAGTGGACAGAATAAAGTGGAGACTATAGTGGAAAGACTAAAGTGGACAGAGAATAGTGGAAAGACTAAAGTGGACAGACTAAAGTGGAAAGACTAAAGTGGACGGACTATAGTGGAAAGACTATAGTGGAAAGACTGTAGTCGACAGAATAAAGTGGGGACTATAGTGGAAAGACTAAAGTGGAAAGACTAAAGTGGACAGAGAATAGTGGAAAGACTAAAGTGGACAGACTATAGTTGAAAGACTAAAGTGGACAGACTAAAGTGGAAAGACTAAAGTGGAAAGACTAAAGTGGACAGACTATAGTGGAAAGACTAAGGTGGACAGAGAATAGTGGACAGAATAAAGTGGAGACTATAGTGGAAAGACTAAAGTGGAAAGACTAAAGTGGACAGACTATAGTGGAAAGACTATAGTGGAAAGACTGTAGTGGACAGAATAAAGTGGAGACTATAGTGGAAAGACTAAAGTGGACAGAGAATAGTGGAAAGACTAAAGTGGACAGACTATAGTGGAAAGACTATAGTTGAAAGACTGTAGGTGTCAGACTAAAGTGGAAAAACTAAAGTGGAAAGACTAAAGTGGACAGACTATAGTGGAAAGACTGAAGTGGACAGACTAAAGTGGAAAAACTAAAGTTGAAAGACTAAAGTGGACAGACTATAGTGGAAAGACTATAGTGGAAAGACTGTCGTGGACAGAATAAAGTGTAGACTATAGTGGAAAGACTAAAGTGGACAGAGAATAGTGGAAAGACTAAAGTGGACAGACTATAGTGGAAAGACTACAGTGGAAAGACTGTAGTGGACAGAATAAAGTGGAGACTATAGTGGAAAGACTAAAGTGGACAGAGAATAGTGGAAAGACTAAAGTGGAAAGACAGTAGTGGACAGAATAAAGTGGAGACTATAGTGGAAAGACTAAAGTGGAAAGACTAAAGTGGACAGAGAATAGTGGAAAGACTAAAGTGGACAGACTATAGTGGAAAGACTAAAGTGTACAGACTAAAGTGGAAAGACTAAAGTGGAAAGACTGAAGTGGCCAGACTATAGTGGAAATGACTAAAGTGGAAAGACTAAAGTGGACAGACTAAAGTGGAAAGACTAAAGTGGAAATACTAAAGTGGACAGACTCTAGTGGAAAGACTACGTGGACAGACTAAAGCGGAAAGATTAAAGTGGAAAGACTAAAGTGAACAGACTGTAGTGGAAAGACTAAAGTGGACAGACTAAAGTGGAAAGTCTAAAGTGGAAAGACTAAAGTGGACAGACGATAGTGGAAAGACAATGATGGAAAGACTGTAGTGGACAGAAGAAAGTGGAGACAATAGTGGAAAGACTAAAGTGGACAGAGAATAGTGGAAAGACTAAAGTGGACAGACTATAGTGGAAAGACTAAAGTGGACAGACTAAAGTGGAAAGACTAAAGTGGAAAGACTAAAGTGGACAAACTATTGTGGAAAGACTATAGTGGAAAGACTGTAGTGGACAGAATAAAGTGGAGACTATAGTGGAAAGACTAAAGTGGAAAGACTAAAGTGGAAAGACTAAACTGGACAGACTATAGTGGAAAGACTAAAGTGGACAGACTATAGTGGAAAGACTAAAGTGGACAGACTAAAGTGGAAAGACTAAAGTGGAAAGACTAAAGTGGACAGACGATAGTGGAAATGACTAAAGTGGACAGACTAAAGTGGAAAGTCTAAAGTGGAAAGACTAAAGTGGACAGACGATAGTGGAAAGACAATGATGGAAAGACTGTAGTGGACAGAATAAAGTGGAGACTATAGTGGAAAGACTAAAGTGGACAGAGAATAGTGAAAAGACTAAAGTGGACAGACTATAGTGGAAAGACTAAAGTGGACAGACTAAAGTGGAAAGACTAAAGTGGAAAGACTAAAGTGGACAAACTATAGTGGAAAGACTATAGTGGAAAGACTGTAGTGGACAGAATAAAGTGGAGACTATAGTGGAAAGACTAAAGTAGAAAGACTAAAGTGGAAAGACTAAACTGGACAGACTATAGTGGAAAGACTAAAGTGGACAGACTATAGTGGAAAGACTAAAGTGGACAGACTAAAGTGGAAAGACTAAAGTGGAAAGACTAAAGTGGACAGACGATAGTGGAAATGACTAAAGTGGAAAGACTAAAGTGGACAGACTATAGTGGTAAGACTATAGTGGAAAGACTGTAGTGGACATAATAAAGTGGAGACTATAGTGGAAAGACTAAAGTGGACAGAGAATAGTGGAAAGACTAAAGTGGACAGACTATAGTGGAAAGACTATAGTGGAAAGACTGTAGTGGACAGAATAAAGTGGAGACTATAGTGGAAAGACTAAAGTGGAAAGACTAAAGTGGACAGACTGTAGTGGAAAGACTGAAGTGGAAAGACTCAGTGGACAAACTAAAGTGTACACACTGAAGTGGACAGAATAAAGTGGAAAGACTAAAGTGGAAAGACTAAAGTGGACAGACTAAAGTGGAAAGACTAAAGTGGAAAGACTAAAGTGGACAGACTATAGTGGAAAGACTATAGTGGAAAGACTGTAGTGGACAGTATAAAGTGGAGACTATAGTGGAAAGACTAAAGTGGAAAGACTGTAGTGGACAGAGAATAGTGGAGACTATGGTGGAAAGACTAAAGTGGACAGAATAAACTGGAGACTATAGTGGAAAGACTAAAGTCTTTCCACTTAGACTTCCGGAAAGACTAAAGTGGACAGACTATAGTTTAAAGACTATAGTGGAAAGACTGTAGTGGACAGAATAAAGTGGAGACTATGGTGGAAAGACTAAAGTGGACAGAATAAACTGGAGACTATAGTGGAAAGACTAAAGTCTTTCCACTTAGACTTCCGGAAAGACTAAAGTGGACAGACTATAGTGGAAAGACTATAGTGGAAAGACTGTAGTGGACGGAATAAAGCGGAGACTATAGTGGAAAGACTAAAGTGGACAGAGAATAGTGGAAAGACTAAAGTGGAAAGACTGTAGTGAATAAGTGGAGACTATAGTGGAAAGATTAAAGTGGAAAGACTAAAGTGGACAGACTATAGTGGAAAGACTGTAGTGGACAGAATAAAGTGGAGACTATAGTGGAAAGCCTAAAGTGGACAGCGAATAGTGGAAAGACTAAAGTTGACAGACTATAGTGGAAAGACTATAGTGGAAAGACTATAGTGGATAGACTGTAGTGGACAGAAGAAAGTCGAGACTATAGTGGAAAGACTAAAGTGGACAGAGAATAGTGGAAAGACTATAGTGGAAAGACTGTAGTGGACAGAAGAAAGTGGAGACTATAGTGGAAAGACTAAAGTGGACAGAGAATAGTGGTAAGACTAAAGTGGAAAGAATGTAGTGGACTGAATAAAGTGGAGACTATAGTGGAAAGACTAAAGTGAAAAGACTAAAGTGGAAAGACTAAAGTGGGCAGACTATAGTGGAAAGACTAAAGTGGACAGACTGAAGTGGAAAGACTATAGTGGAAAGACTAAAGTGGAAAGACTGTAGTGGACAGACTATAGTGGAAAGACTATAGTGGAAAGACTAAAGTGGAAAGACTGTAGTGGACAGAACAAAGTGTAGACTATAGTGGAAAGACTAAAGTGGACAGAGAATAGTGGAAAGACTAAAGTGGACAGACTATAGTGGAAAGACTATAGTGGAAAGACTGTAGTGGACGGAATAAAGTGGAGACTATAGTGGAAAGACTAAAGTGGAAAGACTAAAGTGGACAGAGAATAGTGGAAAGACTAAAGTGGAAAGACTGTAGTGGACAGAATAAAGTGGAGACTATAGTGGAAAGACTAAAGTGGAAAGAATAAAGTGGACAGACTATAGTGGAAAGACTATAGTGGAAAGACTGTAGTGGAAAGCCTAAAGTGGACAGAGAATAGTGGAAAGACTAAACTTGACAGACTATAGTGGAAAGACTATAGTGGAAAAACTAAAGTGGACAGAGAATAGTGGAAAGACTAAAGTGGACAGACTATAGTGGAAAGACTATAGTGGAAAGACTGTAGTGGACAGAATAAAGTGGATACTATAGTGGAAAGACTAAAGTGGACAGAGAATAGTGGAAAGACTAAAGTGGACAGACTATAGTGGACAGACTATAGTGGAAAGACCGTAGTGGACAGAATAAAGTGGAGACTATAGTGGAAAGCCTAAAGTGGACAGCGAATAGTGGAAAGACTAAAGTTGACAGACTAAAGTGGACAGACTATAGTGGACAGACTATAGTGGAAAGACCGTAGTGGACAGAATAAAGTGGAGACTATAGTGGAAAGACTAAAGTGGACAGAGAATAGTGGAAAGACTAAAGTGGACAGAGAATAGTGGAAAGACTAAAGTGGACAGACTATAGTGGAAAGACTACAGTGGAAAGACTGTAGTGGACAGAATAAAGTGGAGACTACAGTGGAAAGACTAAAGTGGACAGAGAATAGTGGAAAGACTAAAGTGGAAAGACAGTAGTGGACAGAATAAAGTGGAGACTGTAGTGGAAAGACTAAAGTGGAAAGACTAAAGTGGACAGAGAATAGTGGAAAGACTAAAGTGGACAGACTATAGTGGAAAGACTAAAGTGTACAGACTAAAGTGGAAAGACTAAAGTGGACAGACTGAAGTGGACAGACTATAGTGGAAATGACTAAAGTGGAAAGACTAAAGTGGACAGACTAAAGTGGACAGACTGAAGTGGAAAGACTAAGTGGACAGACTAAAGTGGAAAGACTATAGTGGAAAGACTAAAGTGGACAGACTATAGTGGAAAGACTAAAGTGGACAGACTGAAGTGGAAAGACTAAGTGGACAGACTAAAGTGGAAAGACTATAGTGGAAAGACTAAAGTGGACAGACTATAGTGGAAAGACTAAAGTGGACAGACTGAAGTGGAAAGACTATAGTGGAAAGACTAAAGTGGAAAGACTGTAGTGGACAGAACAAAGTGTAGACTATAGTGGAAAGACTAAAGTGGACAGAGAATAGTGGAAAGACTAAAGTGGACAGACTATAGTGGAAAGACTATAGTGGAAAGACTGTAGTGGACGGAATAAAGTGGAGACTATAGTGGAAAGACTAAAGTGGAAAGACTAAAATGGACAGAGAAAAGTGGAAAGACTAAAGTGGAAAGACTGTAGTGGACAGAATAAAGTGGAGACTATAGTGGAAAGACTAAAGTGGAAAGAATAAAGTGGACAGACTATAGTGGAAAGACTATAGTGGAAAGACTGTAGTGGAAAGCCTAAAGTGGACAGAGAATAGTGGAAAGACTAAACTTGACAGACTATAGTGGAAAGACTATAGTGGAAAAACTAAAGTGGACAGAGAATAGTGGAAAGACTAAAGTGGACAGACTATAGTGGAAAGACTATAGTGGAAAGACTGTAGTGGACAGAATAAAGTGGATACTATAGTGGAAAGACTAAAGTGGACAGAGAATAGTGGAAAGACTAAAGTGGACAGACTATAGTGGACAGACTATAGTGGAAAGACCGTAGTGGACAGAATAAAGTGGAGACTATAGTGGAAAGCCTAAAGTGGACAGCGAATAGTGGAAAGACTAAAGTTGACACACTAAAGTGGACAGACTATAGTGGACAGACTATAGTGGAAAGACCGTAGTGGACAGAATAAAGTGGAGACTATAGTGGAAAGACTAAAGTGGACAGAGAATAGTGGAAAGACTAAAGTGGACAGAGAATAGTGGAAAGACTAAAGTGGACAGACTATAGTGGAAAGACTACAGTGGAAAGACTGTAGTGGACAGAATAAAGTGGAGACTATAGTGGAAAGACTAAAGTGGACAGAGAATAGTGGAAAGACTAAAGTGGAAAGACAGTAGTGGACAGAATAAAGTGGAGACTATAGTGGAAAGACTAAAGTGGAAAGACTAAAGTGGACAGAGAATAGTGGAAAGACTAAAGTGGACAGACTATAGTGGAAAGACTAAAGTGTACAGACTAAAGTGGAAAGACTAAAGTGGAAAGACTGAAGTGGACAGACTATAGTGGAAATGACTAAAGTGGAAAGACTAAAGTGGACAGACTAAAGTGGACAGACTAAAGTGGAAATACTAAAGTGGACAGACTCTAGTGGAAAGACTACGTGGACAGACTAAAGCGGAAAGATTAAAGTGGAAAGACTAAAGTGAACAGACTGTAGTGGAAAGACTAAAGTGGACAGACTAAAGTGGAAAGTCTAAAGTGGAAAGACTAAAGTGGACAGACGATAGTGGAAAGACAATGATGGAAAGACTGTAGTGGACAGAATAAAGTGGAGACTATAGTGGAAAGACTAAAGTGGACAGAGAATAGTGGAAAGACTAAAGTGGACAGACTATAGTGGAAAGACTAAAGTGGACAGACTAAAGTGGAAAGACTAAAGTGGAAAGACTAAAGTGGACAAACTATAGTGGAAAGACTATAGTGGAAAGACTGTAGTGGACAGAATAAAGTGGAGACTATAGTGGAAAGACTAAAGTGGAAAGACTAAAGTGGAAAGACTAAACTGGACAGACTATAGTGGAAAGACTAAAGTGGACAGACTATAGTGGAAAGACTAAAGTGGACAGACTAAAGTGGAAAGACTAAAGTGGAAAGACTAAAGTGGACAGACGATAGTGGAAATGACTAAAGTGGACAGACTAAAGTGGAAAGTCTAAAGTGGAAAGACTAAAGTGGACAGACGATAGTGGAAAGACAATGATGGAAAGACTGTAGTGGACAGAATAAAGTGGAGACTATAGTGGAAAGACTAAAGTGGACAGAGAATAGTGAAAAGACTAAAGTGGACAGACTATAGTGGAAAGACTAAAGTGGACAGACTAAAGTGGAAAGACTAAAGTGGAAAGACTAAAGTGGACAAACTATAGTGGAAAGACTATAGTGGAAAGACTGTAGTGGACAGAATAAAGTGGAGACTATAGTGGAAAGACTAAAGTAGAAAGACTAAAGTGGAAAGACTAAACTGGACAGACTATAGTGGAAAGACTAAAGTGGACAGACTATAGTGGAAAGACTAAAGTGGACAGACTAAAGTGGAAAGACTAAAGTGGAAAGACTAAAGTGGACAGACGATAGTGGAAATGACTAAAGTGGAAAGACTAAAGTGGACAGACTATAGTGGTAAGACTATAGTGGAAAGACTGTAGTGGACATAATAAAGTGGAGACTATAGTGGAAAGACTAAAGTGGACAGAGAATAGTGGAAAGACTAAAGTGGACAGACTATAGTGGAAAGACTATAGAGGAAAGACTGTAGTGGACAGAATAAAGTGGAGACTATAGTGGAAAGACTAAAGTGGAAAGACTAAAGTGGACAGACTATAGTGGAAAGACTGAAGTGGAAAGACTCAGTGGACAAACTAAAGTGTACACACTGAAGTGGACAGAATAAAGTGGAAAGACTAAAGTGGAAAGACTAAAGTGGACAGACTAAAGTGGAAAGACTAAAGTGGAAAGACTAAAGTGGACAGACTATAGTGGAAAGACTATAGTGGAAAGACTGTAGTGGACAGTATAAAGTGGAGACTATAGTGGAAAGACTAAAGTGGAAAGACTGTAGTGGACAGAGAATAGTGGAAAGACTAAAGTGGACAGACTATAGTGGAAAGACTAAAGTGGACAGACGAAAGTGGAAAGACTAAAGTGGAAAGACTAAAGTGGACAGACTATAGTTTAAAGACTATAGTGGAAAGACTGTAGTGGACAGAATAAAGTGGAGACTATGGTGGAAAGACTAAAGTGGACAGAATAAAGTGGAGACTATAGTGGAAAGACTAAAGTCTTTCCACTTAGACTTCCGGAAAGACTAAAGTGGACAGACTATAGTGGAAAGACTATAGTGGAAAGACTGTAGTGGACGGAATAAAGCGGAGACTATAGTGGAAAGACTAAAGTGGACAGAGAATAGTGGAAAGACTAAAGTGGAAAGACTGTAGTGAATAAGTGGAGACTATAGTGGAAAGATTAAAGTGGAAAGACTAAAGTGGACAGACTATAGTGGAAAGACTGTAGTGGACAGAATAAAGTGGAGACTAGAGTGGAAAGCCTAAAGTGGACAGCGAATAGTGGAAAGACTAAAGTTGACAGACTATAGTGGAAAGACTTTACTGGAAAGACTATAGTGGATAGACTGTAGTGGACAGAAGAAAGTCGAGACTATAGTGGAAAGACTAAAGTGGACAGAGAATAGTGGAAAGACTATAGTGGAAAGACTGTAGTGGACAGAAGAAAGTGGAGACTATAGTGGAAAGACTAAAGTGGACAGAGAATAGTGGTAAGACTAAAGTGGAAAGAATGTAGTGGACTGAATAAAGTGGAGACTATAGTGGAAAGACTAAAGTGGAAAGACTAAAGTGGACAGAGAATAGTGGAAAGACTAAAGAGGACAGACTATAGTGGAAAGACTGAAGTGGAAAGACAAAGTGGACAGACTAAAGTGGAAAGACTATAGTTGAAAGACTAAATTGGACAGACTATAGTGGAAAGACTAAAGTGGACAGACTGAAGTGAAAAAACTAGAGTGGAAAGACTAAAGTGGAAAGACTAAAGTGGACAGACTATAGTGGAAAGACTGAAGTGGAAAGACTCAGTGGACAAACTAAAGAGTACACACTGAAGTGGACAGAATAAAGTGGAAAGACTAAAGTGGAAAGACTATAGTGGAAAGACTGAAGTGGAAAGACTAAGTGGACAGACTAAAGTGGAAAGACTATAGTGGAAAGACTAAAGTGGACAGACTATAGTGGAAAGACTAAAGTGGACGGACTGAAGTGGAAAGACTATAGTGGAAAGACTAAAGTGGACAGAGAATAGTGGAAAGACTAAAGTGGACAGACTATAGTGGAAAGACTGTAGTGGACGGAATAAAGTGGAGACTATAGTGGAAAGACTAAAGTGGAAAGACTAAAGTGGACAGAGAATAGTGGAAAGACTAAAGTTGAAAGACTGTAGTGGACAGAATAAAGTGGAGACTATAGTGGAAAGACTAAAGTGGAAAGAATAAAGTGGACAGACTATAGTGGAAAGACTATAGTGGAAAGACTGTAGTGGAAAGCCTAAAGTGGACAGAGAATAGTGGAAAGACTAAACTTGACAGACTATAGTGGAAAGACTATAGTGGAAAAACTAAAGTGGACAGAGAATAGTGGAAAGACTAAAGTGGACAGACTATAGTGGAAAGACTATAGTGGAAAGACTGTAGTGGACAGAATAAAGTGGATACTATAGTGGAAAGACTAAAGTGGACAGAGAATAGTGGAAAGACTAAAGTGGACAGACTATAGTGGACAGACTATAGTGGAAAGACCGTAGTGGACAGAATAAAGTGGAGACTATAGTGGAAAGCCTAAAGTGGACAGCGAATAGTGGAAAGACTAAAGTTGACAGACTAAAGTGGACAGACTATAGTGGACAGACTATAGTGGAAAGACCGTAGTGGACAGAATAAAGTGGAGACTATAGTGGAAAGACTAAAGTGGACAGAGAATAGTGGAAAGACTAAAGTGGACAGAGAATAGTGGAAAGACTAAAGTGGACAGACTATAGTGGACAGACTATAGTGGAAAGACCGTAGTGGACAGAATAAAGTGGAGACTGTAGTGGAAAGCCTAAAGTGGACAGCGAATAGTGGAAAGACTAAAGTGGACAAACTATAGTGGAAAGACTATAGTGGAAAGACTGTAGTGGACAGAATAAAGTGGAGACTATAGTGGAAAGACTAAAGTAGAAAGACTAAAGTGGAAAGACTAAACTGGACAGACTATAGTGGAAAGACTAAAGTGGACAGACTATAGTGGAAAGACTAAAGTGGACAGACTAAAGTGGAAAGATTAGAGTGGAAAGACTAAAGTGGACAGACGATAGTGGAAATGACTAAAGTGGAAAGACTAAAGTGGACAGAGAATAGTGGAAAGACTAAAGTGGACAGACTATAGTGGAAAGACTATAGTGAAAAGACTTTAGTGGACAGAATAAAGTGGAGACTATAGTGGAAAGACTAAAGTGGAAAGACTAAAGTGTACAGACTATAGTGGAAAGACTGAAGTGGAAAGACTCAGTGGACAAACTAAAGTGTACACACTGAAGTGGACGGAATAAAGTGGAAAGACTAAAGTGGAAAGACTAAAGTGGACAGACTAAAGTGGAAAGACTAAAGTGGAAAGACTAGAGTGGACAGACTGTAGTGGAAAGACTGTAGTGGACAGAATAAAGTGGAGACTATGGCGGAAAGACTAAAGTGGACAGAATAAAGAGGAGACTATAGTGGAAAGACTAAAGTCTTTCCACTTAGACTTCCGGAAAGACTAAAGTGGACAGACTATAGTGGAAAGACTAAAGTGGAAAGACTGTAGTGGACAGAGAATAGTGGAAAGACTAAAGTGGACAGACTATAGTGGAAAGACTAAAGTGGACAGACGAAAGTGGAAAGACTAAAGTGGACAGACTATAGTTTAAAGACTATAGTGGAAAGACTGTAGTGGACAGAATAAAGTGGAGACTATGGCGGAAAGACTAAAGTGGACAGAATAAAGAGGAGACTATAGTGGAAAGACTAAAGTCTTTCCACTTAGACTTCCGGAAAGACTAAAGTGGACAGACTATAGTGGAAAGACTATAGTGGAAAGACTGTAGTGGACGGAATAAAGCGGAGACTATAGTGGAAAGACTAAAGTGGACAGAGAATAGTGGAAAGACTAAAGTGGAAAGACTGTAGTGAATAAGTGGAGACTATAGTGGAAAGATTAAAGTGGAAAGACTAAAGTGGACAGACTATAGTGGAAAGACTGTAGTGGACAGAATAAAGTGGAGACTATAGTGGAAAGCCTAAAGTGGACAGCGAATAGTGGAAAGACTAAAGTTGACAGACTATAGTGGAAAGACTATAGTGGAAAGACTATAGTGGAAAGACTGTAGTGGACAGAAGAAAGTGGAGACTATAGTGGAAAGACTAAAGTGGACAGAGAATAGTGGAAAGACTATAGTGGAAAGACTGTAGTGGACAGAAGAAAGTGGAGACTATAGTGGAAATACTAAAGTGGACAGAGAATAGTGGTAAGACTAAAGTGGAAAGAATGTAGTGGACTGAATAAAGTGGAGACTATAGTGGAAAGACTAAAGTGGAAAGACTAAAGTGGACAGAGAATAGTGGAAAGACTAAAGAGGACAGACTATAGTGGAAAGACTGAAGTGGAAAGACTAAGTGGACAGACTAAAGTGGAAAGACTATAGTTGAAAGACTAAAGTGGACAGACTATAGTGGAAAGACTAAAGTGGACAGACTGAAGTGAAAAAACTAGAGTGGAAAGACTAAAGTGGAAAGACTAAAGTGGACAGACTATAGTGGAAAGACTGAAGTGGAAAGACTCAGTGGACAAACTAAAGAGTACACACTGAAGTGGACAGAATAAAGTGGAAAGACTAAAGTGGACAGACTATAGTGGAAAGACTGAAGTGGAAAGACTAAGTGGACAGACTAAAGTGGAAAGACTATAGTGGAAAGACTAAAGTGGACAGACTGTAGTGGAAAGACTAAAGTGGACAGACTGAAGCGGAAAGACTATAGTGGAAAGACTAAAGTGGAAAGACTGTAGTGGACAGAACAAAGTGTAGACTATAGTGGAAAGACTAAAGTGGACAGAGAATAGTGGAAAGACTAAAGTGGACAGACTATAGTGGAAAGACTATAGTGGAAAGACTGTAGTGGACGGAATAAAGTGGAGACTATAGTGGAAAGACTAAAGTGGAAAGACTAAAGTGGACAGAGAATAGTGGAAAGACTAAAGTGGAAAGACTATAGTGGACAGAATAAAGTGGAGACTATAGTGGAAAGACTAAAGTGGAAAGAATAAAGTGGACCGACTATAGTGGAAAGACTATAGTGGAAAGACTGTAGTGGAAAGCCTAAAGTGGACAGAGAATAGTGGAAAGACTAAACTTGACAGACTATAGTGGAAAGACTATAGTGGAAAAACTAAAGTGGACAGAGAATAGTGGAAAGACTAAAGTGGACAGACTATAGTGGAAAGACTATAGTGGAAAGACTGTAGTGGACAGAATAAAGTGGAGACTATAGTGGAAAGACTAAAGTGGACAGAGAATAGTGGAAAGACTAAAGTGGACAGACTATAGTGGACAGACTATAGTGGAAAGACCGTAGTGGACAGAATAAAGTGGAGACTCTAGTGGAAAAACTAAAGTGGACAGAGGATAGTGGAAAGACTAAAGTGGAAAGAATGTAGTGGACAGAATAAAGTGGAGACTATAGTGGAAAGACTATAGTGGAAAGACTAAAGTGGACAGACTAAAGTGGAAAGACTAAAGTGGAAAGACTAAAGTGGACAAACTATAGTGGAAAGACTATAGTGGAAAGACTGTAGTGGACAGAATAAAGTGGAGACTATAGTGGAAAAACTAAAGTGGAAAGACTAAAGTGGAAAGACTAAACTGGACAGACTATAGTGGAAAGACTAAAGTGGACAGACTATAGCGGAAAGACTAAAGTGGACAGACTAAAGTGGAAAGACTAAAGTGGAAAGACTAAAGTGGACAGACGATAGTGGAAATGACTAAAGTGGGCAGACTAAAGTGGAAAGTCTAAAGTGGAAAGACTAAAGTGGACAGACGATAGTGGAAAGACAATGATGGAAAGACTGTAGTGGACAGAATAAAGTGGAGACTATAGTGGAAAGACTAAAGTGGACAGAGAATAGTGAAAGACTAAAGTGGACAGACTATAGTGGAAAGACTAAAGTGGACAGACTAAAGTGGAAAGACTAAAGTGGAAAGACTAAAGTGGACAAACTATAGTGGAAAGACTATAGTGGAAAGACTGTAGTGGACAGAATAAAGTGGAGACTGTAGTGGAAAGACTAAAGTAGAAAGACTAAAGTGGAAAGACTAAACTGGACAGACTATAGTGGAAAGACTAAAGTGGACAGACTATAGTGGAAAGACTAAAGTGGACAGACTAAAGTGGAAAGACTAAAGTGGAAAGACTAAAGTGGACAGACGATAGTGGAAATGACTAAAGTGGAAAGACTAAAGTGGACAGACTATAGTGGTAAGACTATAGTGGAAAGACTGTAGTGGACATAATAAAGTGGAGACTATAGTGGAAAGACTAAAGTGGACAGAGAATAGTGGAAAGACTAAAGTGGACAGACTATAGTGGAAAGACTATAGTGGAAAGACTGTAGTGGACAGAATAAAGTGGAGACTATAGTGGAAAGACTAAAGTGGACAGACTATAGTGGAAAGACTGAAGTGGAAAGACTCAGTGGACAAACTAAAGTGTACACACTGAAGTGGACAGAATAAAGTGGAAAGACTAAAGTGGAAAGACTAAAGTGGACAGACTAAAGTGGAAAGACTAAAGTGGAAAGACTAAAGTGGACAGACTATAGTGGAAAGACTATAGTGAAAAGACTGTAGTGGACAGTATAAAGTGGAGACTATAGTCGAAAGACTAAATTGGAAAGACTGTAGTGGACAGAGAATAGTGGAAAGACTAAAGTGGACAGAATATAGTGGAAAGACTAAAGTGGAAAGAATAAAGTGGACAGACTATAGTGGAAAGACTATAGTGGAAAGACTGTCGTGGAAAGCCTAAAGTGGACAGAGAATAGTGGAAAGACTAAACTTGACAGACTATAGTGGAAAGACTATAGTGGAAAAACTAAAGTGGACAGAGAATAGTGGAAAGACTAAAGTGGACAGACTATAGTGGAAAGACTATAGTGGAAAGACTGTAGTGGACAGAATAAAGTGGAGACTATAGTGGAAAGACTAAAGTGGACAGAGAATAGTGGAAAGACTAAAGTGGACAGACTATAGTGGACAGACTATAGTAGAAAGACCGTAGTGGACAGAATAAAGTGGAGACTCTAGTGGAAAAACTAAAGTGGACAGAGGATAGTGGAAAGACTAAAGTGGAAAGAATGTAGTGGACAGAATAAAGTGGAGACTATAGTGGAAAGACTATAGTGGAAAGACTAAAGTGGACAGACTAAAGTGGAAAGACTAAAGTGGAAAGACTAAAGTGGACAAACTATAGTGGAAAGACTATAGTGGAAAGACTGTAGTGGACAGAATAAAGTGGAGACTATAGTGGAAAAACTAAAGTGGAAAGACTAAAGTGGAAAGACTAAACTGGACAGACTATAGTGGAAAGACTAAAGTGGACAGACTATAGTGGAAAGACTAAAGTGGACAGACTAAAGTGGAAAGACTAAAGTGGAAAGACTAAAGTGGACAGACGATAGTGGAAATGACTAAAGTGGACAGACTAAAGTGGAAAGTCTAAAGTGGAAATACTAAAGTGGACAGACGATAGTGGAAAGACAATGATGGAAAGACTGTAGTGGACAGAATAAAGTGGAGACTATAGTGGAAAGACTAAAGTGGACAGAGAATAGTGAAAAGACTAAAGTGGACAGACTATAGTGGAAAGACTAAAGTGGACAGACTAAAGTGGAAAGACTAAAGTGGAAAGACTAAAGTGGACAAACTATAGTGGAAAGACTATAGTGGAAAGACTGTAGTGGACAGAATAAAGTGGAGACTATAGTGGAAAAACTAAAGTGGAAAGACTAAAGTGGAAAGACTAAACTGGACAGACTATAGTGGACAGACTAAAGACTAAAGTGGACAGACTAAAGTGGAAAGTCTAAAGTGGAAAGACTAAAGTGGACAGACGATAGTGGAAAGACAATGATGGAAAGACTGTAGTGGACAGAATAAAGTGGAGACTATAGTGGAAAGACTAAAGTGGACAGAGAATAGTGAAAAGACTAAAGTGGACAGACTATAGTGGAAAGACTAAAGTGGACAGACTAAAGTGGAAAGACTAAAGTGGAAAGACTAAAGTGGACAAACTACAGTGGAAAGACTATAGTGGAAAGACTGTAGTGGACAGAATAAAGTGGAGACTATAGTGGAAAGACTAAAGTAGAAAGACTAAAGTGGAAAGACTAAACTGGACAGACTATAGTGGAAAGACTAAAGTGGACAGACTATAGTGGAAAGACTAAAGTGGACAGACTAAAGTGGAAAGATTAAAGTGGAAAGACTAAAGTGGACAGACGATAGTGGAAATGACTAAAGTGGAAAGACTAAAGTGGACAGACTATAGTGGTAAGACTATAGTGGAAAGACTGTAGTGGACATAATAAAGTGGAGACTATAGTGGAAAGACTAAAGTGGACAGAGAATAGTGGAAAGACTAAAGTGGACAGACTATAGTGGAAAGACTATAGTGGAAAGACTTTTGTGGACAGAATAAAGTGGAGACTATAGTGGAAAGACTAAAGTGGAAAGACTAAAGTGGACAGACTATAGTGGAAAGACTGAAGTGGAAAGACTCAGTGGACAAACTAAAGTGTACACACTGAAGTGGACAGAATAAAGTGGAAAGACTAAAGTGGAAAGACTAAAGTGGACAGACTAAAGTGGAAAGACTAAAGTGGAAAGACTAAAGTGGACAGACTATAGCGGAAAGACTATAGTGGAAAGACTGTAGTGGACAGTATAAAGTGGAGACTATAGTGGAAAGACTAAAGTGGAAAGACTGTAGTGGACAGAGAATAGTGGAAAGACTAAAGTGGACAGACTATAGTGGAAAGACTAAAGTGGACAGACGAAAGTGGAAAGACTAAAGTGGACAGACTATAGTTTAAAGACTATAGTGGAAAGACTGTAGTGGACAGAATAAAGTGGAGACTATGGTGGAAAGACTAAAGTGGACAGAATAAAGAGGAGACTATAGTGGAAAGACTAAAGTCTTTTCCACTTAGACTTCCGGAAAGACTAAAGTGGACAGACTATAGTGGAAAGACTATAGTGGAAAGACTGTAGTGGATGGAATAAAGCGGAGACTATAGTGGAAAGACTAAAGTGGACAGAGAATAGTGGAAAGACTAAAGTGGAAAGAATGTAGTGGACTGAATAAAGTGGAGACTGTAGTGGAAAGACTAAAGTGGAAAGACTAAAGTGGACAGAGAATAGTGGAAAGACTAAAGAGGACAGACTATAGTGGAAAGACTGAAGTGGAAAGACTAAGTGGACAGACTAAAGTGGAAAGACTATAGTTGAAAGACCAAAGTGGAAAGACTAAAGTGGACAGACTATAGTGGAAAGACTGTAGTGGACAGAATAAAGTGGAGACTATAGTGGAAAGCCTAAAGTGGACAGCGAATAGTGCAAAGACTAAAGTTGACAGACTATAGTGGAAAGACTATAGTGGAAAGACTGTAGTGGACAGAAGAAAGTGGAGACTATAGTGGAAAGACTAAAGTGGACAGAGAATAGCGGAAAGACTATAGTGGAAAGACTGTAGTGGACAGAAGAAAGTGGAGACTATAGTGGAAAGACTAAAGTGGACAGAGAATAGTGGTAAGACTAAAGTGGAAAGAATGTAGTGGACTGAATAAAGTGGAGACTATAGTGGAAAGACTAAAGTGGAAAGACTAAAGTGGACAGAGAATAGTGGAAAGACTAAAGAGGACAGACTATAGTGGAAAGACTGAAGTGGAAAGACTAAGTGGAGAGACTAAAGTGGAAAGACTATAGTTGAAAGACTAAAGTGGACAGACTATAGTGGAAAGACTAAAGTGGACAGACTGAAGTGAAAAAACTAGAGTGGAAAGACTAAAGTGGAAAGACTAAAGTGGACAGACTATAGTGGAAAGACTGAAGTGGAAAGACTCAGTGGACAAACTAAAGAGTACACACTGAAGTGGACAGAATAAAGTGGAAAGACTAAAGTGGACAGACTATAGTGGAAAGACTGAAGTGGAAAGACTAAGTGGACAGACTAAAGTGGAAAGACTATAGTGGAAAGACTAAAGTGGACAGACTATAGTGGAAAGACTAAAGTGGACAGACTGAAGTGGAAAGACTATAGTGGAAAGACTAAAGTGGAAAGACTGTAGTGGACAGAACAAAGTGTAGACTATAGTGGAAAGACTATAGTGGACAGCGAATAGTGGAAAGACTAAAGTGGACAGACTATAGTGGAAAGACTATAGTGGAAAGACTGTAGTGGATGGAATAAAGTGGAGACTATAGTGGAAAGACTAAAGTGGAAAGACTAAAGTGGACAGAGAATAGTGGAAAGACTAAAGTGGAAAGACTGTAGTGGACAGAATAAAGTGGAGACTATAGTGGAAAGACTAAAGTGGAAAGAATAAAGTGGACAGACTATAGTGGAAAGACTATAGTGGAAAGACTGTAGTGGAAAGCCTAAAGTGGACAGAGAATAGTGGAAAGACTAAACTTGACAGACTATAGTGGAAAGACTATAGTGGAAAAACTAAAGTGGACAGAGAATAGTGGAAAGACTAAAGTGGACAGACTATAGTGGAAAGACTATAGTGGAAAGACTGTAGTGGACAGAATAAAGTGGAGACTATAGTGGAAAGACTAAAGTGGACAGAGAATAGTGGAAAGACTAAAGTGGACAGACTATAGTGGAAAGACCGTAGTGGACAGAATAAAGTGGAGACTCTAGTGGAAAAACTAAAGTGGACAGAGGATAGTGGAAAGACTAAAGTGGAAAGAATATAGTGGACAGAATAAAGTGGAGACTATAGTGGAAAGACTATAGTGGAAAGACTAAAGTGGACAGACTAAAGTGGAAAGACTAAATGGACAAACTATAGTGGAAAGACTATAGTGGAAAGACTGTAGTGGACAGAATAAAGTGGAGACTATAGTGGAAAAACTAAAGTGGAAAGACTAAAGTGGAAAGACTAAACTGGACAGACTATAGTGGAAAGACTAAAGTGGACAGACTATAGTGGAAAGACTAAAGTGGACAGACTAAAGTGGAAAGACTAAAGTGGAAAGACTAAAGTGGACAGACGATATTGGAAATGAATAAAGTGGACAGACTAAAGTGGAAAGTCTAAAATGGAAAGAGTAAAGTGGACAGACGATAGTGGAAAGACAATGATGGAAAGACTGTAGTGGACAGAATAAAGTGGAGACTATAGTGGAAAGACTAAAGTGGACAGAGAATAGTGAAAAGACTAAAGTGGACAGACTATAGTGGAAAGACTAAAGTGGACAGACTAAAGTGGAAAGACTAAAGTGGAAAGACTAAATTGGACAAACTATAGTGGAAAGACTATAGTGGAAAGACTGTAGTGGACAGAATAAAGTGGAGACTGTAGTGGAAAGACTAAAGTAGAAAGACTAAAGTGGAAAGACTAAACTGGACAGACTATAGTGGAAAGACTAAAGTGGACAGACTATAGTGGAAAGACTAAAGTGGACAGACTAAAGTGGAAAGACTAAAGTGGAAAGACTAAAGTGGACAGACGATAGTGGAAATGACTAAAGTGGAAAGACTAAAGTGGACAGACTATAGTGGTAAGACTATAGTGGAAAGACTGTAGTGGACATAATAAAGTGGAGACTATAGTGGAAAGACTAAAGTGGACAGAGAATAGTGGAAAGAATAAAGTGGACAGACTATAGTGGAAAGACTATAGTGGAAAGACGAAAGTGGACAGACTATAGTTTAAAGACTATAGTGGAAAGACTGTAGTGGACAGAATAAAGTGGAGAGTATGGTGGAAAGACTAAAGTGGACAGAATAAAGTGGAGACTATAGTGGAAAGACTAAAGTCTTTCCACTAAGACTTCCGGAAAGACTAAAGTGGACAGACTATAGTGGAAAGACTATAGTGGAAAGACTCTAGTGGACGGAATAAAGCGGAGACTATAGTGGAAATACTAAAGTGGACAGACTATAGTGGAAAGACTGAAGTGGAAAGACTCAGTGGACAAACTAAAGTGTACACACTGAAGTGGACAGAATAAAGTGGAAAGACTAAAGTGGAAAGACTAAAGTAGACAGACTAAAGTGGAAAGACTAAAGTGGAAAGACTAAAGTGGACAGACTATAGTGGAAAGACTATAGTGGAAAGACTGTAGTGGACAGTATAAAGTGGAGACTATAGTGGAAAGACTAAATTGGAAAGACTGTAGTAGACAGAGAATAGTGGAAAGACTAAAGTGGACAGAATATGGTGGAAAGACTAAAGTGGACAGACGAAAGTGGAAAGACTAAAGTGGAAAGACGAAAGTGGACAGACTATAGTTTAAAGACTATAGTGGAAAGACTGTAGTGGACAGAATAAAGTGGAGACTCTAGTGGAAAAACTAAAGTGGACAGAGGATAGTGGAAAGACTAAAGTGGAAAGAATGTAGTGGACAGAATAAAGTGGAGACTATAGTGGAAAGACTATAGTGGAAAGACTAAAGTGGACAGACTAAAGTGGAAAGACTAAAGTGGAAAGACTAAAGTGGACAAACTATAGTGGAAAGACTATAGTGGAAAGACTGTAGTGGACAGAATAAAGTGGAGACTATAGTGGAAAAACTAAAGTGGAAAGACTAAAGTGGAAAGACTAAACTGGACAGACTATAGTGGAAAGACTAAAGTGGACAGACTATAGTGGAAAGACTAAAGTGGACAGACTAAAGTGGAAAGACTAAAGTGGAAAGACTAAAGTGGACAGACGATAGTGGAAATGACTAAAGTGGGCAGACTAAAGTGGAAAGTCTAAAGTGGAAAGACTAAAGTGGACAGACGATAGTGGAAAGACAATGATGGAAAGACTGTAGTGGACAGAATAAAGTGGAGACTATAGTGGAAAGACTAAAGTGGACAGAGAATAGTGAAAGACTAAAGTGGACAGACGATAGTGGAAAGACTAAAGTGGAAAGACTAAAGTGGACAAACTATAGTGGAAAGACTATAGTGGAAAGACTGTAGTGGACAGAATAAAGTGGAGACTGTAGTGGAAAGACTAAAGTAGAAAGACTAAAGTGGAAAGACTAAACTGGACAGACTATAGTGGAAAGACTAAAGTGGACAGACTATAGTGGAAAGACTAAAGTGGACAGACTAAAGTGGAAAGACTAAAGTGGAAAGACTAAAGTGGACAGACGATAGTGGAAATGACTAAAGTGGAAAGACTAAAGTGGACAGACTATAGTGGTAAGACTATAGTGGAAAGACTGTAGTGGACATAATAAAGTGGAGACTATAGTGGAAAGACTAAAGTGGACAGAGAATAGTGGAAAGACTAAAGTGGACAGACTATAGTGGAAAGACTATAGTGGAAAGACTGTAGTGGACAGAATAAAGTGGAGACTATAGTGGAAAGACTAAAGTGGACAGACTATAGTGGAAAGACTGAAGTGGAAAGACTAAACTGGACAGACTATAGTGGAAAGACTAAAGTGGACAGACTATAGTGGAAAGACTAAAGTGGACAGACTAAAGTGGAAAGACTAAAGTGGAAAGACTAAAGTGGACAGACGATATTGGAAATGAATAAAGTGGACAGACTAAAGTGGAAAGTCTAAAGTGGAAAGAGTAAAGTGGACAGACGATAGTGGAAAGACAATGATGGAAAGACTGTAGTGGACAGAATAAAGTGGAGACTATAGTGGAAAGACTAAAGTGGACAGAGAATAGTGAAAAGACTAAAGTGGACAGACTATAGTGGAAAGACTAAAGTGGACAGACTAAAGTGGAAAGACTAAAGTGGAAAGACTAAATTGGACAAACTATAGTGGAAAGACTATAGTGGAAAGACTGTAGTGGACAGAATAAAGTGGAGACTGTAGTGGAAAGACTAAAGTAGAAAGACTAAAGTGGAAAGACTAAACTGGACAGACTATAGTGGAAAGACTAAAGTGGACAGACTATAGTGGAAAGACTAAAGTGGACAGACTAAAGTGGAAAGACTAAAGTGGAAAGACTAAAGTGGACAGACGATAGTGGAAATGACTAAAGTGGAAAGACTAAAGTGGACAGACTATAGTGGTAAGACTATAGTGGAAAGACTGTAGTGGACATAATAAAGTGGAGACTATAGTGGAAAGACTAAAGTGGACAGAGAATAGTGGAAAGAATAAAGTGGACAGACTATAGTGGAAAGACTATAGTGGAAAGACGAAAGTGGACAGACTATAGTTTAAAGACTATAGTGGAAAGACTGTAGTGGACAGAATAAAGTGGAGAGTATGGTGGAAAGACTAAAGTGGACAGAATAAAGTGGAGACTATAGTGGAAAGACTAAAGTCTTTCCACTAAGACTTCCGGAAAGACTAAAGTGGACAGACTATAGTGGAAAGACTATAGTGGAAAGACTCTAGTGGACGGAATAAAGCGGAGACTATAGTGGAAATACTAAAGTGGACAGACTATAGTGGAAAGACTGAAGTGGAAAGACTCAGTGGACAAACTAAAGTGTACACACTGAAGTGGACAGAATAAAGTGGAAAGACTAAAGTGGAAAGACTAAAGTAGACAGACTAAAGTGGAAAGACTAAAGTGGAAAGACTAAAGTGGACAGACTATAGTGGAAAGACTATAGTGGAAAGACTGTAGTGGACAGTATAAAGTGGAGACTATAGTGGAAAGACTAAATTGGAAAGACTGTAGTGGACAGAGAATAGTGGAAAGACTAAAGTGGACAGAATATGGTGGAAAGACTAAAGTGGACAGACGAAAGTGGAAAGACTAAAGTGGAAAGACGAAAGTGGACAGACTATAGTTTAAAGACTATAGTGGAAAGACTGTAGTGGACAGAATAAAGTGGAGACTCTAGTGGAAAAACTAAAGTGGACAGAGGATAGTGGAAAGACTAAAGTGGAAAGAATGTAGTGGACAGAATAAAGTGGAGACTATAGTGGAAAGACTATAGTGGAAAGACTAAAGTGGACAGACTAAAGTGGAAAGACTAAAGTGGAAAGACTAAAGTGGACAAACTATAGTGGAAAGACTATAGTGGAAAGACTGTAGTGGACAGAATAAAGTGGAGACTATAGTGGAAAAACTAAAGTGGAAAGACTAAAGTGGAAAGACTAAACTGGACAGACTATAGTGGAAAGACTAAAGTGGACAGACTATAGTGGAAAGACTAAAGTGGACAGACTAAAGTGGAAAGACTAAAGTGGAAAGACTAAAGTGGACAGACGATAGTGGAAATGACTAAAGTGGGCAGACTAAAGTGGAAAGTCTAAAGTGGAAAGACTAAAGTGGACAGACGATAGTGGAAAGACAATGATGGAAAGACTGTAGTGGACAGAATAAAGTGGAGACTATAGTGGAAAGACTAAAGTGGACAGAGAATAGTGAAAGACTAAAGTGGACAGACTATAGTGGAAAGACTAAAGTGGACAGACTAAAGTGGAAAGACTAAAGTGGAAAGACTAAAGTGGACAAACTATAGTGGAAAGACTATAGTGGAAAGACTGTAGTGGACAGAATAAAGTGGAGACTGTAGTGGAAAGACTAAAGTAGAAAGACTAAAGTGGAAAGACTAAACTGGACAGACTATAGTGGAAAGACTAAAGTGGACAGACTATAGTGGAAAGACTAAAGTGGACAGACTAAAGTGGAAAGACTAAAGTGGAAAGACTAAAGTGGACAGACGATAGTGGAAATGACTAAAGTGGAAAGACTAAAGTGGACAGACTATAGTGGTAAGACTATAGTGGAAAGACTGTAGTGGACATAATAAAGTGGAGACTATAGTGGAAAGACTAAAGTGGACAGAGAATAGTGGAAAGACTAAAGTGGACAGACTATAGTGGAAAGACTATAGTGGAAAGACTGTAGTGGACAGAATAAAGTGGAGACTATAGTGGAAAGACTAAAGTGGACAGACTATAGTGGAAAGACTGAAGTGGAAAGACTCAGTGGACAAACTAAAGTGTACACACTGAAGTGGACAGAATAAAGTGGAAAGACTAAAGTGGAAAGACTAAAGTGGACAGACTAAAGTGGAAAGACTAAAGTGGAAAGACTAAAGTGGACAGACTATAGTGGAAAGACTATAGTGAAAAGACTGTAGTGGACAGTATAAAGTGGAGACTATAGTCGAAAGACTAAATTGGAAAGACTGTAGTGGACAGAGAATAGTGGAAAGACTAAAGTGGACAGAATATAGTGGAAAGACTAAAGTGGAAAGAATAAAGTGGACAGACTATAGTGGAAAGACTATAGTGGAAAGACTGTCGTGGAAAGCCTAAAGTGGACAGAGAATAGTGGAAAGACTAAACTTGACAGACTATAGTGGAAAGACTATAGTGGAAAAACTAAAGTGGACAGAGAATAGTGGAAAGACTAAAGTGGACAGACTATAGTGGAAAGACTATAGTGGAAAGACTGTAGTGGACAGAATAAAGTGGAGACTATAGTGGAAAGACTAAAGTGGACAGAGAATAGTGGAAAGACTAAAGTGGACAGACTATAGTGGACAGACTATAGTGGAAAGACCGTAGTGGACAGAATAAAGTGGAGACTCTAGTGGAAAAACTAAAGTGGACAGAGGATAGTGGAAAGACTAAAGTGGAAAGAATGTAGTGGACAGAATAAAGTGGAGACTATAGTGGAAAGACTATAGTGGAAAGACTAAAGTGGACAGACTAAAGTGGAAAGACTAAAGTGGAAAGACTAAAGTGGACAAACTATAGTGGAAAGACTATAGTGGAAAGACTGTAGTGGACAGAATAAAGTGGAGACTATAGTGGAAAAACTAAAGTGGAAAGACTAAAGTGGAAAGACTAAACTGGACAGACTATAGTGGAAAGACTAAAGTGGACAGACTATAGTGGAAAGACTAAAGTGGACAGACTAAAGTGGAAAGACTAAAGTGGAAAGACTAAAGTGGACAGACGATAGTGGAAATGACTAAAGTGGACAGACTAAAGTGGAAAGTCTAAAGTGGAAATACTAAAGTGGACAGACGATAGTGGAAAGACAATGATGGAAAGACTGTAGTGGACAGAATAAAGTGGAGACTATAGTGGAAAGACTAAAGTGGACAGAGAATAGTGAAAAGACTAAAGTGGACAGACTATAGTGGAAAGACTAAAGTGGACAGACTAAAGTGGAAAGACTAAAGTGGAAAGACTAAAGTGGACAAACTATAGTGGAAAGACTATAGTGGAAAGACTGTAGTGGACAGAATAAAGTGGAGACTATAGTGGAAAAACTAAAGTGGAAAGACTAAAGTGGAAAGACTAAACTGGACAGACTATAGTGGACAGACTCAAGACTAAAGTGGACAGACTAAAGTGGAAAGTCTAAAGTGGAAAGACTAAAGTGGACAGACGATAGTGGAAAGACAATGATGGAAAGACTGTAGTGGACAGAATAAAGTGGAGACTATAGTGGAAAGACTAAAGTGGACAGAGAATAGTGAAAAGACTAAAGTGGACAGACTATAGTGGAAAGACTAAAGTGGACAGACTAAAGTGGAAAGACTAAAGTGGAAAGACTAAAGTGGACAAACTACAGTGGAAAGACTATAGTGGAAAGACTGTAGTGGACAGAATAAAGTGGAGACTATAGTGGAAAGACTAAAGTAGAAAGACTAAAGTGGAAAGACTAAACTGGACAGACTATAGTGGAAAGACTAAAGTGGACAGACTATAGTGGAAAGACTAAAGTGGACAGACTAAAGTGGAAAGATTAAAGTGGAAAGACTAAAGTGGACAGACGATAGTGGAAATGACTAAAGTGGAAAGACTAAAGTGGACAGACTATAGTGGTAAGACTATAGTGGAAAGACTGTAGTGGACATAATAAAGTGGAGACTATAGTGGAAAGACTAAAGTGGACAGAGAATAGTGGAAAGACTAAAGTGGACAGACTATAGTGGAAAGACTATAGTGGAAAGACTTTTGTGGACAGAATAAAGTGGAGACTATAGTGGAAAGACTAAAGTGGAAAGACTAAAGTGGACAGACTATAGTGGAAAGACTGAAGTGGAAAGACTCAGTGGACAAACTAAAGTGTACACACTGAAGTGGACAGAATAAAGTGGAAAGACTAAAGTGGAAAGACTAAAGTGGACAGACTAAAGTGGAAAGACTAAAGTGGAAAGACTAAAGTGGACAGACTATAGCGGAAAGACTATAGTGGAAAGACTGTAGTGGACAGTATAAAGTGGAGACTATAGTGGAAAGACTAAAGTGGAAAGACTGTAGTGGACAGAGAATAGTGGAAAGACTAAAGTGGACAGACTATAGTGGAAAGACTAAAGTGGACAGACGAAAGTGGAAAGACTAAAGTGGACAGACTATAGTTTAAAGACTATAGTGGAAAGACTGTAGTGGACAGAATAAAGTGGAGACTATGGTGGAAAGACTAAAGAGGACAGAATAAAGAGGAGACTATAGTGGAAAGACTAAAGTCTTTTCCACTTAGACTTCCGGAAAGACTAAAGTGGACAGACTATAGTGGAAAGACTATAGTGGAAAGACTGTAGTGGATGGAATAAAGCGGAGACTATAGTGGAAAGACTAAAGTGGACAGAGAATAGTGGAAAGACTAAAGTGGAAAGAATGTAGTGGACTGAATAAAGTGGAGACTGTAGTGGAAAGACTAAAGTGGAAAGACTAAAGTGGACAGAGAATAGTGGAAAGACTAAAGAGGACAGACTATAGTGGAAAGACTGAAGTGGAAAGACTAAGTGGACAGACTAAAGTGGAAAGACTATAGTTGAAAGACTAAAGTGGAAAGACTAAAGTGGACAGACTATAGTGGAAAGACTGTAGTGGACAGAATAAAGTGGAGACTATAGTGGAAAGCCTAAAGTGGACAGCGAATAGTGCAAAGACTAAAGTTGACAGACTATAGTGGAAAGACTATAGTGGAAAGACTGTAGTGGACAGAAGAAAGTGGAGACTATAGTGGAAAGACTAAAGTGGACAGAGAATAGCGGAAAGACTATAGTGGAAAGACTGTAGTGGACAGAAGAAAGTGGAGACTATAGTGGAAAGACTAAAGTGGACAGAGAATAGTGGTAAGACTAAAGTGGAAAGAATGTAGTGGACTGAATAAAGTGGAGACTATAGTGGAAAGACTAAAGTGGAAAGACTAAAGTGGACAGAGAATAGTGGAAAGACTAAAGAGGACAGACTATAGTGGAAAGACTGAAGTGGAAAGACTAAGTGGACAGACTAAAGTGGAAAGACTATAGTTGAAAGACTAAAGTGGACAGACTATAGTGGAAAGACTAAAGTGGACAGACTGAAGTGAAAAAACTAGAGTGGAAAGACTAAAGTGGAAAGACTAAAGTGGACAGACTATAGTGGAAAGACTGAAGTGGCAAGACTCAGTGGACAAACTAAAGAGTACACACTGAAGTGGACAGAATAAAGTGGAAAGACTAAAGTGGACAGACTATAGTGGAAAGACTGAAGTGGAAAGACTAAGTGGACAGACTAAAGTGGAAAGACTATAGTGGAAAGACTAAAGTGGACAGACTATAGTGGAAAGACTAAAGTGGACAGACTGAAGTGGAAAGACTATAGTGGAAAGACTAAAGTGGAAAGACTGTAGTGGACAGAGCAAAGTGTAGACTATAGTGGAAAGACTATAGTGGACAGCGAATAGTGGAAAGACTAAAGTGGACAGACTATAGTGGAAAGACTATAGTGGAAAGACTGTAGTGGACGGAATAAAGTGGAGACTATAGTGGAAAGACTAAAGTGGAAAGACTAAAGTGGACAGAGAATAGTGGAAAGACTAAAGTGGAAAGACTGTAGTGGACAGAATAAAGTGGAGACTATAGTGGAAAGACTAAAGTGGAAAGAATAAAGTGGACAGACTATAGTGGAAAGACTATAGTGGAAAGACTGTAGTGGAAAGCCTAAAGTGGACAGAGAATAGTGGAAAGACTAAACTTGACAGACTATATTGGAAAGACTATAGTGGAAAAACTAAAGTGGACAGAGAATAGTGGAAAGACTAAAGTGGACAGACTATAGTGGAAAGACTATAGTGGAAAGACTGTAGTGGACAGAATAAAGTGGAGACTATAGTGGAAAGACTAAAGTGGACAGAGAATAGTGGAAAGACTAAAGTGGACAGACTATAGTGGAAAGACCGTAGTGGACAGAATAAAGTGGAGACTCTAGTGGAAAGACTAAAGTGGACAGAGGATAGTGGAAAGACTAAAGTGGAAAGAATGTAGTGGACAGAATAAAGTGGAGACTATAGTGGAAAGACTATAGTGGAAAGACTAAAGTGGACAGACTAAAGTGGAAAGACTAAAGTGGAAAGACTAAATGGACAAACTATAGTGGAAAGACTATAGTGGAAAGACTGTAGTGGACAGAATAAAGTGGAGACTATAGTGGAAAAACTAAAGTGGAAAGACTAAAGTGGAAAGACTAAACTGGACAGACTATGGTGGAAAGACTAAAGTGGACAGACTATAGTGGAAAGACTAAAGTGGACAGACTAAAGTGGAAAGACTAAAGTGGAAAGACTAAAGTGGAAAGACTAAAGTGGACAGACGATATTGGAAATGAATAAAGTGGACAGACTAAAGTGGAAAGTCTAAAGTGGAAAGAGTAAAGTGGACAGACGATAGTGGAAAGACAATGATGGAAAGACTGTAGTGGACAGAATAAAGTGGAGACTATAGTGGAAAGACTAAAGTGGACAGAGAATAGTGAAAAGACTAAAGTGGACAGACTATAGTGGAAAGACTAAAGTGGACAGACTAAAGTGGAAAGACTAAAGTGGAAAGACTAAATTGGACAAACTATAGTGGAAAGACTATAGTGGAAAGACTGTAGTGGACAGAATAAAGTGGAGACTGTAGTGGAAAGACTAAAGTAGAAAGACTAAAGTGGAAAGACTAAACTGGACAGACTATAGTGGAAAGACTAAAGTGGACAGACTATAGTGGAAAGACTAAAGTGGACAGACTAAAGTGGAAAGACTAAAGTGGAAAGACTAAAGTGGACAGACGATAGTGGAAATGACTAAAGTGGAAAGACTAAAGTGGACAGACTATAGTGGTAAGACTATAGTGGAAAGACTGTAGTGGACATAATAAAGTGGAGACTATAGTGGAAAGACTAAAGTGGACAGAGAATAGTGGAAAGAATAAAGTGGACAGACTATAGTGGAAAGACTATAGTGGAAAGACGAAAGTGGACAGACTATAGTTTAAAGACTATAGTGGAAAGACTGTAGTGGACAGAATAAAGTGGAGAGTATGGTGGAAAGACTAAAGTGGACAGAATAAAGTGGAGACTATAGTGGAAAGACTAAATTTTTTCCACTAAGACTTCCGGAAAGACTAAAGTGGACAGACTATAGTGGAAAGACTATAGTGGAAAGACTCTAGTGGACGGAATAAAGCGGAGACTATAGTGGAAATACTAAAGTGGACAGACTATAGTGGAAAGACTGAAGTGGAAAGACTCAGTGGACAAACTAAAGTGTACACACTGAAGTGGACAGAATAAAGTGGAAAGACTAAAGTGGAAAGACTAAAGTAGACAGACTAAAGTGGAAAGACTAAAGTGGAAAGACTAAAGTGGACAGACTATAGTGGAAAGACTATAGTGGAAAGACTGTAGTGGACAGTATAAAGTGGAGACTATAGTGGAAAGACTAAATTGGAAAGACTGTAGTGGACAGAGAATAGTGGAAAGACTAAAGTGGACAGAATATGGTGGAAAGACTAAAGTGGACAGACGAAAGTGGAAAGACTAAAGTGGAAAGACGAAAGTGGACAGACTATAGTTTAAAGACTATAGTGGAAAGACTGTAGTGGACAGAATAAAGTGGAGACTATGGTGGAAAGACTAAAGTGGACAGAATAAAGTGGAGACTAGTCTTTCCACTAAGACTTCCGGAAAGACTAAAGTGGACAGACTATAGTGGAAAGACTATAGTGGAAAGACTCTAGTGGACGGAATAAAGCGGAAACTATAGTGGAAAGACTAAAGTGGACAGAGAATAGTGGAAAGACTGTAGTGAAAAGAATAAAGTGGAGACTATAGTGGAAAGATTAAAGTGGAAAGACTAAAGTGGACAAACTATAGTGGAAAGACTGTAGTGGACAGAATAAAGTGGAGACTATAGTGGAAAGCCTAAAGTGGACAGCGAATAGTGGAAAGACTAAAGTTGACAGACTATAGTGGAAAGACTATAGTGGAAAGACTATAGTGGAAAGACTGTAGTGGACAGAAGAAAGTGGAGACTATAGTGGAAAGACTAAAGTGGACAGAGAATAGTGGAAAGACTATAGACTGTAGTGGACAGAAGAAAGTGGAGACTATAGTGGAAATACTAAAGTGGACAGAGAATAGTGGTAAGACTAAAGTGGAAAGAATGTAGTGGACTGAATAAAGTGGAGACTATAGTGGAAAGACTAAAGTGGACAGAGAATAGTGGAAAGACTAAAGAGGACAGACTAAAGTGGAAAGACTGAAGTGGAAAGACTAAGTGGACAGACTAAAGTGGAAAGACTATAGTTGAAAGACTAAAGTGGACAGACTATAGTGGAAAGACTAAAGTGGACAGACTGAAGTGAAAAAACTAGAGTGGAAAGACTAAAGTGGAAAGACTAAAGTGGACAGACTATAGTGGAAAGAATGAAGTGGAAAGACTCAGTGGACAAACTAAAGTGTACACACTGAAGTGGACAGAATAAAGTGGAAAGACTAAAGTGGACAGACTATAGTGGAAAGACTGAAGTGGAAAGACTAAGTGGACAGACTAAAGTGGAAAGACTATAGTGGAAAGACTAAAGTGGACAGAGAATAGTGGAAAGACTAAAGTGGACAGACTATAGTGGAAAGACTATAGTGGAAAGACCGTAGTGGACAGAATAAAGTGGAGACTATAGTGGAAAGACTAAAGTGGACAGAGAATAGTGGAAAGACTAAAGTGGACAGACTATAGTGGAAAGACTATAGTGGAAAGACCGTAGTGGACAGAATAAAGTGGAGACTCTAGTGGAAAGACTAAAGTGGACAGAGGATAGTGGAAAGACTAAAGTGGAAAGAATGTAGTGGACAGAATAAAGTGGTGACTATAGTGGAAAGACTATAGTGGAAAGACTAAAGTGGACAGACTAAAGTGGAAAGACTAATGTGGAATGACTAAAGTGGACAAACTATAGTGGAAAGACTATAGTGGAAAGACTGTAGTGGACAGAATAAAGTGGAGACTATAGTGGAAAGACTAAAGTGGAAAGACTAAAGTGGAAAGACTAAACTGGACAGACTATAGTGGAAAGACTAAAGTGGACAGACTATAGCGGAAAGACTAAAGTGGACAGACTAAAGTGGAAAGACTAAAGTGGAAAGACTAAAGTGGACAGACGATAGTGGAAATGACTAAAGTGGAAAGTCTAAAGTGGAAAGACTAAAGTGGACAGACGATAGTGGAAAGACAATGATGGAAAGACTGTAGTGGACAGAATAAAGTGGAGACTATAGTGGAAAGACTAAAGTGGACAGAGAATAGTGAAAAGACTAAAGTGGACAGACTATAGTGGAAAGACTAAAGTGGACAGACTAAAGTGGAAAGACTAAAGTGGAAAGACTAAAGTGGAAAGACTAAAGTGGACAAACTATAGTGGAAAGACTATAGTGGAAAGACCGTAGTGGACAGAATAAAGTAGAGACTCTAGTGGAAAGACTAAAGTGGACAGAGGATAGTGGAAAGACTAAAGTGGAAAGAATGTAGTGGACAGAATAAAGTGGAGACTATAGTGGAAAGACTATAGTGGAAAGACTAAAGTGGACAGACTAAAGTGGAAAGACTAAAGTGGAAAGACTAAAGTGGAAAGACTAAACTGGACAGACTATAGTGGAAAGACTAAAGTGGACAGACTATAGTGGAAAGACTAAAGTGGACAGACTAAAGTGGAAAGACTAAAGTGGAAAGACTAAAGTGGACAGACGATAGTGGAAATGACTAAAGTGGACAGACTGAAGTGGAAAGACTAAAGTGGACAAACTATAGTGGAAAGACTATAGTGGAAAGACTGTAGTGGACAGAATAAAGTAGAGACTATAGTGGAAAGACTAAAGTGGAAAGACTAAAGTGGAAAGACTAAACTGGACAGACTATAGTGGAAAGACTAAAGTGGACAGACTATAGTGGAAAGACTAAAGTGGACAGACTAAAGTGGAAAGACTAAAGTGGAAAGACTAAAGTGGACAGACGATAGTGGAAATGACTAAAGTGGACAGACTAAAGTGGAAAGTCTAAAGTGGAAAGACTAAAGTGGACAGACGATAGTTGAAAGACAATGATGGAAAGACTGTAGTGGACAGAATAAAGTGGAGACTATAGTGGAAAGACTAAAGTGGACAGAGAATAGTGAAAAGACTAAAGTGGACAGACTATAGTGGAAAGACTAAAGTGGACAGACTAAAGTGGAAAGACTAAAGTGGAAAGACTAAAGTGGACAAACTATAGTGGAAAGACTATAGTGGAAAGACTGTAGTGGACAGAATAAAGTGGAGACTATAGTGGAAAGACTAAAGTAGAAAGACTAAAGTGGAAAGACTAAAGTGGAAAGACTAAAGTGGACAGACGATAGTGGAAATGACTAAAGTGGAAAGACTAAAGTGGACAGACTATAGTGGTAAAACTATAGTGGAAAGACTGTAGTGGACATAATAAAGTGGAGACTGTTGTGGAAAGACTAAAGTGGACAGAGAATAGTGGAAAGACTAAAGTGGACAGACTATAGTGGAAAGACTATAGTGGAAAGACTGTAGTGCACAGAATAAAGTGGAGACTATAGTGGAAAGACTAAAGTGGAAAGACTAAAGTGGACAGACTGTAGTGCAAAGACTGAAGTGGAAAGACTCAGTGGACAAACTAAAGTGTACACACTGAAGTGGACAGAATAAAGTGGAAAGACTAAAGTGAAAAGACTAAAGTGGACAGACTAAAGTGGAAAGACTAAAGTGGAAAGACTAAAGTGGACAGACTATAGTGGAAAGACTATAGTGGAAAGACTGTAGTGGACAGTATAAAGTGGAGACTATAGTGGAAAGACTAAAGTGGAAAGACTGTAGTGGACAGAGAATAGTGGAAAGACTAAAGTGGACAGACTATAGTGGAAAGACTAAAGTGGACAGACGAAAGTGGAAAGACTAAAGTGGAAAGACTAAAGTGGACAGACTATAGTTTAAAGACTATAGTGGAAAGACTGTAGTGGACAGAATAAAGTGGAGACTATGGTGGAAAGACTAAAGTGGACAGAATAAAGTGGAGACTATAGTGGAAAGACTAAAGTCTTTCCACTTAGACTTCCGGAAAGACTAAAGTGGACAGACTATAGTGGAAAGACTATAGTGGAAAGACTGTAGTGGACGGAATAAAGCGGAGACTATAGTGGAAAGACTAAAGTGGACGGAGAATAGTGGAAAGACTAAAGTGGAAAGACTGTAGTGAATAAGTGGAGACTATAGTGGATAGATTAAAGTGGAAAGACTAAAGTTGACAGACTATAGTGGAAAGACTGTAGTGGACAGAATAAAGTGGAGACTATAGTGGAAAGCCTAAAGTGGACAGCGAATAGTGGAAAGACTAAAGTTGACAGACTATATTGGAAAGACTATAGTGGAAAGACTATAGTGGAAAGACTGTAGTGGACAGAAGAAAGTGGAGACTATAGTGGAAAGACTAAAGTGGACAGAGAATAGTGGAAAGACTATAGTGGAAAGACTGTAGTGGACAGAAGAAAGTGGAGACTATAGTGGAAAGACTAAAGTGGACAGAGAATAGTGGTAAGACTAAAGTGGAAAGAATGTAGTGGACTGAATAAAGTGGAGACTACAGTGGAAAGACTAAAGTGGAAAGACTAAAGTGGACAGAGAATAGTGGAAAGACTAAAGAGGACAGACTATAGTGGAAAGACTGAAGTGGAAAGACTCAGTGGACAAACTAAAGAGTGCACACTGAAGTGGACAGAATAAAGTGGAAAGACTAAACTGGACAGACTATAGTGGAAAGACTAAAGTGGACAGACTGAAGTGAAAAAACTAGAGTGGAAAGACTAAAGTGGAAAGACTAAAGTGGACAGACTATAGTGGAAAGACTGAAGTGGAAAGACTCAGTGGACAAACTAAAGAGTGCACACTGAAGTGGACAGAATAAAGTGGAAAGACTAAAGTGGACAGATTATAGTGGAAAGACTGAAGTGGAAAGACTAAGTGGACAGACTAAAGTGGAAAGACTATAGTGGAAAGACTAAAGTGGACAGACTATAGTGGAAAGACTAAAGTGGACAGACTGAAGTGGAAAGACTATAGTGGAAAGACTAAAGTGGAAAGACTGTAGTGGACAGAACAAAGTGTAGACTATAGTGGAAAGACTAAAGTGGACAGAGAATAGTGGAAAGACTAAAGTGGACAGACTATAGTGGAAAGACTATAGTGGAAAGACTGTAGTTGACGGAATAAAGTGGAGACTATAGTGGAAAGACTAAAGTGGAAAGACTAAAGTGGACAGAGAATAGTGGAAAGACTAAAGTGGACAGACTATAGTGGACAGACTATAGTGGAAAGACCGTAGTGGACAGAATAAAGTGGAGACTCTAGTGGAAAAACTAAAGTGGACAGAGGATAGTGGAAAGACTAAAGTGGAAAGAATGTCGTGGACAGAATAAAGTGGAGACTATAGTGGAAAGACTATAGTGGAAAGACTAAAGTGGACAGACTAAAGTGGAAAGACTAAAGTGGAAAGACTAAAGTGGACAAACTATAGTGGAAAGACTATAGTGGAAAGACTGTAGTGGACAGAATAAAGTGGAGACTATAGTGGAAAAACTAAAGTGGAAAGACTAAAGTGGAAAGACTAAACTGGACAGACTATAGTGGAAAGACTAAAGTGGACAGACTATAGTGGAAAGACTAAAGTGGACAGACTAAAGTGGAAAGACTAAAGTGGAAAGACTAAAGTGGACAGACGATAGTGGAAATGAATAAAGTGGACAGACTAAAGTGGAAAGTCTAAAGTGGAAAGACTAAAGTGGACAGACGATAGTGGAAAGACAATGATGGAAAGACTGTAGTCGACAGAATAAAGTGGAGACTATAGTGGAAAGACTAAAGTGGACAGAGAATAGTGAAAAGACTAAAGTGGACAGACTATAGTGGAAAGACTAAAGTGGACAGACTAAAGTGGAAAGACTAAAGTGGAAAGACTAAATTGGACAAACTGTAGTGGAAAGACTATAGTGGAAAGACTGTAGTGGACAGAATAAAGTGGAGACTGTAGTGGAAAGACTAAAGTAGAAAGACTAAAGTGGAAAGACTAAACTGGACAGACTATAGTGGAAAGACTAAAGTGGACAGACTATAGTGGAAAGACTAAAGTGGACAGACTAAAGTGGAAAGACTAAAGTGGAAAGACTAAAGTGGACAGACGATAGTGGAAATGACTAAAGTGGAAAGACTAAAGTGGACAGACTATAGTGGTAAGACTATAGTGGAAAGACTGTAGTGGACATAATAAAGTGGAGACTATAGTGGAAAGACTAAAGTGGACAGAGAATAGTGGAAAGAATAAAGTGGACAGACTATAGTGGAAAGACTATAGTGGAAAGACTGTAGTGGACAGAATAAAGTGGAGACTATAGTGGAAATACTAAAGTGGACAGACTATAGTGGAAAGACTGAAGTGGAAAGACTCAGTGGACAAACTAAAGTGTACACACTGAAGTGGACAGAATAAAGTGGAAAGACTAAAGTGGAAAGACTAAAGTAGACAGACTAAAGTGGAAAGACTAAAGTGGAAAGACTAAAGTGGACAGACTATAGTGGAAAGACTATAGTGGAAAGACTGTAGTGGACAGTCTTCGCTTGATCGCTTGAGGCATTTTCGAGCGCTTGCAACAAACTGGAAGCTGTCCTTCAAGATTGTGCGAAGAAGAAGAAAACCTGGATTTTAGCTGGCGATTTAAACTGCAACTTGCTCATCGATAGTACTCGGAGCAGCCTACTCCTGTCAGCACTCCCGACTGGATATATGGTTGTGCCTAAAAACCTTGGGCACACGTATATCCATAATATAGGCGGCACCACGTCCAATCTGGACCACGTCATTGTCTCTGATCCTTCTTTGGTAACCGACATAGTGCATGTTGATGAAGAAAAGATCGATGACGATCATCTCATCTTGACATGCAACATCAACCTACAAGGGGCTTGGAAGAACATACAATCTAGTAGGACTTCAAACTGGTATACGCGACGTGACTGGAAACATGCCAACCATCTCCTTTTTTGCCAAACACTTACCTTTCTCCTGGCCTCAATCAAAATCCCTTTCCACCTACTTCAGACTTCAGTACCTTCCAGAACAACACAAACTGATCTGAACTGTTACTATCAACAAGTAGTATGGTGTATGCGTCGAGCGGAGGATTTATCCGTCCCGCTTGAGAAAATCCGTCGAGGTACACGGAAACCATTTTGGAAAATCAACCCGGAGATAAAAAAGCTAAAAAATTCAGCAAAACTTTGGTTGAGAATATGGATCGCCTGCGGTCGGCCTACATCCGGCGCAGTTTCCAAGCTAAAAGTAAAGACAAAAAGGGAATACAAATCCTGTCTAAGGAAGACTCGCCTGAACGCAGCCGATGCCCCACAGAATAAGAAGGCCTAGGAGAACGTCATTCGCTCGGACAAATGTAATCCGGAGGTACCTTCCATCCTCTCTTGTTTGGACTGGTTGTCTCACTATACAAGATTGTTTTCTGTCTGCAATGAAAAGGTATCTTCCGTCTTTTCAGTCTACACTGACCGTTACTTGTCACCCAAATTAAAACAGCATGAAGTTTTCCCCATTACAATATCTGCCATCCAGAATGCATTGAAAACCATGAAGAAAAAGAAGAACCCGGATAGAGATGGCATTTCCCATGAGCATTTAAAGTACGATTTACCAGCTATTAATAACCACCTCCAGCTATTATTCCAGATGATCCTGTCAACATCCACCTTACCGGAGAATTTTCTTCTCGGTACGATTACCCCCGTCTTAAAAAGAGGCAAAGATGAAAATCACTGCAGCTCTTACAGACCAATTACCGTTTCATGCATCCTCAGCAAAATTTTCGAATACACTTTGGCACCAGAAATTATTTCCAAATGTGACTTTGGAAGCCTACAGTATGGTTTCAGAAAACGAATTGGATGCTCCCATGCCCATAAGTCTCTGATCCAAATTCTAAAGCAAGCATCAGCAAAGAGAGAGACAGTTCATCTTTGTGCAATTGACATCGCTGGAGCTTTTGACAACGTTAACCACGTCCAGGCTCTAGTGTCTTTGATGGAAAACGGCGTAAATAGGTCGATTATATTAGCCTTAAGATCGTGGTACTCCAAATGCAAGCTGGTAGTCAAATGGCAAGACAGGCTGAGTGACCCTATTACAGTGAAAAAGGGAGTTCCACAGGGCAGGGTCCTATCGCCACAGGTTTTTAAATGTGCGATTGCTCAGTGCCTAAGAAAGCTTACGCCAACTTTTAACTTCCGTGGAATTGATGTTAGCTACCTGGCCTATGCTGACGACGTCCTCCTTATCAGCCGATCCAGGAAGGGCCTTGAAACAAACGTTGCTAGCCTAAACCATTCCCTTGGCAAGATTGGCCTATCAGTCAACGCTAGTAAATGTCAGTACGTTTGTTTCAATGCTCCTGCTACTCCTCGGAAACCCTCTCTGAATGTTGGAGGCAATGTTCTCATAACTGAGGAAAAAATTCGATGGCTAGGGATTACAATTGGGCAAACTATGCGAAAGGTTTGCGAGGAAGCAGTCAAATCAGCCGCTAAAGGAATCAGATTTGGTTACTGCAAAATTGTGCCGAACCGTTCCAGGTATAGCAGACCTGGGCTTGGGAAATTATATACTGCCTTTTGCGCACCGTATGTTAACTTCCTTGCTGGATTGCATTTTATACTTAGAAGAAAGGACCTTCAACGCCTACGCTCGACATACTTCAGATATCTGAGATTTCTTCTCTACCTACCACGGCGGACGCGGAACCGCTACCTGATCCGCCGTTTGTTGCTTTCCGACCCATTGTTGACGCTCGAAGCCCTCTCCTCTAATTTGTGTTCTCCGATTGGAAACTTACCTGTCCACGACCCCATCAATGTGATTCTAAATTAGTGAAAATATTTTTGAGTGTTTTGTGATTATTTTATATTTCTTTGTCCTTTTTACTGCACTTACGCCCTTGGGCAGTGCGTCATAAATCCTTCCTTCCTTCCAGTATAAAGTGGAGACTATAGTGGAAAGACTAAATTGGAAAGACTGTAGTGGACAGAGAATAGTGGAAAGACTAAAGTGGACAGAATATAGTGGAAAGACTAAAGTGGACAGACGAAAGTGGAAAGACTAAAGTGGAAAGACGAAAGTGGACAGACTATAGTTTAAAGACTATAGTGGAAAGACTGTAGTGGACAGAATAAAGTGGAGACTATGGTGGAAAGACTAAAGTGGACAGAATAAAGTGGAGACTATAGTGGAAAGACTAAAGTCTTTCCACTAAGACTTCCGGAAAGACTAAAGTGGACAGACTATAGTGGAAAGACTATAGTGGAAAGACTCTAGTGGACGGAATAAAGCGGAGACTATAGTGGAAAGACTAAAGTGGACAGAGAATAGTGGAAAGACTAAAGTGGAAAGACTGTAGTGAAAAGAATAAAGTGGAGACTATAGTGGAAAGATTAAAGTGGAAAGACTAAAGTGGACAGACTATAGTGGAAAGACTGTAGTGGACAGAATAAAGTGGAGACTATAGTGGAAAGCCTAAAGTGGACAGCGATTAGTGGAAAGACTAAAGTTGACAGACTATAGTGGAAAGACTATAGTGGAAAGACTATAGTGGAAAGACTGTAGTGGACAGAAGAAAGTGGAGACTATAGTGGAAAGACTAAAGTGGACAGAGAATAGTGGAAAGACTATAGTGGAAAGACTGTAGTGGACAGAAGAAAGTGGAGACTAAAGTGGAAAGACTAAAGTGGACAGAGAATAGTGGTAAGACTAAAGTGGAAAGAATGTAGTGGACTGAATAAAGTGGAGACTATAGTGGAAAGACTAAAGTGGACAGAGAATAGTGGAAAGACTAAAGAGGACAGACTATAGTGGAAAGACTGAAGTGGAAAGACTAAGTGGACAGACTAAAGTGGAAAGACTATAGTTGAAAGACTAAAGTGGACAGACTATAGTGGAAAGACTAAAGTGGACAGACTGAAGTGAAAAAACTAGAGTGGAAAGAATAAAGTGGAAAGACTAAAGTGGACAGACTATAGTGGAAAGACTTAAGTGGAAAGACTCAGTGGACAAACTAAAGTGTACACACTGAAGTGGACAGAATAAAGTGGAAAGACTAAAGTGGACAGACTATAGTGGAAAGACTGAAGTGGAAAGACTAAGTGGACAGACTAAAGTGGAAAGACTATAGTGGAAAGACTAAAGTGGACAGAGAATAGTGGAAAGACTAAAGTGGACAGACTATAGTGGAAAGACGATAGTGGAAAGACCGTAGTGGACAGAATAAAGTGGAGACTATAGTGGAAACACTAAAGTGAACAGAGAATAGTGGAAAGACTAAAGTGGACAGACTATAGTGGAAAGACTATAGTGGAAAGACCGTAGTGGACAGAATAAAGTGGAGACTCTAGTGGAAAGACTAAAGTGGACAGAGGATCGTGGAAAGACTAAAGTGGAAAGAATGTAGTGGACAGAATAAAGTGGTGACTATAGTGGAAAGACTATAGTGGAAAGACTAAACTGGACAGACTAAAGTGGAAAGACTAATGTGGAAAGACTAAAGTGGACAAACTATAGTGGAAAGACTATAGTGGAAAGACTAAAGTGGACAGAATAAAGTGGAAAGACTAAAGTGGACAGACTAAAGTGGAAAGACTAAAGTGGAAAGACTAAAGTGGACAGACGATAGTGGAAATGACTAAAGTGGACAGACTAAAGTGGAAAGACTAAAGTGGACAAACTATAGTGGAAAGACTATAGTGGAAAGACTGTAGTGGACAGAATAAAGTAGAGACTATAGTGGAAAGACTAAAGTGGAAAGACTAAAGTGGAAAGACTAAACTGGACAGACTATAGTGGAAAGACGATAGTGGAAATGACTAAAGTGGACAGACTAAAGTGGAAAGTCTAAAGTGGAAAGACTAAAGTGGACAGACGATAGTGGAAAGACAATGATGGAAAGACTGTAGTGGACAGAATAAAGTGGAGACTATAGTGGAAAGACTAAAGTGGACAGAGAATAGTGAAAAGACTAAAGTGGACAGACTATAGTGGAAAGACTAAAGTGGACAGACTAAAGTGGAAAGACTAAAGTGGAAAGACTAAAGTGGACAAACTATAGTGGAAAGACTATAGTGGAAAGACTGTAGTGGACAGAATAAAGTGGAGACTATAGTGGAAAGACTAAAGTAGAAAGACTAAAGTGGAAAGACTAAACTGGACAGACTATAGTGGAAAGACTAAAGTGGACAGACTATAGTGGAAAGACTAAAGTGGACAGACTAAAGTGGAAAGACTAAAGTGGAAAGACTAAAGTGGACAGACGATAGTGGAAATGACAAAAGTGGAAAGACTAAAGTGGACAGACTATAGTGGTAAGACTATAGTGGAAAGACTGTAGTGGACATAATAAAGTGGAGACTATTGTGGAAAGACTAAAGTGGACAGAGAATAGTGGAAAGACTAAAGTGGACAGACTATAGTGGAAAGACTATAGTGGAAAGACTGTAGTGCACAGAATAAAGTGGAGACTATAGTGGAAAGACTAAAGTGGAAAGACTAAAGTGGACAGACTATAGTGGAAAGACTGAAGTGGAAAGACTCAGTGGACAAACTAAAGTGTACACACTGAAGTGGACAGAATAAAGTGGAAAGACTAAAGTGGAAAGACTAAAGTGGACAGACTAAAGTGGAAAGACTAAAGTGGAAAGACTAAAGTGGACAGACTATAGTGGAAAGACTATAGTGGAAAGACTGTAGTGGACAGTATAGAGTGGAGACTATAGTGGAAAGACTAAACTGGAAAGACTGTAGTGGACAGAGAATAGTGGAAAGACTAAAGTGGACAGACTATAGTGGAAAGACTAAAGTGGACAGACGAAAGTGGAAAGACTAAAGTGGAAAGACTAAAGTGGACAGACTATAGTTTAAAGACTATAGTGGAAAGACTGTAGTGGACAGAATAAAGTGGAGACTATGGTGGAAAGACTAAAGTGGACAGAATAAAGTGGAGACTATAGTGGAAAGACTAAAGTCTTTCCACTTAGACTTCCGGAAAGACTAAAGTGGACAGACTATAGAGGAAAGACTATAGTGGAAAGACTGTAGTGGACGGAATAAAGCGGAGACTATAGTGGAAAGACTAAAGTGGACAGAGAATAGTGGAAAGACTAAAGTGGAAAGACTGTAGTGAATAAGTGGAGACTATAGTGGAAAGATTAAAGTGGAAAGACTAAAGTGGACAGACTATAGTGGAAAGACTGTAGTGGACAGAATAAAGTAGAGACTATAGTGGAAAGACTAAAGTGGAAAGACTAAAGTGGAAAGACTAAACTGGACAGACTATAGTGGAAAGACGATAGTGGAAATGACTAAAGTGGACAGACTAAAGTGGAAAGTCTAAAGTGGAAAGACTAAAGTGGACAGACGATAGTGGAAAGACAATGATGGAAAGACTGTAGTGGACAGAATAAAGTGGAGACTATAGTGGAAAGACTAAAGTGGACAGAGAATAGTGAAAAGACTAAAGTGGACAGACTATAGTGGAAAGACTAAAGTGGACAGACTAAAGTGGAAAGACTAAAGTGGAAAGACTAAAGTGGACAAACTATAGTGGAAAGACTATAGTGGAAAGACTGTAGTGGACAGAATAAAGTGGAGACTATAGTGGAAAGACTAAAGTAGAAAGACTAAAGTGGAAAGACTAAACTGGACAGACTATAGTGGAAAGACTAAAGTGGACAGACTATAGTGGAAAGACTAAAGTGGACAGACTAAAGTGGAAAGACTAAAGTGGAAAGACTAAAGTGGACAGACGATAGTGGAAATGACAAAAGTGGAAAGACTAAAGTGGACAGACTATAGTGGTAAGACTATAGTGGAAAGACTGTAGTGGACATAATAAAGTGGAGACTATTGTGGAAAGACTAAAGTGGACAGAGAATAGTGGAAAGACTAAAGTGGACAGACTATAGTGGAAAGACTATAGTGGAAAGACTGTAGTGCACAGAATAAAGTGGAGACTATAGTGGAAAGACTAAAGTGGAAAGACTAAAGTGGACAGACTATAGTGGAAAGACTGAAGTGGAAAGACTCAGTGGACAAACTAAAGTGTACACACTGAAGTGGACAGAATAAAGTGGAAAGACTAAAGTGGAAAGACTAAAGTGGACAGACTAAAGTGGAAAGACTAAAGTGGAAAGACTAAAGTGGACAGACTATAGTGGAAAGACTATAGTGGAAAGACTGTAGTGGACAGTATAGAGTGGAGACTATAGTGGAAAGACTAAACTGGAAAGACTGTAGTGGACAGAGAATAGTGGAAAGACTAAAGTGGACAGACTATAGTGGAAAGACTAAAGTGGACAGACGAAAGTGGAAAGACTAAAGTGGAAAGACTAAAGTGGACAGACTATAGTTTAAAGACTATAGTGGAAAGACTGTAGTGGACAGAATAAAGTGGAGACTATGGTGGAAAGACTAAAGTGGACAGAATAAAGTGGAGACTATAGTGGAAAGACTAAAGTCTTTCCACTTAGACTTCCGGAAAGACTAAAGTGGACAGACTATAGAGGAAAGACTATAGTGGAAAGACTGTAGTGGACGGAATAAAGCGGAGACTATAGTGGAAAGACTAAAGTGGACAGAGAATAGTGGAAAGACTAAAGTGGAAAGACTGTAGTGAATAAGTGGAGACTATAGTGGAAAGATTAAAGTGGAAAGACTAAAGTGGACAGACTATAGTGGAAAGACTGTAGTGGACAGAATAAAGTGGAGACTATAGTGGAAAGCCTAAAGTGGACAGCGAATAGTGGAAAGACTAAAGTTGACAGACTATAGTGGAAAGACTATAGTGGAAAGACTATAGTGGAGACATAGTGGAAAGACTAAAGTGGAAGGACTAAAGTGGACAGAGAATAGTGGAAAGACTAAAGAGGACAGACTATAGTGGAATGACTGAAGTGGAAAGACTAAGTGGACAGACTAAAGTGGTAAGACTATAGTTGAAAGACTAAAGTGGACAGACTATAGTGGAAAGACTAAAGTGGACAGACTGAAGTGAAAAAACTAGAGTGGAAAGACTAAAGTGGAAAGACTAAAGTGGACAGACTATAGTGGAAAGACTGAAGTGGAAAGACTCAGTGGACAAACTAAAGAGTACACACTGAAGTGGACAGAATAAAGTGGAAAGACTAAAGTGGACAGATTATAGTGGAAAGACTGAAGTGGAAAGACTAAGTGGACAGACTAAAGTGGAAAGACTATAGTGGAAAGACTAAAGTGGACAGACTATAGTGGAAAGACTAAAGTGGACAGACTGAAGTGGAAAGACTATAGTGGAAAGACTAAAGTGGAAAGACTGTAGTGGACAGAACAAAGTGTAGACTATAGTGGAAAGACTAAAGTGGACAGAGAATAGTGGAAAGACTAAAGTGGACAGACTATAGTGGAAAGACTATAGTGGAAAGACTGTAGTGGACGGAATAAAGTGGAGACTATAATGGAAAGACTAAAGTGGAAAGACTAAAGTGGACAGAGAATAGTGGAAAGACTAAAGTGGAAAGACTGTAGTGGACAGAATAAAGTGGAGACTATAGTGGAAAGACTAAAGTGGAAAGAATAAAGTGGACAGACTCTAGTGGAAATTCTATAGTGGAAAGACTGTAGTGGAAAGCCTAAAGTGGACAGAGAATAGTGGAAAGACTAAACTTGACAGACTATAGTGGAAAGACTATAGTGGAAAAACTAAAGTGGACAGAGAATAGTGGAAAGACTAAAGTGGACAGACTATAGTGGAAAGACTATAGTGGAAAGACTGTAGTGGACAGAAAAAAGTGGAGACTATAGTGGAAAGACTAAAGTGGACAGAGAATAGTGGAAAGACTAAAGTGGACAGACTATAGTGGAAAGACTATAGTGGAAAGACCGTAGTTGACAGAATAAAGTGGAGACTCTAGTGGAAAGACTAAAGTGGACAGAGGATAGTGGAAAGACTAAAGTGGAAAGAATGTAGTGGACAGAATAAAGTGGAGACTATAGTGGAAAGACTATAGTGGAAAGACTAAAGTGGACAGACTAAAGTGGAAAGACTCAAGTGGAAAGACTAAAGTGGACAAACTATAGTGGAAAGACTATAGTGGAAAGACTGTAGTGGACAGAATAAAGTGGAGACTATAGTGGAAAAACTAAAGTGGAAAGACTAAAGTGGAAAGACTAAAGTGGAAAGACTAAACTGGACAGACTATAGTGGAAAGACTAAAGTGGACAGACTATAGTGGAAAGACTAAAGTGGACAGACTAAAGTGGAAAGACTAAAGTGGAAAGACTAAAGTGGACAGACGATAGTGGAAATGACTAAAGTGGACAGACTGAAGTGGAAAGTCTAAAGTGGAAAGACTAAAGTGGACAGACGATAGTGGAAAGACAATGTTGGAAAGACTGTAGTGGACAGAATAAAGTGGAGACTATAGTGGAAAGACTAAAGTGGACAGAGAATAGTGAAAAGACTAAAGTGGACAGACTATAGTGGAAAGACTAAAGTGGACAGACTAAAGTGGAAAGACTAAAGTGGAACAAGAGCTGTAAGCTCATATGGCACTTGCATGTGTCAAGATGATTTGATTGATCAAGAGTAAGTTTCGACTTTGCGGTTGAGATGCGCGCTATAAGGGAGCTGGAACTTCATTTGTAAGCAAAACCCTTGAGGCAAAACTGCTAATGGGCTGATGGGCATCACGAAAATGCATATATTGCTTAAAAGTATTTTTTTTACTTTGCGGTCAAGATTGGTACTTTAAGGAATAATCGGATTTGGGAAGTAGCAATTTCTAAGCAAATGTTGTTGAGTCTCCAATATTCCAGCGAAGTTTCATCGTCCTAGCACATCTGGAAGTACCTTAACGCGCGATCACCGGAATCCCAGACCCCCCTCCCCCTCCTCCAACTCCACCCACAATAACCGGAGCCAATCCTGTTCTGTAAATGATTAATCCAGAGCATCTGTTTGTCATTCCCACGAAGTTCGATCCAGATCACACCAGTCTAAGCGGGTCAAGTATTTTCCGCCCTCCCCCCGATAATTGCCGGATTCGGTCCGGAAATGAAAAAGGTCACAAGAGAAAAATGTCCTCTGTTTAATTATTAAATTTCACTTGAATCCGATCACCCGTTCCAAAGTTACGCATGACTCAATATTCCGGATTTCCCTCCCTCAACTCCCCCCCCCCCAAGATTATCATATCGAGGATTTTTTTTTTTATTCCAAGTCAGTTTGACCGGGTCCCTGATATGCCTTCCAAGTTTCGTCGTGAAAATCCCCCCAAAACGGAATTCCGGGATACCCCTCCTCCCCCCCCCCTCAAGTGTCCGGATCCAGTCAAATTATGTAAAAGATTTATATGGACCAGATGTTTGTTCTTCCCAGCAAGTTTCACTCCGATACCATCATTCTAACCGTTTCTCGAGATTTCCGGTCCACCCCCCCCCCCCCCACCCCACCCAGCTCCCCCGCGGTGCACGTAGCCAATCTGATTCAGCAAATGACTTA